>JACEVL010000322.1:385000-880000 GCA_020284085.1 Aporrectodea caliginosa
GCGCATTCTGGTTGCTTGGAACACTTCACATATAGCCAGCATGACATCACTGGAAGACTTGGCCTTGAACTTCATTTCCTGAATGCCAATCGTCAACTTGTGAAGTGTCCAGAAGCCTTGAAGAGTTGTTGAATTTGCTCTGACTAAACTGACTGCAATTGAAAACAATGACAAACTGATATAAGTCAGCAAAAAACTGCAATATTGATTCACAGTGTATATGCTCTGTGATAAATTGTACTGTGATAATTTTAAAGAAAATAATCGTGGAAATAAACAACCATAATTGTTATGTCTAGCGTTTCTGACATTTGGTAAATACCAAATCATCAGACTTGACTTCGACTTGCATTAAGTGAAAGAAGAAAACATAAAAATAATAATTTGCCTGCTTTCTACCAATTGCTAAAGTCCTTTCTCTTTGGCCGTGACTTGACTGGGAGCGCCTCTGAGTAGCCTTCTTGAAGAGCCGCTATATAAATTTCCGGAATGAATGAATGAATGAAAAAACAATGTGAAGATTTGGTTCTCTGTAAGTATAATATTATAATCTTTTTAACAGAAATTCTATAGGCCTACCTGGCTATTGCTCAAGTCTTAGACTGCACTGGAGCGCAGTATGTGGGCATCCTTGCACGACTTGACTTCGGATGTTATATAGTTGCACATCGACCATAACTAGGCGTAGCTGTAACTGTAGTTGGCCTGCGTGAAGAAGGAGCAGGTGTCACCTAAATCAATATCAACCATAACCATGTTATCAATTTCATCTTCAACCAATGTTTGCATTGACACGGCATCTACGGTACTAATAAAGAAATCTATTTCGGTATGCCTTAACATGTTTGCAGCACTTAATTTTCACGAGTAGATCAGCAAGTAAACGTTTTATTAATGTAACACAAAAAACACATGGTGTACTTAAACATCAATCAGAAAACTCCAGTAGATCAAACAAGATAAAAACATCTATAGCTGCTATTATGAGCTTTAGTGACGCGCGTCCCACGATTCCGGATTCCCTCACCTTTGACCTTAAAAGTGTGAAGTTCTGTCTAAAATGGCCAGATTAAAAATAGTGACACACAAATACCTTGGTCCTTGGAGAGATGAGAAATCCCAGAATCCAGTGGCACCATCCCATGTTGAGATGGTAAGACCCTTGAACATCCTTCTCTCATTATCATGACCCAATCAAGGAACTTGGAATTTCCAATGACAGCTCCATTGCTGTCATCCTCCCACCCGACTCCCATTTCACCCAGAAAGCTCTGTAGTTGTTGCGGTCCATGATGTTGGGGTTTCCATTCTCTGTTTTTCGATCATTGAGCATGAAAGACTGGAATTCTGATTCATGATGAACTTGGACAACTGATTGTAATTGCGTTCTGGCAGTATCGTAACTCTCAGAGAAGACACTGTAACAGAATTCAAACTGGTAATCAGAAATACGTGTATAGTACATCCTAAATGGTGGCGATAGAGTAATTAAAGTAGATTAATATTTAGCAGTACGAACAACGCAAGTTGACCATACTCTGATCCTACCCAAAGTATCTTTCTGACTATATGCCGCACATGCGAAAGCCGTTATCTGCGATCTCATCTCGTTCCTTGCGATCTGCTGATTGTCTTGATCTTTTTGTTCCTAGGACTAGGACTACCTTGGCTCAACGCCGGGCATTTGCTGTGGTTGGTCCCTCTACTTGGAATGACCTTTCCCCCCTCATTAAGGGCAAAACTAATGACTAGTTTTTCCTCTTTGGTCTCTCGTTCTTTAAAGACGTTTCTTTTCCCCGGGGTTTTGTGCTGAGAGCGCTTCTGAATAGTTATTCTGAGAGAGGCGCTATATAAATCTTTAGATACAATACAATACAATACAATACAATGCCAGCATGCCCACATGGAGCCCACATATTAAAGACGTTTCTTTTTCCCCGGGGTTTTCGTGCTGAGAGCGCTTCTGAATAGTTAGTCTGAGAGAGGCGCTATATAAATCTTTAGAAACAATACAATACAACACAATACAATACACTTCAACGAGGATACAGCCAACATGGGGCACGATCACCGCTACTGCTGTCACTGCTACCATCTACTGATCGCTGCCCGTCGGCCCGAAGAAGGGTGCGTTCAACAACATGAGACAGCAGCTACCAGTGAAGCGCCTTGGACCTGGCCGGCGTCGTCCATGATCGAATGCCTCCGACTGTCGAACTGTCTGGCGTTGATATCGTCACTAACTTCGTCCGTGCCGAGTGGTAAAACTCCGACTACCGAGCAGTACTATCAACCACAATTTCTGCCTTTTGCCAGAAGTCTGCACAGCCTCCAACATCAGGCGAACGACAGTAACATCTATCCATATACGATCGGACTTTTATTCCACGGGCATCTTACCAGCGGACGATCCCTTACTTGTTGCAGGGACCTTAATTCGGCAGTTTAACCATCACTGACTAGTGATCCTTGTTTTACTTTTTTTATCTATTATTAGTTTATTGTTCTCTTTATTTGCTATTATGTGCACTGTGTAACTTGTTGCGGTGTGTCAACAAGGTTTTTCAATTAAAACGAATATACAATACATATATATAGGATCCATATTCTAATATGGGACCCGTATACAGCACACATGGGACCCGTCTAATGCCCATGGACATGCCCAGGGCTGCAGTCGTAACGAAATATTAACACAATAAACACGAAATAGTAACACAATAAGAGACAGGCAAAGGAAATGGATCGGACACACGCTGAGAGGAGACTCACTACTAAGAACGGTCATCGAAGGAAAAATGAAGGGGAGGAAGACAAGAGGAAGACCAAGACAGATGATGCTGGATTGGATGATGACAAACGGCTACAGGAAACTGAAAGAAGAGGCCCAACAACGAGAGAAGTGGCGACGTCGGACATTTGAACCTGCCTAACAGGCAGAGAACCACAAGAAAAAAGATAGCTCTTCTGCGGAAAACGAGAATATTTAGTCATTCATAAGCGCAGTCAATCATTCACAAATCAGCGTACACAGAATTTCAAACAAAATACCGTAATTATTTTTAATATAAAATCTAATATAATCTGGAAACTTCTATGGCGCAGTCATTGCAAAAGCTCATGAGGAGACACGAGCGTAGACAGACGGTTTTCCGGCGCGGAACTAAAAGAAATTCTTTCCAGTGCGACGAAATCTTCCGCCGCAAAAGATTTATTCATATAAATGTAGTCCTAAAAAATTGCAAGTTCCAGCAAACTTTGACCTACCAAAAGTATGAATCAAGAAATAAACAAGTAAGCTTAGAATGCATTCATCTGTCGATCAAAAATATTAGAACTTTTAGAGCAACTTGCAAAATATGCAGACGCCACTGATGGCCAAAATGGCGGATGTGAACCTGACTCAGAATTTATTTCTATGAATATGACGTCATAATACGACAGACGAAATATTATCTAAAGAATCCACTCATTTCATGAGAAGCAACGAAATGCATCAGAATAAAATTTCAGAAATGAGGTCATAATATGATTGGCAACAGATCATTTAGAGGACTATTAATCGACCGGTTAATCAAGCGTTTAAAATCGAATCACATAGGGGCCTACATTTGCAAATTCGTCTTCGTTCTTCCACTTCAAACATCTTCAGAACCTACTCTAATTCGTCTTCGGGTATTTTTCAACTTGTTTCGGAATGTTTTCTTAAATGAAATAAGTTAAAGTAATAATATTATTATTGTTAAAGTAACGCCCCTGCATGATCGCAACGTGGCGCTCTATTCTGCGAAATGTCAACTTATACCTATGACGTCATAATGCACTTCATTCTTAGTTGTCTACATAAAATGAGTCTATGGTCCAAAATATATGACGTCAGACTATGAAAATGACGTCATAATACTTAGACATGGAAATGATTAGACACAGAAAAGCAAACAACGGAAGAGTTCCTTTAACTATGTCTGCGTCTGGCCTTTCAATTTGTGTTTCTGTTTTTCTCTTGGACTCGTCTCTCTAGTCTGTAACTGTCTGTTCGTCGGCCATTCTGTTGCTATGGTTTCGAACAAAGATTTTAACAGCTAAAATCTTTGGTTTCGACTGCATGTTTGTCTGAGATTGTCTCTCTTTCATCTTCAAAATTTTACCTTGATTAGGCGATTTGATACTTTTATGTAAAACGGTCCTGTATGGTTGGCTACTTTAAAACGCGCTATACAAATATTTAACAAGCCAAAATCATGAACAACAGATGCAGTAAAAGAAGGGAATGCACGCCATAAAATTTCTTATTTTTATGAAATACTTATTTTTCTAACTAACTTTCACACTTAGTTCTTAGGCTACTTGCATCAGTATAATTTCATGTTTTACCATATTTTTACTTAATTACCGATTATTTTCGGTCGTTGAAATGACGATGATCAAATTTTTGTCTTACGTTACGAGTAATTTCTGTTTCACTTCGATGATCGACGACTGCTCAGGTCTGGAACTGCTGCTCGTCATCTTCTTCAACATCTTCGTCTTATTTCATCGTTTTTGTCGTGTTTTTCGAAATTTTTCGCCTTCTTTATCGTTTCTTCGACGTCTGCTCCCTCCGACAGAAACTAATGGAATGTGTCCGCATCATGAGAGAACAAAGGAAAATTACGTCATTTTGCGATGATGTCATAATTGGCGAATTATATAAAAAGGCAATCGCAATGGGTGTAGTAATCTAAGTGCCAACTTCAATGTCGCTAAGCCACTTAGGGCATATATATATATCATCTAAGCTGCCTATTCCATGTTACAATGTCGGTCTTACATCAGATTAAATTGTAATATAGAGTAGGCTAGGCAGTATTTAAATTACGAGCAAAATTTAGCTTCAGACGGAAAAACTCGATTCGTAAACTTTGGTTTATCTTGGTTTGTTACATTTCAAACTGAGTTCCGTTTCGAGTTGCATTCCTGTTAAGAAACGGTGTACTTTAACCGAAGCAACCCAAGCTGATGTTCGTAAATAACATCGACTCAATGTAGTGGCGCTATAGAAGTTATGGGTCAGCTTAAACGGGCGAGTCTCATAAGACTCTTTATGTTTTAAGATTTCTATGTTTGATCTCTTTCAGAATCAAAGTCTTTACAGATTACTGGCTCGCTGACATCTGAAGTTGATTTCCCCCCTCCCGGTCCCTCTATTTCTCTGGCATACCAACCTCGTCTGATTGTAGCCGAGAATAATGTGACACTGTTCTGCAAGATCCCCTTCTCCAATCTAATCTAATCTAATCTAATCTAATCTGATCTAATCAATACTGACATTTCTATAAGGCAGTTAGCCTAAGGTAATGCACGAGGCATCAATCAATAACTGTGTCATTTCTAATCAATTATCACAATCCATGTGACAATCCAGTGGACAAAGAATTAGCAACCTCTAGCCTATAGGCCTACTGCCGTTGTGTACTACCTACTGCATGCTGCGATGGCGCGCCAATCTGCATAGGCGTAGCTACATGGAGGCACCAGGAGGCAGTTGCCTCCTCTTGCTTTTTGTATATACTGGAACTTCGATTCACTAATCCATGACCAGGATTTTGCCAATGGTCTGAAGTTGCCTCCTCTTGAATTTAAGCCTCGCTACGTCCCTGTGTATAACATATGTACATGTATTGTATATTGATAAAAAATATATATATACACAAACATATATATACATATATATGTATATATACATATGCACACACATAATATATACTTATATCCATATATATAGCATATGTACATGTATTGTATATAGATATAAATACATATATGTATATATACATATACAAACATATAATATAAATACATATATATACATAATTACATATAATGTACATATACATATATATATATGTACAATTGTACATGTACATAATGTTTTACCATGAAATCTTCGGACTATCGAACCTTCGGACTATCGAACCTCGGACTATCGACCTGTTCCCGAGCAGTCTCGTGTAACTTCATCTTCTTCTTTAGAGTCCTTCGTAATGTAGAATGAGCATAAACTTCATGCTAATCTGATTGAATATAATATATCAAGAAATATATTGCTCTCAATTGATATTGACTTTACATTTATATTTTCCTTAACAGTTTGATGACAAGGAATGGATTCGAAATCCATTTTCGGATGTAGTGAAACAGGTTTTTCAGCTATGCTTGCGATCAAAAACAAACACAGAACAAAGCCTGAACTCGAAACGGATTTGCGTTTGAAATTGACAAAAATTAAACTAGATAGACCTATAATTGTAAATCGGTGCTTGTAAAAACAAGCCCACAGCTCACATTAACACTTTCTAATAGTGATTTTATTTTTCCTTTTTGTTGATGACTTAAAATTATATATTAATTTCAACTTTTTCTACCTATGACTCTAATACCCGGTTTCATCAATGATCAAAATAACTTTTAGTTGTTAATTGCAAGCGGACTTCCTGCTTGGATGTTGTTTTTGATCTGACCTTGGTGGTAATACACCAACATTCGATTTCTTTATCTGGGGGTACAACAAAAATAAAGTTTGAAAACCGCTGGGCTAGTAGTTTATTAATGACGATATTGACGAAGTTGGTGTTTTATTTTGTTCATTGGTTTTGGCCTGTGGTCATCCAGAAAATGGTAGGGTACTGCTAGGTGCGGACAAATTGGAGGGAGGTGTCCAAAGTAGGTCATTTTCTGCAGACGTCCTTCATGGACAACCCTTGAGTTACACTGCAAAAATCTGTAACAAGTCACCTTCCGCAATTTAATCCAACTCTAACTCTAAGCTTAGACTCTAAGCTGGACTCATTAGCCTGAACCACTGCTTTGGACACCATCCAAGAACACGCTGTTTTTGTGTCCCAACCCAACCCAACACACACAAGTTGCGGGAACCAGATGTCCAGTCAAACGAAAAGCAGTATGTAAGGTCTTTTGTGGTTTCAGTTCAAGATCCAAGGGTCAGACAGACAAGTTGACAGACAGACGGCTATGCTGGATGGTGTTGAGAATTGGAGTGGCAAGAGAGGACACAAGAGGAGGAATCAGGTCAATTGGAAATTCTTGGGAGGAGGAAGGATGTTTCCAGTTCTGAATGAAAGAACTGCACAGAGATTCCAATGGGCTCAAAGTTGGCCAGTTGCTGCAATTTTGGCCGGAATTTATTTCAGAGCAATGGAGCAGATTTAGGTATGCAGCAACAACCAAATTTGCTTAAACAAGGTGACAGACGGATTTAAGTGTTAGGGTCAAAGAGTAGGGGTTGAGCGGAGTGGCTGGATTGTAAAAATAGGACTTTGGAATTACCCATCAGCTATGCAATTCTAATCAAGCCAATCAAGCCAATCCAAAGGCTCCCAACAAAATTGTAACGACAGGACATAGCAATAACTTCACATCTTGTATTTCCCCATTCGGTCAATGTCATCCTTCAAAACTACATGAATGTACATGAAACACAGCATACAATACAATCCCTGAAAGGACCAGACGTTACTGATCGCCTCTCAAGCACAAGGCTTATAGTTGGCGAAAATCACTAGCAGTTCAACTGAAGTTCGTATGGCATAGGGATTTCATGTGTTCATCACACTACACTGACACACACACACTCATATATAATGTATATACATATATAAACAAATAACTTCTGTACACTCAGAACATTCATTCAACAGCCTCATACACTGAACATGTATTGGACATACTGTATACCAAGTAATGTGCTTACACTGTTCACAAACATATGCCAATGAACCATATTCGATACAGATATGAATCCACACTTATTTAGTTTTCACTGAAGGCTGGAAATTATGTATCTTAACATATTTATATTTTTAAAGGTCTTTAACAAATTTATATGCATTTACTAATTACACAGCTAATGGTATGTGTAAGTTTCTCGTCATTATGACTTCAAATGACTTTATTGCAAGATATTATTTGTCAACTGAAAGGAAGCAATGCGAGTTTTGTGGAACTTCATTCATTAGCAGGGTATAATCCGTAGGGGAAGGGCCTGAATGGGAAACGTTTCTGAAATGGTCCAGATCATCAGCTACACTAGAACGAAATGCTTCCATTAAGAAGTTTCCTGTCCAAAAGTCTTTCTCTAACCAACGATACACATGCATCACAGAGTCTGTGGAAAGTCAATCAGGCAGGCTTTCTCACGTCAGAGGAAACATTCATAGTGAGATGTCAGACAAAAAACAATCAGGAAACCTAAGGTTCAGAGTCCGGAAGCTGAAAGGATATAAGTTTCGGTGGAAATATCACAGAATAATTCTAACCTTGTGGCAAGGGAATAAGATTCAGGTGTTTAAAACTGATTTTTTTCTAACAAAAGGTTCTTTAAGCTATCATGAGTCATATTCACACAGGTGGTGGCTGATTGGTCAGAGCACTCAACCTGTAATGGGAGAGTGCAGGTTTGAGCCTCACCTGAGGCAGTTACTCACAATTCCTCTGCACCATCGATGCTGTCGTACAGTCGTGTGCACTTCTGAACTTTGGAAGGAGGGCAATATCAAATACAGTTGTATTGTATGCAAATTAGCACATATATAGACATACTTATATTGTTCATTGATGAGTAGTAATGACTGTAACATCAACTGCCATCACTCAACTTAGCTCGTAATTAAGGAGCCTAATTAGTGAGACCTAGGACCTTCTGGTCTTCCTTTTATCCAAATGAAGAACTTTTTCTGTTTCTTAAAAAGAGCAGTTACTAGATTTGTGATGTTCTTTTGTTGGACTAACAAAATATTGATAAATTGATCGACACACATACACACACCCACCCACCCACAACACACCAGTATGTTATGTTATATTCCAGAGAAACTGCATATAAATAATATTAAACATAATGCCTATAAATATGTTCTGTAGTGCTTCACACAGTTCAACACTTCAGCTGTCTCGTTATATATTTAATCATCCTGTCAATATGTTTATGTTACACTACAAATACACAGAGTTATAAGCAGTAATGTTAATGAATACACTGCCTTATGTGCCTCTATATGTGACATCGACCGTGAGAAGGGACCATTTGTCGGGTTCTAGATCAGCCGGAAAATGGGTTTTTCGTAATATCGTGATTATTGATTTTTGTGTCTAATTACTGCAATTGAAGCTAATAATCGCTGTATAGCAACCTATATTACTCCACATGATGTACTAAGGCTAAAAATCTGGTATTAACGATTCGGGTAGAGACAGTTTTAATATTTATAGGTGATTTCCCGCCAAATGATATTTTATATTTTCTCTCAGAAGTTTCATAAATTTTGGGTCAAACGTTCTGAAATTTTTACCCTGATTTTCTGATGGAATAAGCTTATAGAAACTGGTAATAAGTCCATTCCCGACAAGTGGTCCCTTCTCTCGGCCGATGTCACATATATGCTTAAATGTAAGCCCGGTATTAACTAGTGGCTTCTTGTGTATTACACTTCAAAGCACAAGGCAAGAATATAGTGCGGCATTAACTCCTGGATAGCAATGATAACAAAATAACTCCACCAATCACACACACACGCTCAAGGTATAATGATGATTTACATAAATATTTATTAATAGTTACTGGTGTACAGATTTTCATTACACTGAAAAGCTTACACTAGACAGCGGCAACAAGCAAATGAATTTCAGAATCAGGGAAGAAACTGATTGAAAACTGCAGACTGTTCGACAAGCTCTTGCCTCGTATCAAAACGGTAAACTTTATAGGGCAAAAATCCCCAAATCAGTCCCACCAACATCTTGACACGCGAGTTTTGATGAAAGTGGCCTATAACTCGTTTCAGTTCACATGACTGTGCAACCACACAAATATCGACAACAAGCAACCGCTGATACGTTTCACATGCAACGACCAGAGTCCTGCGATTCTGCAAAACAGACAATCAATGCCTCCTCCTTCCAGCACAGATCCTAACGGCTATGAGGAATGTAAGCAATCCCTGATCTACTTCTTTCCTCTGATCAACAGTTCAATTCAAGACATCGCAAAAGGTGTGCGGACTGTTTCTGTAAACAACCAACTGGACTGACGACACAGCGGGTCATGTGACTTCCATAGGGAAGGCTTTTTCCTTTGAAACATTCGGCAGGACATCACAGTTTTCTCTACAACATGTACAGCAACTAAAATCAATACCCACAAAACATTAGACATGAAAGATTGCAATCAGGAACATTACACTCAGTTTGGACTTTGTTTTATCAGGTTTTCAATTTTCAGTTCAACACTTTTATATAGGTTTGAAAACATTCAAAGTGTTGCGTTAGATATTAAATATTTCAAATTGTTTCAGCCATCAATAATCCTTTTCCTCTGAATCAAACTGATTAAATTTTCACACACCACTACACTTTGGGCAGAAAATCACGTTTCTAAACCTAATATTAATATGAATTTAATCAGAACAAATCTCAGTGAATGGTGTAAATTAAAGAAAACTAATCAAATAAGTACCAGACACCAATTGTGTTATCTGTCAAAACTTGAATTAACAATTGGTGCACTGTCTAAAACGTTAGCATCAAAGCAACAATTATGTCAGTTCCGACTGTTATATAAACCGATAGATCAGTTTATGGAACTGCTTTCTTGTGTGCAGATATTTATTAGAAGTAAGTATTTAGAAAGTCAAACTCTTGATAGATGTTGTTTTACCAGTTAATATTCTTTTTTTGAACAGAAATTCATGAAAAATTAATTTCTTGCTTCCTGTTCCATGAATAATTAATTTAGTATCTGGTAAGCTTTATTTTCAAATTTTGATCTTTGGAAAAGTCCAGTATTTCAACGTAACACAAAAGACATTACATTAACTTAAAGCACTAGTCACAATAAAATTTGGTTATCTATTTATCAGCAACATACCTATCCATTGCATCAACATATTCTCATTGGAGATGGCTTCATCACAAAAGTAAGTTCACTTTATCACAAAAATAAGTTCACAACACCAGTGCCAGTGCTGTCATTCATAATCCAGTCATTATTAGCACTTGTACTTGTCACCAAATCCTGTGCACCAATTGACTATTATTTATACTCTAAGCATCCTTAATATACCCATTACTAATTTCAGTTCCACATGTATAAACATAAAAATGGTTCCTTACTCGCAAATATAGTTATTATTACTGTTGATCGTACAATTAAATGCGTTAATATTACTGGTTCTATTACAGTAGAAGACCAGTACCTGGTTAAAAGGTCGGTCCGTCCCGAATTGCTGCCTATTTTTATGATAGCCTGTGAGCTGGATTTCACTCCGACAGGTACAGTCATGGGAACGTGAGGTCCAACCGGAGCAATAGAACCGCAAGTAACAACACCGGCGGGAAAAGAACGACCCACTACCGACGTCGTGGGACAACGCGTCAGAAACGAGCTTTTTGTGGTTGCTGCCTTATTAACATTATTTACAGCCCTCGACAAGGGGACACAGTCTAGCGAACGTTTGATGTTCTGAGGATTAACGAATGGCGGATGAGATATGCTGCCTGACAATGACGTTGAAAGACATGCGGATGACGAAGACAGTGACATTTGCGTCGGCGCATTTGGTAACTGGATTGCTCCATTCATCGGGTAATTGAGCTGCAGAATACTGGCGGCTGGAGATGTTGAAAGCTGCTCCAAATGACTAACTGCCAAAAAAACATAAACCAGTGTTAACATCCATTTTAAGAATAAAATAATAAAGTTCAGTCCTGTAAGCTAATCATAAGATGCAACCTTGTGGCAACTGCAACAGCTACATTCATTTGAAATACCACTTTGTAACAGAGTTTGCTAAAGGGTGTTCTTGGAATAGAACCTCTTCAACCCTTAAACGATGAGCAGGATTAGTTTTTCATGCATTTAATACACGCTTGTTGTTAAAGTGTTAAGCAGCTTTCTGTCAAGGCAAGCAGCCCTCAGTAGATTGCAGTTCAGAGTGTTAATCACTATCTCGACTAGAAAGCCAGCCATTAGTAAATTATAAACAATACTATCAATGAATACCATTAACACTACACAATTTGGCTTAAAAATAATTGTATCAGTAATAGAATACGTTTACCATTGTTACCTGTCTATGGTCTCAATTTACAATGACCATCAACTGATCATCCACTGTGCATTATGAAAGCAGTCATGAGATAAATCAGAACAGATAAGACACAGTGCCTTTTCAGAATTGCTCAGAAGCAATCTTTACATGGCTATCAGTCATATAGAAAAAGGTGTATATAAAGCTCCAGAAAATGCAACGCTATCCGCATGGAAAAGCCGACAGTATTACCGAAGGCAAGATAGAATGACACTTAGTAATAAAAATCCCCAAACTGCTCTATAACACAACAAACAAGTTTATAACTACCCAAAAATTATGACATAATTATCAAAAATAAATAATGCACTTGCAATATATTAACATATTGGTAAGTAGAGTAAGCAGACTTCAAACCAGTTGCATGTTTTACTAACCCAAAGACTTAAACCTAAAGCCTTGAAAAACAACTTAGAACATAGCAATTTCAAACATATATTTGTTTTACGGAAAGTTATTAATAATAACCTAAAAGCAAGTTCATGTAACCAGCAAAGGTAGCAAAGGTAAATTCAACTACCTGTTGCACTAGCTCCAGCGCCTGAAATGACACTGGCACCAGATGCCGCCGACAACAGAAGCGACTTGACTGACAAGTTGGCCCGAGTAGGAGGCTTTGCTGCCTCGGAGTGCTGCATGAAGCCCAGCTCTGACTCTGGTCCCCTGTTCAGGTCATGCAGCGCGGAAACGGCAAACTCTGCCCTCTCAGAGTCCAGTGTAAACCGAAGAAGCGATGCCTCGGATGCCAACAAAGATGACACAGCATCAGTCCGGCTAGCTGCATCTTGGTCCAATTCCTGCTGCCTAAGTTGCTGCTGCTGTTGCTGCTGCATGGCGATAAGCTTTTCCTGATGACGTTGGAAGCTCTCGACGGTAAATTCATTCTTCAGTAAACTGTCGGAATTAGCATACTGTGCGAATATGTTTGAATCAGCGCACAGAGTTCTCTGTGTAACAACTGACCGGTAGTGTTGGCTGGAAATAACAACAGTACAAAACTGTGCACTACAACGTAAATGGAAGCAAACTATTTTGCAGTGAACAAAATTAACATTGCTGGCAATATGAACTGAGGATGACGCAAGGATTCCAAATCAAATATTCGGTAACACAAAAAGAGGCAAACTGCAGAGAGAAGCAATATGAATAAGGCAACACAGCTTGTTCTTGACACAGCACACTTTCTATTCTCTAACCAGATAAACCTTAATTGCATTTACAGTAGGGTTGGACCGAATCTTGACCCAATGGCTACATCTATACCATGTATATATTTAAGAGAGGACTTTCTGGACATTACAACTGAATTTTGGAAACCTGTTGTGATTTTAATTTCACGTCTGGTAGAAATTGTAACCAAGTAGATACAAACTTTTTTTAAATTGGCCTCAAAATTACCTAAAACTCTGCGATTGATTCTAACTGTTTTGGTCAGAATGGTTCTCATATCAAACCATCGATAACAGCTCAGCTGGGATAAAGTGGCCGAAATGTATCTGGGCAAAGGTGTGGTTTTACAGAACCTCATTATATAGTATAAGAAACAACTTCTTAAACATAATTACACACACAGACACATCAACCAAGACCAACCGACTTACATGCCGTTTGTTCTAATGTAGTTGATGTATTGCGATGGCTGCCCATCTCCCGGTGCAGACGATGAAAGGTCCAACCGCGTCAACTGGTCATCCCATTGGCTGATACAGCGGTCAAACAGAACTCTACAACAAGTCATCACAAATACCCTATTGGTTAATTTCAGCAATTTAGTACCAATTGTGTTACTTTCACCAACACTGTTCAAGCCATTTAGCTCTATTAAGTAATATAGAACTATTTCTTCACAAGTTTCTGCATTCCAACAGTTAGGGCTTTCAGCTGCCAATCCAATAAAGAGGTTGAAATTTAGTAATCAATCAATACATGCAACCACCTTTGCTGATTATTTCAGTTGGAGCTGGTTGAAAATGAGAACGGAGACATTTTTGTGCCAATGTACAGTGGGTAAGTTACTTGAAACTAAACTTTCATTTGTGATGATGAAATTATTTTGCTGTTTTGTGATGAAGAAATTGTTTTGCAACAGCCCAAAAACAGAGTAGCAGCTGGCTGCATCAGAGTGTCCACCTAAGATGCTATAAGTATTGGTACCAAAAGGTCTGGATGCTATATGGAAGAATTATCGCTTTGATGAGATCAGACAATTCTGCCGGGAGGATTTTGTCTTCCGAGAATAGACAAAAGATATCATCTGTCCAAAGACTGTGCTGCGCCTCTGTTGACTAACTCCAGTTCATGTCAAAGCAGATAAACATAGCAGTGGCAACGAAGAGCTGAAAGCCACTGAAGGACATTTCAGTGACCAGCCCAGTAGCAAAGCTACCAGAAAGAAGAGCATGAAGGAAGAAGATAGCTGATGTGCGACAGTGACTATGGACGTTAGTAGTAAAGCGCGAGAAGGGTTTATAAGGACAGCCGTGCAGAAGGGGTATGCGTGGTCAAATCGGTTGGCATAAGAAATGATAAAATTATTTGCTAGTCGTTTCGATGCCATTTAGAAAAGCAAGCCAAGACACAAGATTAAAAATAAAAAGTCAACACTAAACAGAAGACACAAAAACACACAGTCATAGTAGACATCGCATATTTCATTGCATAATTATCCAGTATCATACTTCTGCCTACGCACATGTTTGCACTCACCTGCCACCCCTTCCAACTCTATGCCGTGCGAAGCCAACACATCGACTGTATGGGTGTGACATGGAAGCAAGTGAATACCGATAACGATTGTCAGCTAGTCCACCATCCTGTCGTGAACACCAAGGCCAGCTACCAAGCTGCCTTGAACGAGGCTAAAACAATATCAACAAACCAACAGATAGAAAGAAAAAACACAATGATGAAAGAAAAAACACAATTATGAAAGATACAAAAACTATGACTTAGTCTCCATTATCATCAGTACCTACGTAGCTTACTGGTCAGATTTAGGTCTTTTCAGTCAAGTCATAAACTATCTGCAAAAAGTCATAAACTATCTGCAAACTATTTAAGGAGTTATTGCATAATTACGTAATGCCGAAAATGACCGTTTTTGAGTAACGCTTTGTAACGTTTCCCTAGACCCACCCACCCCAGCGTTACGTATTTATTGTTAGGTCTCAGTAAAGTCCTGGCATATGATCAACTTTACTTTTCTTGAA
The DNA here is from genome assembly GCA_020284085.1 of Aporrectodea caliginosa. Taxonomy (NCBI): domain Eukaryota; kingdom Metazoa; phylum Annelida; class Clitellata; order Crassiclitellata; family Lumbricidae; genus Aporrectodea; species Aporrectodea caliginosa. Next base: position 400,353 of record JACEVL010000322.1, read on the forward strand.
CATGTCGATTGTTGTCTAACAAATTTAATTTTTCTTTAATTTTTTACAAATAATAACAGATTAAATTTCAACTTTTAATTTTAAAATAGCGCTCAATAAATGCTTGCTTTATACTATTGCGTGTTTTAGTTAAGTTTTAAATCAATCGCACGAAGTTTGAACATCGATCACATCGTGTCATTTGATGTCAATTTAAAATTCATTTATAACTAAACATTTTTTAAAAGCGTTACCTAACGTTCAGCTCCACCCACCCACCTAATGTTTCGTAACGTTTTCAAGGACCCCACCCACCCTGGAGCGTTACGTAATTATGCAATGACCCCTAATTAGAAAGCATTTAAATTCTAAACCTAACAGATTATTTTATTATAAATTTCATGTGTATAAGAACGGGGAAGAAACAATAAGAAGCTGCATACCGCATGATAGCTACAGCCCTCTTTACGTCTAAATGTGTAAATGCCATCAGGCTCGTTTTCGATGTCATCCTGAGGTGATGATGGCTGAAACATAAAATTACTAACAAGTCACACAAAATCACAGTTAACTGAATTTTTAACTTAAAGGCTTTAGAATTCATCGGGCAAAGTAACTCAGTAGCTCATAGAATTAATAATTAATGAGCTAATTAGAATTACTGCTGTGCTAGAATATGCACTTAAACAGAAACATCCTATTGAAGCAGATCTACTAGGTCTGAAGACCATGGCTTTGAATGATGAAATGGGATATTACAGAGTTAGTTCACTTATCTGCCATAAAACCCAAGCATCCAAACATTGAATTGAAACAGTCGAGTACATTTAAGTTCTTCTATACTTACAGAAAATGCACCATCATCATCTGTGCTGACAACATCCCGAGGGAGGGCAGAAAGGTCAGGATAACTGGGGTAATTTGGCATTTGAGGAGCAGGATGTAGCATTGGCTTTTGTTCTGGAGCTGGTAATTTGTGCTTTCGTTTTTTGTATTCACGCTTCTTTCGAACGTATGTTGTTGGTTCCTGCAAAAACATACATAACATTCATAATGTCCTAAAATATATTCAATTACTATGAAAACATATTGCTGTCATATTGCTGTAGTAATGTATGGAGATATTCACTTATATAGACATTTTACTTCTACATTTTGGATACTACATTTTTTTTTCTTTTTAATTAATTTATCAATATCTCCATTCTGAATGTGTCTTATTAAGGCCCATCCTATCTCATTACTTCATGTTTGAACAAAAGTCATTCTGAATATCAAGTATCCCATTTCTTAACTAGATAATTCTACCATATATTTCCAAATCTAACATAAGCCTGGCACCCTGTAGTTTACAGTGCTTGCAAACTAGCCTACACAGATAACTCTTGCCTTTCATATCTACAACTGGACTCCATGCTCCATAGCCCTGTATGGTTTTGGTCACAATTACAATTCTGTTGAATTCTGACAGTGCCTGTTGTTCACTCTACATTTTTAGTTGCATAAGCACAATATTTTCCAGACAATAAAACCCGGTTTCTTACTTGAACTTACTGAGAAGAGGCAACCTACAGATAAACTTTTTAAAAGTGTTGGACTACATACATAATTTACATATATAATCTGCCATGCAGAAAAATGAATAAACAGGAAAGATATTACAAAGCATTCCTACTGAGAATGACAAATTTGTATTGTTTGGCAAACGTTAGTACTCTAAACATTGTTCCCAAGTAGTTCCTTAGTGTGGCCAGAAAACTCAAAACAAAACCTGTCTGATGTCATAAAGTACTTGCAGTCTAGCTTGCAGACAGATGAGTATCCAATTACTTTATAAATAGGAAATAGCCAGACAAAGACAGTCATTCAGTGCCACCTGAGCATGTAGTAATTTTCACTTTGCTTGAGTCACCAAATAATTCAATGTGCACAGGAGACAGCATGAAGGCAAGACAATAGTTCAAATATAGAACCAATATTGTCAGGATTACCTTTGAAGAGGTGCCCCATTCTTTTGTCAGGTTAATCAACGGAGGTAGTGGAACAAACTTTGGAAGCAGGTCTTTTTTAGCATTTGCTTCTTCAAGCAACCGAGCATCCCAGTCCTGCATCTGATATCTAAGAACGACAGTCAGTCAGTCCCTTTTCTAATTGCGTTAAAATAGGCTGTTTCTAATCCATACAGACACACTGACACAGCTAATGTACATACTGCATCTTATAAATGCCCTGGGTTACAAAGACCTGGCTGTTTTTTTAGCTCGCACAGCTACTATGCAGCGCAGGGCATTTTCCATGATCGGCCCAATGACATGGAACGGACTTCTCCAGAGATGTCTCCTCCCATTCACCTCCACCTGACCTGGGTCGGAAGCGCACTGAGTCAAGATCTTGATTGACTGAGTCAAGTTTTACAGCCAAATGACTTGCCCACCTACTGCCAAAGATAATTCCTTTCTAATCCCACAATGATAGAATATTAACACAATCTTACAATTAAAAAGAAGCACAGATAGAGTAAGGCATTGTAAATGAACCAGGGTTTAGCGACAAAAGATTGGGATAATATCTATTCACAAAGATTTATACACTAGCCAATCATCGACACTCATCAAATCTTTGGCAATATTTATAGCAAAGTACATTTTAACAACCCACAATATTAATCAAACAAGTTCTAGTGATTAAAAGATGATGATCTGAATGTACAAAGGATTGAAGTATTTCACTAACTATGAGTATCCAAAGAAGTTGGAAAATGTCATATCAGCATTAAGCTCACTAACTTCTAAGTCAGGCATTCCGGCTGAAGTCTGTCATATTGCTGATAGGATTACATTAAGGGAATACGGTCTCATGTTCCACCAAAGACGCACTGTTACTGACCTCTTTTCAATAACTTCAGTAGTTAGTTTGAGCTGCTCTTTTTTACTCTTTTCTCTTCTCTTTACCATCTCTGACAAGATTCTAAAATACAAAGTAAAAATCTGATACAATGTCTGTAGTAATTCCCAATTGTCAAACAATTCCATAAAGTTATGCTGCCTGTACTACCAAAAACCAAAATGTAATTTTATAACAATAGTAATATTAAAAAAGCAAGGAAGAGGTTATTGTGTGTATATTGCTAATTCAATTAAAAAATTTCTTGTTTTTCAGCCATAACAGTACCATCAGCTGCAAACAAGTCTGAATCATATAACTTCAAAATGGTGCACTTCACCTCAGAAAACTGTCTCACAAGTCCCAAACACTAATTCAAAGGTAAGATAATTGTGCATTTATTACAATCGTTGTTAGATATATTGCTCTGGAGTTGATGGAACTACTGACTTAAATGTAAACATTTATTCTAGGCTTTGTATCATGATTGAAAATACAAAGGTAGACAAAATGAACCAGAATCTCTGCTTACAGAACTCGCTTCAGATCTTTTCTGAGTTTCAGCATTTTTTCATAGGACGTTTCATCATTCTTTCGATTCTATAATACCACATGGAAAAATAGATATTTAGATATTTTCTTTTCGTCCTCTACTTCACATTGACATATCCAGATTTAGAATTATACCGTCTTAAGGACTACTAAGAAGGGTAGTTTATCAGAAGAAAAAAGGCATCTTTCTATATTCTGAAAAGCAAGTCTGGGTTGCATTAAAATCGAACACAGGAAAGACTAAGGATTAAACCAAGGAAACCCTGAAAGTACCTAATCTAATGTTTAAGACACAGAACATCAGATACTATGTACCGTCATGCTCACATTGTTTTTGTTGGGTCCTTACAATGCACTTTATAAAATCCAGAATACCAGATATATACATACATCTAGTTATCATGTACATTTGGTCCACAGAGCTACAAGCCAGAAACTAAGATGATTAAACACTCCAATAAATAGGTTTTAATTAGCATTCATATAATCTGAAACTATCTTTCCATTTTACATGTAATCCTTATTATTCACAAATGTTAACAAGTATGAATACTGCTAGTAAACACATACAGCTCCATTGTACAGAAATATGTGGCATCAGTCAAGCAAGATACCATCTTCTGTAGCATTGTAAGCTTTAACTAACTATACTTGGTTAAATTGGAAGATGTCACGTCACCTTTCTTGTCTGCATTTTTTCCGTACGCCGCCTAAAAGCCACATATGGATTATTTCCAGAAGATCCGTCTCTCTTTTCCATCTTTACTTGTGGAATAAGAGCCTTTTGCTGAAAAGATCAAATGAGCATTTAAGTGACAAGAAAAGTATACTTCACAATTTCATTTTACTAAGCTTGCTTCCCAATAAAAATGTAAATATTCTCTATCAATTAAAATTTTTCTGAACATATTATGGTGCCTGGCTTCATATACATCCTAGTCTTCAATTCTTACAAAGTCAATTCAATAGGAAAACTATTAATAATAATAATTTTACTCAAAATAAGTAAATCAAAGTTTGGTAAGCACACTTTCAATTTACAGGTAGGCAGAGACATAAAAAAAGATTTTAAACTATAGAATTATACAGACTCTTGGACATAATTGCTAAAGAAACAGAGAACATCTATCCATTATTTATAAAATTTTTGCTTTGTGTTACTCTTATCTTTCGGTTTCTTCTCCAAGTTTATGCTGCAAACTGATTACCGCACTAATATCTCTGTAGGTGCTCATGTGAGTTACCACAAACATGTGCAAAATCAATCATTTATTATCTCTACAAACCTGCTTTAGGCGTTTGTTCAACCAGTAATCATAAACGGCAATAATGAGCTCATCATCAACTTTCAGAAGAGCCTTTGCTTCACCTAAACTGACAACCTAAACAAATGGAAAGTCAACAATTTAACACTTCACTATAAAAATCAGCATCTTTATCATCACCGTAACAAAAAAAGAAACATCACTCTGAATGGGATAACACAAACATCCTTCAACATCTTTTTCCTGACCAACTGGTATAATGCAGTCTGATGTAGGTGAAAGTCTATTTAAACACCTAAACAAAACAGTATATCAAACACTAGTCCTGAACAATGGTGCTCTGTAACCCAACAGAAGTGCAGGAATAAATGAATAAATCTTAATCTTTATTGAAAGATGAATGTGCCACGCTGATGGATGACACCTGCTTACCGTTTGGCCACTGGCTTTTTCCAGACGATCCATGATGTTCTCGAATGTCGTTGGAGTCACTTCCATCTTAAGATGTTTCACTTGTCGTGTCAGCCAAATCTCATCTTCACTGTCCATGTCATATTCTGGGATATCTTGCTCCATTCCAAATGCTAAGTCGATGCAAGCATATACAAAGCATTTGAAATGTGATTTATGTGTTCAATCATAATATGGCATATATATAACACCTTTTATTAATATCTCAGAGATGTTGAATGCTCACAGATCCAAACAGACATGAATAAAGCAATCTGATGTTTATACCAACTGGACCATATGAACATAACCAGCAACAGAAAAATATGTAAGAAGTCATTAGAAAGACAAGATAGACCCATCATTATTTAATTTCCTATTTATTTCAGCGTATTTATTTCAGCTTAGCAAAATTCAGGAGCTCTGTAGTAAGCACATTCTAGTTTGTAATGTAACTTCAGATCCATATCTAGAATGTGAAAACGTTATTGAAAACCGCAAGCAAAATGCTCAAACACAGGACTTACGTTGGACATGAATATACTGTTTTGGAGGTTTGAAAACTCCTCTGTTACAGTACAGTTTATTGTACCGTTCTTCCACCCAGTCCATTTCTGGAATTGGAATGACAAGTCCATCTTGCTTCTCACTGTGCAGGCGAGCTGAAAGAACCCTCTGTAAATGATGCTCCTACAATACAAGCAGCTAATGAGATTTCTAGCACATTTGGCATTTTATTAACTGTCAATTACTTAGACAAAAATCCTATGGCTATTATTGGCTAGTGTCACATATATTGTAATAATAAAGCCTGCTTTGCAGTAATAAATTTCCGGCAAAAACAGTGAAACTAAGTAATGCTAAATCTGGCTAGTATTTCAGTTAGTGACGACTATCTGTGTCCAGAAGATTATGCAACCTGCAGCCCAGCATTCCTTCCTTTCAGTCAGTAAACACAAGTTGAGAGGTTTAAACAGATGTCCTTTGTTGGATTGCTGTGGTCATGTTGCACCTCAGAACCCTTCATATTAATTTCTACAGATTTGACTTAACAAGACAGTGCATTTCCATAACCTTTTTACCAAAATAATTCTGCTAGGCCTTATGTATTTTGCAATTAATAAAGTTATGTAAACCCACATGATTGGCACCTGGGAGCCCAGATATCGACATGTCTGAAGGGTGGAACCTGGGTCTTGAGTGCAATACCAGATCCCCAGCCAAAGAAGCAGTTACTTATGCAAACTGCTGTATTATTATTACACAGAGTGGACGCGTTAACATGCTCGCAGATAACACGCTGATCAACTTAACATTAAGTGGTGTTATGTCCCTAAAGTTATCAACTTAACATGTCGTATTAGTTAACATGCCATACAAGAACTGCAGTGCAGCACTATATATTCAACCAGATGGACAGTCGAATGAACTGACTGACAGTCAAGTGGACCAACTGATGGACAAGCAGAAGATCGGCTAGGACGGACTGACGGTCGGGCGAATGAACTGACGGTTGGATGGAAGAACTGATGGTTGGATGGACGTTTGAATGGACAGGATTTAGTCAGATAATAGGTTATTAATGCTTCATTCCATTTCACATGCAGTTCAAGTTATGTGCTGTGTCGGATGGTTTGTCCCAAATGACAGCACGTTAACATGTCCAGTGTATTTTAGTTTAACAGCCTGGGCTGTCATGGACTCTGTCGGCCATGTAGCTATGCAACAAGGAGCATTGTTGTTTTAAGTTGTATTCCAAATCGAGTTTGCCAAATGCAAATGATGCTGTTGGCGTGAATGAAAAAAATTAGCTGTGCATAATTTGAGGCGGTAGGTTGTACACTAGTACTTTGTTTGGCAACTAATTGGAAGCCCAAGAAGTTCATCACACATTGTTTCCGTAATGTGGCCGTGCTTCTGCTTAGTGCTTACGAGTCTGCAGCAGCATTCAGAATGGACTGCAACTCTTACAGGCATGATGTGGCAACTATATTAGTTGTATATTCACATATTTGAAATGAAACATTTAATTTAAATACACCCAATTTTAATAAACTTCCCAGTTAGTTCTGACTATGGTGCTGGATGTATGTAGCAAGGCAACACTTTGGGCCTCTGGCTTAGGATACTGAAATCGTGCTTTGGTACTTAATATCAGCATGCACTTCTTAATTAGATAGTAAATTTGTAGATAACAAGAACCATTTTACAAGTCAACAGCAGTGCACTCAACTACAAGAAAAGGGAAGATAACAGAGCTCTACAAAATTAGTTCTAATGCCATCTACAAATTCGCAACTTTCAGCTAATAACATATGTGACTGTTTGCTCTCTAACTAGTCTTCAACTTACATAATTATGCTGTAACAGACCGAACCACTGGTCAGCACAAGCAAGCCACATTTAATTAACATGGACAATATCAGCCGCTAGTTTCTGTAAATTGCATGTTAAGCACGTCAATGCAGTCTTACTACATTCTGCCAATGTTGTCAAATAAATATGTTACTAATAAATATAATATAAATAAATATGTTAGTAATATACTGTTTCTTCGATTTTTACTAGTTTCCATTTAAAACCATACAGTCAGATAACTGTCTTTGTCACTGCTCTTCGATAATATTTGGTATGCAAACTATTATATTTGCAGGCACCCATTCAACACTCACTTCACAATCTGAGTGGCATGTAAATCTCCAGTAATCATTGATATTAGGTATGAGCTTTAGAATTTCACACGTGATTCTGTTATGGCAGAGGGTAAGAAATGGCATTGCCGTTTAGGTGAAAAGACTTCAAAGTCATCTCATCTATCAGTTTTTCCATGGCATTATAGATGTCAAGCCAGGTATCTCCAGGTAATGCATGTCGTCTAGCAACTATTGCAGTTGCATTTTACAAATTAGAAAAGTGCATGATACTGCTTTGTTTACATCCGGGCATCTTATAAAATCAGGGCAGAGTAAATACAATCGGATTTTTCAGGTACACAACACGAACTGTTAAAGGGCACATCTATCATTGTTTCCTATTTCAAATTTCAAAATGTATAACTGTTCAACTGCAAATGTGGCAGGCTTAATCATCCACGCACTATTATGTAGTTTCACTTTTCATTCATAAGGTGACGTCATTGCTATTAATAGCAACAACCGTATACAATGTACTTAAACTTTAATTTTAAAATCTTTCAGCACAAACAAATAAAATTTCAAATTATTAACAAAAGAACAATATTCGAAAATTAGCAGAATTTATAAAAACACGCTAAGAGAAGACACCCGAAACCTGCACCACGTGACCTGCAACGTATTAATCAATTTTTGCAAAAGCAGCACGAACATAAAAATGCAATAATTCACTAAGTTTTGCTATGTACGCGACCAGCATGAAAGTTTAAAGTATGTAACGATCATGAAATGGAAAAAATGCTAGGCTAAAACGATCTTTAGTGCCACAAATCAGACCAGATAAAATGCTTAAAGATGGCGACGCCTGGACGAGTTCATTTTGCCAAGGGGCTGATGGTCTTACCGTTTCTTCTTCTTTTTCCATTCCCGTCGGCATTTCGACGACCGCACGATTTACAGAAGCAAAATCTAGCAATTCTGGTATTTCATCGGCCAAATACACTGGCATGGGTTTGCCGGCGTCGAGCGCCCGGGCTCTAAACGACAGCTTACTCATCTTGACCCCCTTGATGAACGAGTGAGCTCGTCCACTGCCCAAGACGCAAACTTTTCACACAAAATCCGCTTTTGAGTCGTTTGTTGTCTTTAGCAGTCCATAATAATGAAGTCCTCGTAAACCGACTTAAGTTTAGAAGAATTTAACGCTGATTTTACACTAAACGCCAAAAATACATTTAAATTTTCGGTCGTTTCAACATCCATCATGGCGGACAAAGAACCATTTTGCATTGCGAAGATCACGCTTTGCGAACAAGAACTTAGCACGGAGCATGCGCAGAGTTATATTAATTATTCATTATATGGTAATGCTTCCGGTTCTGTTGCTATATTTATACCGGCAGCGCACCATATAGTATAGGTCGAAGTTAACAGTAGGGTGTGCCGCCTTGATAAGTTTATAAACGCTTTCGAACAAATAAAAGCCATAAATTTTATTTTTTAAATCTGGTTTAAAAAACGAAATTACGTTGAGCTATAGAGGGCGCTAAGTATTTGGGTACACGGAGCTACAGAAATTGGAATTCATTTTTAACTTGATATTTTTTACATCAGAAGAGTCTCGAGATCAAGCTCTATTATTACAAGAAAGAGTAGCAGACTCATTATGCGTAGGCCTACATTCTCTTTACTGATCGTTCGGCATCGCCTGTGTAAAACTCGAACGTGACATTTTCGGATAATGACAATTTCTGGCATAACCAGGAATCTGCTTTTAATTTAATATTCCTGTACGCAGGGTGTGATTTGCCGGGGGGGTTGGGGGGGTCGGACCCCCTCTTTGCTAAGGCCCGACCCCCACACTTCGACCTCCAAAAAAGGTGTGGGGGTCCAATTTCGACCCCCTCTTTTGGCAGTGCGGCCAGTGCCACAAGAGGGGGTCGAAATTGGACCACTGCAAGCAGTTAGTAGGACTTATTCGTTTCATTTCCTCATTCGTTCAACAGTTGACAGTTGTGAGGCTCTAAAGAAGAAGAAACAAACAACAAAAACAACAAAACTGAGCGATAATAGATGATTGTATAATTTGTATTTCTTTTCACGATTTCTGAATGCTAGTCAAATCTGGATGAGAAAAGCTGTAAGTCACTGTTAAAATTTACATAGCCTAACTTAGGCCTACTTAAATGTAGGCCTACAGACTACAGTAGGCTACAGATTAGATCGGTTGAGGTTTCTGAAAGAGTGTGTTTAATATTGATGCAAGCAGCAAAGTTAAATCAATTCACCTCGTTTCATCCAATGACGTCAATGAAATAGACTGCGCTATATTTTTAACAATTATTTTAAATACTAGACGGGGAGACAAAAAAAATTTATATTGGTACCCGGACATTGAGTGTAACAAGCTGATTTTTTAGGGAACTATCCGGAAGGTATTAAGGAAGACTCCTGCAAAAATCGTCCTTTATCGTTCATTGGGAAAAAAAGTTATGAAGGTTTTAGTGATGAGTTTATGCTTGAGCAATATAAGAGGTCTTTGAGTAGTAAACAATGTATAAACAATGCATACACAAATTAATAGTGCAGGATCTTAGCGTCAAAAAGCATTAGGAATATTTCACTTCTGGAAGCGAATTACACATATAACTTTTTAAGTTTGAGAGAGTGTCCTGAAACAATGTCAGCCGAGAAACAGTTTGGGGGACGTACAGGGAATCTGTAATTTGAGTTCAAATTGTAAACTTTTATGTTGATTACTATTGAGCGATAATAAAGGTTGATAAAATCGTATTTTAGCGTTTTAAATTCATGCATGGTCAGTAAGGTTACGATTAGGGTCAATAGGGTTAGGATTATGATCATGAATTCGGTTAGTATGGTTATATTTAGGGTCAATAGGGTTACACTTTCAGTCAGTAGGGGTTGATATTAGGGTTAGAATGGCTTTTAAAAACGTTAAAACATTAGATTTAGTAATTTAGTATACACAAATAATTTATAACGCTAAAATATGATTTTACCTAATGGTTTATTATGTAATGTATTTAGTTGATGATTCATTTTCCCAGATTTTTCAACATTCGCGGCCATTAGCACTGTACAAAAATTGCTCCCAAAGTGTTACTTTGACCCATTTCGGCAAATTTCTTTCGATTTTGATAATTTTAGGCCAGTATGGTCAGAAATATCTACCTGTAGACGTCCAAAATTTCTTTTAGGAGAAAATTGAATTTTGGTACAGTTATAGCTGTTTAAAGTGAAAACATTGATTTCATTTCAGAAAATATATGCTGTGCACTATCGCATATCATTGTTTTTATAATAATATTAATGCTGTTTTGTAATACCTGTTGTTTGTGTGTGTGTTCTGTTTAGCATTAGAATGGCTACACCAGATATTATGTGTGAAACACTTAAGATGACTGTAGATGAGCTGCTGAGACAAAATCATCTAGCAATTTGTCAGATGCCCAAAGATGGACTATGTCTAATCCTTGCATGCGCAGAAGCGCTGAACGTGTCTAAGGAACATATAGTTGAACGTCTCAACTCAGAACTTGCTCAACATCGTTCCGCCTATGAGAAGTTCCTTGTAGCAGATTATGATGTAACAAAGGAACTGGACCGCTATCTGAAAAAGGGAATATATAACAGTGATATCGGTGATGTTTGTGTGAGTGCACTAGCAAATGCGATCGGCACCAAGATCGAAATATATCAGGAACTCGATGGCCGCATCCTTCGATTTCGGCACGAGCCAAGCCGTCGCCCAGAATCGCAGCCAGCAGTAGCAGTACCAAAGACAATATGTCTGCTGCGCTCAGGTAGTGAAGAGGTCCCTGGCAATCCACTACATTTTGATGCTTTGCTAGCAGCTCAAGATGTATTGAAGCATCAGAACAGGAACCCTGGTGGAAAGTCTGGAAAGAACAGCATGGTCAGCAGCGTCAGCACGCCATCAGCTGTCAAACGCAGTGTGGTGCAAATGTCGATACGCACCATGTTTAAAAAACCACGCACAGAAGTTCCTTACACAGAAGCTTGCAGTACTCCTACTACTGCACAAACGAATTCATCTCATCCGATTCCCTCAACATCTTGCATGGAGTCGGTTTCTCAGACAACAGCGACTCATTCATCCATGTCCGAGACTGTAAAGATACTAAGTACACCACAAAGCTCTGTCGCTGAAACTTCCACATTAAGCCAGCTGCCTGTATCACAATCTACCGATTACGTCACGGTGCCTGTAACACCAACAACGTCAGTTCTTCCATCTGTGGTTCAGTGTCCATTGGAATCGGCTTCTGCAACTACAGGTACGGTAATTTCTAACCGGTACGGTAATTTCTAACAGGTACGGTAATTTCTAAAGTTGATTTATTGGGGGGGGGCATTTGCTTTGGCGTCCCCCAAGTTAAATATTGGGGGACGGGGGGTTACAAAAAATTTCGGAGAGCCACAAATTATATGTATTTTTAAGTCGCTGACCTTTTTTCGGAGAAAACTTATTATTGGGGGGGGGAGGACGAAGCCCTGATTATTTGGGGGGGGGGACATTGCTGATCCCGTCCCCCCAGAAAATTATTGGGGGAACGCGTCCCCTCTGTCCCTGATGGATCTACGCCCATATATAGTTCTAATCAAGATTTATAAGTTTGAAGCCATGGTTGCAAGTTTAACCGTTACTTTTACAACGGATGTTATAAAGTAATCAAGACTATAGACTGAGGTACCGTAAAACACGATCACTGCATTCCGGTGAAACGTGAAATGGGTATTGCCACATACACAATTCTAGAATCAAATTGATAACACTTGATCTTGTTTTGCTTATTATGCAGCTTATATCCTAAATATTATCAGTGCTTTGTTGTGTTCAAAATAAATAAATATAAAATAATATACTATCTACTACTTTAGAGGAGGGTACTGCATTGTTTCTCTAGATAGACTAAGATAGAATAATGAGAAGCAATCGGTCGACCAATTTAATTATAGTTGTACTAGTAATTAGTCGGTTTTGGTTTTGTAAGAAATACACTTCGAGCACTATTTTAGAAAAACAGTAAAATCGAATTATCTCAGACTCTGAAATACAGGTACCGTATAGCCGAGACTAGCTCTCAGCCACTCATTTATAAGTTATAAGCCAGGTGATTGCGATTTTAGCCATGATAAGGATGCTTCTTCTCATCGTTTTACCAACTTAGTAATTTAAAATTTTTCTTCTATTTTTACAGAACACAGCACGGTCTGCACCACTACTAGGTCCACTAGTGATGATGACGATGAAGATTCTGTCACTACCGCAGATAATACTTGTCCGAAAGTTTGCCGAAATAAAGATCAATTCAGTGCATGGACCAAGTCGAGGGATTGGTTATACTGTGAAAGTGGTGCGGTTCGTTGTTCCATTTGCATTAAAGCCAAGAAGATGGGTGGTGTAAAAACGTACGGGTTTCAGGGTCAACGTGAAGAAGGTGCCTTCATCACTGGCAAAGTAGATGCTAAATCAGCCAAAACATTGTTAAAAAAATTGACAGGCATCGTGAGTCTAAGCTGCATATACATTCTGCTGATGTAGTACAATCTGCTGCAGCTCATGCATTGCCGAAAGCCGTGGACAAGGCCCAGGCATTATTTGAGCTACAACACAAAGCAAACATTGAGAAAACGGAGATTGCATTTAGAACCGCATACGAGTGTGCGAAATCCAATTTGTCATTTGCAGAATATTCCCGCCTAATGACACTGCAGTCAGTTAATGGATTAAATACCGGTGATATGCTTGTGTCTAATCATTCATGCATAAATATTGTTGAGCACATTGCGAGCGAAATGCGGAGTGAGTTGATACATCATATTGTTGCAAATGATCTTCTATTTTCTGTCATGATAGACGAAAGTACATCTGTTGGAGATAAGCAGTCTATGATCATTTACATAAGAACCGAACTGGAAGGAGAGGTCCAGTCATTTTTTCTCGGTTTGGTACCAATCAGTTCAGGTACTGCGATAGATCTGCATATTTTGTTGATGAATTATTTGGAATCGGTTGGTTTAACTGATGCGATATGTTCAAAGCAGCTTGTAGGCTTTTGCAGTGACGGTGCGAGCACCATGATAGGCAATTATAGAGGTGTTGCTACGCTGTTGAAGGAAAAATTTCCACGTGTTCAGAGCTTCCATTGCATGGCACACCGTTTGGAATTAGCTATCAAAAATGCGGTCGATTCAGTGAATGGTGTGTCTCATTTCAAAATTTTCATAGACAGTTTGTACAAATTCTACAGTCTGTCACCCAAAAACCAGAGGGAACTCGCTTCAATAGCTGCAGACACCAATACTGTGTTGCTCAAAATTAACAAAATTTTTGAAGTGAGATGGGCCTTTTCATCGTTTCTTTCCATGAAAGCGCTACTACGCGATTACTGTGCATTACATGCTCATCTTTTGCGGTTGTCTGAAAATGGTGATAGATCGACTAAGGAAGCAAGCAAGTGCAAAGGTTTAGCCAACAAAATGTCTAGTTGGATCTTTGTCAGCCAATTGTGCATGCTAAAAGATTCACTGCGCACATTGAAGCAATTGTCATTGTTTTTTCAAAGTAATGATGCCAATCTTGTCAGTGCAACTATGAAGATTGCCCAAGCGAAAGCCTCGTTATTAGCCATGAAAGAATTCCCCGGTAAGAGTCTAAAAAACATGTGGGACATGTGTGATAGTACAGGATCTTTCAAGGGTGTTCTGCTTAAGCGGACCGATACTGACTTTGCAAATTTTACCAGTCTCAGAAGTCAATTCTACCAGTGTCTGTTAGACAATATAGCTGAACGATTCCCTTGCACAGAGACATTGAAGCTTGCAAATGTCTTGAATCCAACAAGCTGGCCAACAGATGACTTAGAAAAAACGCTGTATGGTTGCAGAGAGGTTGCTGCTCTCTGCAAGCAACTTTGTTTCAGTTCTATTGCGAGTGTTGAAATCCTATCAGATTTTGCTACTTTTAAAGATAATCTGAAAGTAGGAATGCATCTAAAACAATTGCTGACAAAACTGTCCATTTATCCTATCTCCAGTGCAGATTGCGAGCGTGGTTTTAGTTCCATGAATCTCCAGCACACAGACACAAGAAACCGACTAAAAACTGAAACTGTCAGTGCTCTATTGATGATAGCTGTTAATGGCCCTGCTGTGCAATTTTTCAAGTGTCACGAGTATGTCTTATCTTGGTTCAAAAAAGGCAGGCATGGTGCCAACGACAAACCAACAGGGAAGAAAAGGAATGTTGATGAGCTTAGACCAAGATATAAACTTTTTGCCATGATTAAAGACTAGTCACTACCACTTAGCTAGAGTTCATCACAAATTAGGCTACATCATACATGACAATTTCATTTCAATAATTTTCGCATGATGACTAGTTCATCATAAATAATTTGCACTTCGTTATTGATGATTCTTGTTTCTGTTGTCATTTGAAATTATTTCTGTTTTTAGTCCTCAATAGGAACAAAAATATCTTCTTATTTGAAGTTATTTCTTGTGAGTTGTTATAAGAACAGTATTTAGTTTATGCGTTACAGCTTGTGACTTGTGAAGTTCCGAGCACTTCGTTCATCCTAGGACCTTACTATTGTTTCATTATTTTGAGTGCTGACTGCTGAGTATTATTCTCACTTTGCGTTGTACTAAGTAACAAGTATTTTGGTGCCAACTTCCAAGTATGCTCGGCTTTCCAAGGGTACATATACTAAGTATGATCATTGATTTTGGTGCTAACTGCGAAGTATTGATCGTGTGCTGGACTGCCGGTAGAAGTTTCAAGTTTTTTGGTTACTACATTTTCTGATTTCATTCGCTTTAAATTGTGACCTCAATATATCCTGCACCTGTGCATTTTACTGCATTTGTACAGCCAACTTTTATGTTGAAGTTAGACTTTTATGTTCTTATGTTGCACTATGCCACTATTATAAACTTCAAACCCTTTAACATAAATAACATGTTCACTGATCTTTAAAAAGGTGATATTATTCAATTCATTCAATTCACTTTCAATAGAAGATTTTGCTTTGGATTGCACCAAATCAATAGCGGCCGGGGCTCCGCCCCGGACCCCGCTGGGGGAGCTTACGACGCTCCCCCAGACCCCCTAGTCGGATATGCCGCGGCGTATTTTGGCCCCCCCAAAACAAGGAAATTAAGCCGACCCCCACACTTCTTTTTTGACAAATCACACACTGCCTGTACGTTAGCCCTAAATAAAAAATCTTAACTTTATTGAACTGGAATTGATCGTTAATCACCGACAGCTCGCAGTTAGCGCATCGGAAAGACCTAGATATGCGCTATAAAACTGCTTCGCGATACAAGCATCGATTCAATCGTAGCTAAATCCATAAAAGCAAAACCGATCGATCGCATGTTGTAGGCCTATATTATTTAGAGTTATGCCTGATGCCCGATAGCGCATTGGATAACATCTGGCACAGAGAGCTAGAAGTACCGAGTTCGAGCCCCCGTTGGGCGGTCAGGCAGATATGCGTTGTAGGCTGCTATTAGCGCCGTGTATAATTGCAGGCTGTCTGTTCTGTTAGTAGTTATAAGATTTAAATTGCATAACATGTAAATGTACAGCGCAGTGCGTTTGTCAGGCGCTTCAATAAAGAAAAGATTATTATTATTATTATTATTATTATACCGGTTAATTTGCAGTGGTTCTAACACAGAATAATGTCTTCTTAACCACTTAAAACCTTGTTATGCTATGTAAGAGCTATTGAGGAGAGACTGCAGCTAATAATTTCCGTTTTATTCTAGATAGGCCTATAGGCCTGCTGTTTTCGAATGAAACGGTAAACTTATAAAATCTTTCAAGCTACAATACAGCTGTATTTGATAGCCTATTGCACTCTTTCCAAAGTTCAGACCATACGATCGAGAGTCTCTGGTCCGTAAGCTGATACGGTTTGGCTTTCTATCCAAATGATCTTTCCCTACTGTTGAGGAACTCTGCCAAAAAAAGCCGACCAAGACCTTTTTAGAAATATCTTAAATAATCCTGGACATATCCTCCATTTCCTACCTCTGTTCTATAGCCTATAGGCCTGCTGGTCACGATCTGCTCCCACGCTCACATAGCCGCACCGTTTTCTTTCTAGATTTAATTACCTAGCCTCACCAGGCGCGGTTTCCTGGCTGGGATGTTGTAGGCCTACAGCTAGGCCACAGCAGGGGCGCAACCACGGTCCAGAAGTTGGGGGGACCTACTAGAATGTCTGAGTGGGGGAATTGCGAGCGCCGAAGGCGCGAAGCTGCGATTGCCGAAGGCAAGAAGCCCCTAACGACTAGGGGTATGGGGGGGCGTCGTAAGCTCCCCATCGGGGTCTGGCGCGGAGCCCCAGAAGCCAACGCAATTTTGAGCATTTGATACCAAATGGAGTACATTTTTGGCTCTAATTTACCTCAAATTTTTCACCGATGATTTCGATGTAAAAGTACGTAAACCATCTAAATCTGTGAAAAATATGACTTTATTATTATAAATAAACTGAGATGTTAGGTTTTAGAAGAACACCACTCGCAGTCGCAGCATTAAAACTTGAAATGTCCTTCTAGGCATCTACAGCGAGCCTTAGTGGAATTTAAAAAATCGAGATAGGCTAAGTAAAGTTTTAGAGTGAAATTATACAGCAACATTCTGCACTGAATTCTTACAGACTCAATTGAATTTAGCGGCTTTAGCCTTACCCTGTATTTTATCGGCCAGGTCCAGTGATTTGTTAGGGGACGGACCTACTAGAACGTCGAGGGGGGGGTAATTGCGAGTGCGGAAGGCGCACAGCCGTGAATGACGAAGGCAAGAAGCTCCTAATGACTAGGGGTACGGGGGAGCGTCGTAGGCTCCACCATCGGGGTCTGCAACGCAATTTTGAGCATTTGATACGAAATGAAGTGGATTTTGGGCTCTTGTTACCTCAAAATTTTCAAAAGTTCGGAGGGACGGTCCCAAGCTTTTCGAAAGTTGGGGGGACGCGTCCCACGGGTCCCATAGGGTGCACTGGTTGCGCCTATGGGCCACAGTGTTTTAGTTTAATTATTATTTGCCAACTTTTCTGCTACCGGTACTATTTGATGACTTTGTATCATGTATGTACAGCGCCGTGCGTTTGCCAGCGTTTAATAAAGAACATACTTACTTACTTACTTACTTAGTTACTTACATTGTACCCGAGTCATATGCGATTATCATCTTCACGCACTACTTGAGACCCAAAGACTTTACTCGAAAAACGATAAGGAAGTAACGGAATTATTTACAACGCTGTACACATGCAATATTATCTGCACGAGTGTGACGAGTCTTCCTTGGCATGCATGGTCCAGCTATAGTCCAGGCGGTACACGAATGTGTATACTGCATTTTTTGAACACGGATTGCCGCTTTGCACAGTTGCAGTTGTGGACCACACAACCAGCAGTTTGGCAGGTTTGCAGAGAACTAGGCCCTATTGAAATTTGGATGCAAGGAGGGTTGTACGTCAAATAGATGCTCTTGTAAATGTGCTGATGGCCCTAGTCGAAACATTGCCCCTAAATGTGTATGTTTGGACATCAAAATAACGATTCTAAGTGAACTAGAACCCGAGATATTGAAAATCTCAATTTTCGTCGGCCATATTGGGAAATGGCCGACCGATGAGACCGGGGCTACTCTGCGATGGCCCTAGTGGAATCACTGCCCCGAAATGTGTATGTTTAGACACCAAGATGATGATTCTAAGTGAACCGAGATATTGAAAAATCATAATTTCGGTCGGCCATTTTGAAAAAAACCGCCATCTTGAATTCTAAGGGAAATTTCGAATGCCTCCCCTTCCTAAAATGTTCTCTTAGGTTCCAACTACAACTGTGCAAAGCGGCAATCCGTGTTCAAAAAATGCAGTGTATACTGACCAAATTTGGCTTGTAGGCTACCGCCTCTACTACTAGAGGTGCCATTATATTTGCCTATATCCTATAGGCCGATCTTCAGAATGTGAATGCTGCCAATATCTTAGCGAAATTTGCTTACACTGCAATTTGATTTTACAGTTAGGTTCAAATAGTCCAAGTAGGCCTACGCTTACTCCTATGTCAACCACGTGGTCTTTACCAATTCCTGAGAGGCTTGTTCATGGCGGCCCACACGGATCGCTGGTTGAGCGCGGGCAGAGAGCAGGAAGTAGGCCCCTACCGGTAATGCAGTCTGCGTCGTCAGACAATTAAACTTTATTAAAGCAGAGAACACCAAGCAGCGACATGTCGCTACCTTCCTGATTACGACATTGCTCACATAGTCCGAGCGAGTAGGCACCACGACGTCGTGTCAAGCTTTTTGTTTACGGCTTCTTTGATGGACCACGTCTTGCAACTGTGTAGAAGCGAGGAATTCTGGCAGCACATGTTTTACAGAGGTGTATGCTCAACTGGATTGTAGGCCTATAGCCTAGCTAAGATGTAAGTAAGTAAGTAAGTAAGTAAGAATATTTCACCAAGGAATACCATTGTCATAGAAATCGGCATTTCATCTTCTGTTCGCTGTAACCCAGACATGGATTGTCTCGAGACGCTGTCTCGGTCTCGAAGTCATTTCTTGACTTTTTAAAACTGTCTCGAGGCGACAGTCTTGTACTCTTGTAGAAGCGGTCTCCATAGTTCTTGCGCAAACTGTCTTTAGTTCTGAACTTCTGACGGTATCGCGCTATAAATTGTCCTGTGTCGAACGGAGAACTAATTAATCGGAAGTGCTAAACAAACCGGAAGTTTGGAAAAGCGGTGTTACAGGTATTAATAAGTATTGAAAAGAGCAGTTTTAAGTTTGTACTTTATTACTTTATATCAATTTTCTAATATGATATAAGTGAAGAGGAGCGAATGGAAGGTAGGGAGGAAAAGAGCGAAATGGAGGGTAGGGAGGAAGAGAGCGAAATGGAGGAAAGAGAGCGAAAGGGAGGAAAGGGAGGAAGAGAGCGAAATGGAGAGTAAGAAGGAAGAGAGAGAAATGGAGGGTAGGGAGGAAGAGAGCGAAACGGACGAAGGGGAGGAAGAGAGAGAAATGGAGGATATGGAGGAAGAGAGCGAAATGGAGGTAAGGGAGGAAGAGAGCGAAATGGATGGTAGGGAGGAAGAGAGCGAAATAGAGGAAAGGGAGGAAGCAAGCGAAATGGAGGGTAGGAAGGAAGAGAGCAAAATGGAGGGTAGGGAGGAAGAGAGCGAAATGGAGGAAGAGAGCGAAATGGAGGGTAGGGAGGAACAGAGCGAAATGGAGGAAAGGGAGGAAGAGAGCGAAATGGAGGAAAGGGAGGAAGAGAGCGAAATAGAGGGTAGGGAGGAAGAGAGCGAAATGGAGGAAATGGAGGAAGATAGCGAAATGGAGAAAAGGGAGGAAGAGAGCGAAATGGAGGGTAGGGAGGAAGAGAGCAGAAATGGAGGAAAGGGAAGAGGAGCGAATGGAGGTAGGGAGGAAGAGAGCAAAATGGAGGAAAGGGAGGAAGAGAGCGAAATGGAGGAAAGGGAGGAAGAGAGCGAAATAGAGGGTAGGGAGGAAGAGAGCGAAATGGAGGAAATGGAGGAAGATAGCGAAATGGAGAAAAGGGAGGAAGAGAGCGAAATGGAGGGTAGGGAGGAAGAGAGCGAAATGGAGGAAAGGGAAGAGGAGCGAATGGAGGGTAGGGAGGAAGAGAGCAAAATGGAGGAAAGGGAGGAGGTGCAAATGGACGAATGGAGGGTAAGCAGGAAGGGAGAGTCATGTGAAATCAACAAATGTGTGAAATACCTTGTAAGTGACCGTGTCTCAGATTTGACTGTAATTTTGCTATTTTATTGTTTGATAATTATGTTTGTACATCATATTAAAATTGTCAGAAGCCTATCGCCATTTATCATCATCATCATCTCCACCACCATCATCAGTTTCTGACGCCAGCCTTTTGACGGCGATGGGTACGAATAAATTATCTCAATTTTCCTCGGTCAGATGTAAATTTATTTATTGTTTCCCTTTGTGTCAAAGTGATGTTTTATCCTCATTTATATGGTTTATCCAGCGTTTTCTGGCTCTACCTTAGGGTGACCCGTCAGAATGGCCCAGGACAAATTTATTACTTCAACAAATAAATAAATGTAAATAAAAGGTAGGCTACGCGTTTTGTAGCTATCGTATGGCCTGCTGCTCATTTTCCAATGAGTTTATAATCGGATTTGATCCTTCATCACTGCTATCCATTTGAATTAACGCCACGCCATTTGAGGTCCAACCGTACGGACCATGCGAGCCGAAGAATCAATTAACTCTCTTATCATGACTATAGCTGTGAAGGTAAGTAACAACACGCTTGAAAACCCCCGCTATATATATATTCGAGCTACCCACTCAGCTTTCAAAATTATTAACACATCCCAACTTGACCTAATTACGTCAATCAATCAATCAATCAGTTCAATTAATCGATCGATCGATCAATTATCATTATTATTTTTATTATGATGCATTATCAAGCAATCAATCAGTCAGTCAGTCAATCAATCAGATCGATCGATCAATCGATTATTATTATTATTTTTATTATTATTATGATGCATTTACTGAGCGTCACTATTTAATTAATTAATGACCAAGCATCAATAGGTGATGCTGAGTAATTGTGAGCGAGGAACTCTCAAGGTCTCAAGGTCTCTGCACAGTAACCGTCTCAGAGGAAGCTCGAACCTGTACTTGTAATTGTAAGTGGAATCACAAATTTACGTAGCGCCTCGTCTTTCACCATCTTCGTTTCAAATTGAGGGGCGTAATGTCGTGGATAATTTTTTCCCACTCAACCCTGCCAGCGCCAAGATCCTCTTCGGGGAGGAACCACGGTAGGCGGCCACGGGGACGTTCAGGGCAAGTTTATAGACAGTCAAGAAGACAGAGAAAATTAAACGGGTGAGGGTGAAACCGTGATCGTCGACGGGCAACGGTATTGAAAGGCCTGAGATGCACTACAAACATTCAAATCGTATCGCGGTTTAATGCATACTCTGCGGCATGTATGGACACGCACGCACAAAGGAGTATATAGACTATATACAAGTATATCTTTCGCCAATCTAAGTTTTTCCTCCAGTGACATCCAAACCACTTCCTGCTATAATTCATGAATGAAACCCCGGCGGGTCTTCGTCGTATATATATAGACGGGTCCACGACTCCACAATGTGCCCCATATAAAGTGTTCTTTTCCAAGACGTTTTCACCTTTTTGGTATTTCCTTCACATGTCCGTCGTGCTTCAAGTTTCTTCTGTTGAATAGCATGACAATATGTGATAACATATGGTAATGGTGTCCCTAGTCTACAACAGCTTGCATTATTTTCTATTTTGACCAACCGACCTATTAAAATCGTGTCTTACATATCGAAAACAAATCCGCATGACAAAGGAACGTCTCGCTTAGCAGGAGTAGATAGATACTGGTTGTCAACCATGATGTCTGTACTTTCCAGTTCAACCGGAAGAGGGACAGTCATTCGAACGGCAGTCCTTGTCCATCGCGGCCATTGAACTTCCGGCAAATCCAAGGCAGTCTGGTCGTTCCGTAACCGTGCTGCCATCTTTCGAATACTCCAGGCACTCAGCCACGCGTGCCGACGGTGCATGGATACCTCTGGCGAGCTGCATAGAATACCTGTATGCAAGGCCCGATGTCTGGTAGAGATGGTCATCGTACATCATGACCTGGTGCAGAGGGGGCTGAAAGGGGGAACGACGGTTGTAAGTGGCCTCTTCCTCCCTGGTCCCTCCTCTGCTGGGCCGAGGGAAGTCAGTCGTACGCGGATTGAGGCCCCCTGTCTGATCCGTTCGACTGTCCATATCTTTGACGGTTGAAGCGATTACATCTGCGG
Source organism: Aporrectodea caliginosa (assembly GCA_020284085.1). Taxonomy (NCBI): domain Eukaryota; kingdom Metazoa; phylum Annelida; class Clitellata; order Crassiclitellata; family Lumbricidae; genus Aporrectodea; species Aporrectodea caliginosa. Next base: position 423,049 of record JACEVL010000322.1, read on the forward strand.
AAGAGGGTTGAGTTGGCAGTGAAAGCGGCGTTCCACCTGGAGCGACGGCAGATGTGACGACGACCGTGTTCTTCGGTGACGCGTCGCAGTTTCCGATCACAGCGGCGCCGTCTGCCGTACAAACCCCGCGATAGCAGTCGCAGTAGGGAGTGTCTCCCTGCGCCGCCGCCGATGCACCGTATGTCCAGAGGTGGCAGTGACCACCACCGGTCACCTTCTGACCATCGGTCGACTGGTAGCAGTCCTCTCGTTGCATCGCCTTCATTATCACTTCACCTCCATCGCCACGCATCGTCAGGCAACCGTTACGCCTCAGTGACACCTTGCGGAGCCTACAGCACACGGAACAAACGAAGTACTAACAATACTAATAATAATAACGCCAGGATTCCTATAATAACGTAAAGGATTACACGTGTATTTTAGCTGATCTCTTGACGTGACTTTTGTGTGTCACCTTGAAATTTTGAAGATTTACATTTAGGGCTATATTACATTACAACTACATATATAATTGCATCGCGTACGAACCATTGGAAACCGATGAAACTACACAACTTAGCAGCAAATGACTCGTGACATCTACTGTATAAGTGGGAGGAGAGGAGAATTTCAGGAAGGGAATTGCAAATCAATACCAGATTGACAGCTAAATTAATCGATCGTTACATCATAAAGAAATGCCACGCCCAGTGAATGCACTGTATTAATATCGATTAGAGACTGTATATGGTACGAGTTTAACGTCAATCAATAATATTTGAATTTGGCTTCGATGGACGGAAGCAAAACCCGATTACAAGGAAATGTCAGAGCAGAGGCATTCGACGGCTGCAGCGGCGTTCCCTCTATAAGTGCACAGAGGTCGTCAACTGGGAAGGCTATGGAATCGGTTTACAAATCTCATCGTCGGAGGAAATTGTGATGATTCAGCGGACCAGTGTAGTCGTGTTGACTGGGCAAACGTTGTTGCCGACGACGAACGACGACAGAGGCCCTCCCGTCCGTCATGAGTCCCTTGCACTAAGCATCACCGCTGCACGCCGCATGCCATGAAACTGCCACCGTCTCCGGTCACAAGTCAAACATATTCGGAGGAAGCCGCGGAATTACAGAGGAGGCCGGTCCTTCATCATCTTCGTACAGCAGCTTAGGCCGCGTAGATTGGTCGGGGAGTATACCTCTGCGGCGTCGTGTACAGATGCCAGCATGTAGGTCCTATACTTACGCATGGTCGAAATGTTTACAGACAATTGTAAAATTAGACAGGGAAGTTGGGAATTAGAGAAGACATTAACCGACGACTTTAATGCTGTCGTCCAACATGCTCAGCTCCCACATAATTATAGACCTTCGTATATAGACCTTTCTCAATGTAGACGTATGCAACAGCAGCAGCAGCAGCAACAACAACAACAACAGCAGCAGCAGCAAGTGAAACAACAGCAACAACACAGTGGCGTAACGAAGGGTTTCAGCGCCCAGGAGCAAGAGTTGATGACTGCGCCCCTTTTAATTTCTTGTTGACTTTTAAACGTTCTTGCAATGTCATAGTACCGTGTACCACTGAAAGCTATTTTTGCGCCCCTTGTGCTGCGCCCGGGGACGGTTGCCCCTCTGCCCCCCTTCGTTACGGCACCGCAACAACAGCAATCGTGCATGGTTTCGATCGCCTCACGTGCATCATCACGCGGCGGCGGAGACTGGGTGATGAAGGAGCCACGACCAAAAGAAGGAAAGAGACGGATGATGCACTAAATCAACGAATATACACAAATGTATCCAGACCTACATCTAATAATTCCTACACTATGCACCTGGATGCTGGATATTTAATTGCGGTTCTGAGGCGCAATCTTAAGCGTATATATAAGCAACACTAAACCTCGTCTAACATTAAACCTATCAACTTCTATACCGCCACTGTAAAGTTTAGACCTACTGGGCGTCAACGGTGCTCGCTGATAAACTCCACAGCCGAAGGAAAAGACTAGAATAACTAGGCCCGCCGAGAGGGGTCTGCAGGGGGCAAATGCCCAGGGACCCGGTGCCTTTTATGGGCCCAGGCCTGGGTCCACAATGAACTTATAAAAAATATTATAAGCTCAAGAAAATCAGAAGCGTTAAGCAATCGAATAATTATGATCTGCACAAAATTATTGAACTACGAGGATATTATAGCCTAAACGATTTTGCTGCAGCTAAATCCAGAAAAGTTGCTCTTTGATTAGCATAAATTTGAAAACTAAATGTGTAAAATTAACAACTGAATTAAATCCTAGTTGTATAATATTATATAGAATCTAAATACCCGAACTTTTATTATTTCAATTTTTTAAAATTTCTCATAAGGCCTAAAGGTAGTTCAGAAAAAGCCCGTGACTGCTCTGCCTAGGGGCCCTTAATTTCTGTAACCGCCACTGACACAAGTCACACAAAGGCAGCTAAACGAGTCCGCCAGGTGTTCTAAGGTCACGAAATAGGTCAAATAGACTCATTCTAATTTTTATCGTTAATCTCTGGCGCTACATCAATTCTCCCTTCGTTTCGGTAACGAGAGTTCAAAATTCCCCTAAGATGTTAACCGTTGATGTTAACACGCCTTCAGATGACTTCCGATCACGTGACGGTGACCCATAGTGACGTAATCACCGCCCGATCACGTGATGGTGACCCAGAGTGACGTAATCACCGCCCGATCACGTGACGGTGGCCCATAGAGTGACGTAATCACCGCCCGATCACGTGATGGTGACCCAGAGTGACGTAATCACCACCCGATCACGTGACGGTGACCCAGAGTGACGTAATCACCGCCCGATCACGTGATGGTGACCCAGAGTGACGTAATCACCGCCCGATCACGTGACGGTGACCCAGAGTGACGTAATCACCGCCCGATCACGTGACGGTGAGCCAGAGTGACGTAATCACCGCCCGATCACGTGATGGTGACCCAGAGTGACGTAATGACCGTCCTTCTGCTGGCTTAGGTGGCGCCACCGTGCATGCTCTCTTCGACCGGACTCAGATTAAGACACCGGAGCCGCTGAAGGCTTTGTTTTTCTAGCGCTATGATATTACCTTCGAATAATTAATATTCCGGCGGCTGCGACGCAGACACCGACGCAGGCAGCGATGGCGACGATGACGACGACAGCCAGACCTAGAAGAAGACAGACAGAGGCATTCAGAAGGAGGGAAGATGAAGGATGATGAGGGAAGATGGAGGATGATGAGGGAGGGGACGGAAGCAGGGAGGAGGAATTGGTGGCTGGATGGATGGACTTACGAGACACATGCACAGATGATGAAAGTGTGGCGGCTGATGGAGTATACGGGTCATCGAGGAAGGCAGATGAGGCTTGAGAACAAGTATAGAGAGACAGTGAGGGAGAGAGAAGGAAGAGAAAGAGACAGTGGCAGTGGCAGAGAAAGAGAGACAGAAAAACAGACAGACAGACAGACAGGCAGACAGATAGAGAGCGAGATAGAGATAGGAACAGGAAAGATAGACAGTCTATATGATAGATTAATAGAACGATACATAGATAGATAAATAAATAGTAAGACAGATAAATAAATAGATAGACCTAGATAGATAGAGAGAGCAGAGAAAAATAGGGGAAACGGGGCGCGAAGACTTGAACAATTTTCTATTGGAGTTAATGGTAGAACTGGGCTAATATGAACTATATGAGAGCTGAAGGAATCAGCATTTGACAATACATGAGTCTCCGAGGTCCCAGAGGAAGGGAGGCGGTTGCAGCTATCAGCACCAGCACAGGGGCGGCGATAGCTCGATAATGAGATAGTTTCGTGACAAAGTCCGGCTGTCATATCATTCACATAAGCGCATATAGGAGCAGAAAGAACGAGACGAACAGAGAGAGGGACAGAGAGACGGACAGAGGCATCCCCCGTGGTCCCTAAATACATCTAAAGCCTTAGCCAACGACCCGTTCAGTCCCCAACACTCGGAAACATTCGCCAGCCATACATCACCAGCACGTACGAGTTCGATTCCTCCCTTTCCCTCTCTCTCCCTCTCTTCCTACCTCCTTCCATTCTGCATCCCTCTTCTCCTACTCCTGATATCTTAGCCTACATAATCATCAATATCATCGCTCACAAACACCATGATGGATGGGCATTGGGCATATTTATGTATCAGACAGACAGAACTCGTACGTACGACAGACAGACAGACAGACAGATTCACAGACATTGACAGACATTGACAGATTGACAGACAGATAAAGATACAGACAGAAAAACAAACAGACAGACAGACAGGCAGGCAGACAGACACGCACACACAGACACACACGCAGACAGACACACAGACACAAAGACACACAGACATACACACAGACAGACTAAAATGGGATGATCATCGTAGGAGCGTTTCAGTCTGCCATCTGTCGTCCGTGGCCAAAAGGAGGCTACGTCATTTCTTCACCTGTAGACATTGATGACGTCAAATCTTGCGCTTCGTCCCTCATCGGATAGTTCGCAGACGTCACTGTGTCTCTGGAATCTGCACAAAAGCATTTTGTACATCAAATAACATGATTATAGTCGCATAGCTTGTTATGGCTTAAAGAGCTTGCCTACGTATAATTATTATATACAATGCAATAAAAATGGGAAAATTTATAGCGCGCTTTGACAAGACAGGTCTTGCACGAGAGCCCGTTTCGCTAAACTCCAAGTCATAGTGCAAATGTTAATAGATGAGTTTCTAATTTTTGTTTAAAATTGAGCAAGAGATGCGCACTGGCGAGCTGAAGTTGGAAGACTGTTCCATTCCAAGGGTCCTGAGACAGAGAAAACACGATTTTTATATACGCAGGCTGTTAGTTTCTCCAACTCCAAGGCTAACGAGAGATTGAATTTGTTAAACTTATAGCAGAATCAACATATATTTTGCACGTAAAACATTTATCGTTGGGATGATAAACTCTTGACCTGTTGTTTCAAAATGTACACCAAAATGCGGTTAGCAATTGGTGTCAATAAAGGATATAGGGCTACTTACTTCCTTACTTTACTTACTTTACTTTGCTCACTTACTTAACGAGCCTCGCACTGACAACACGCCCGATCCGTATAGCGTAGTGCAATTAAAACAAGACACACGCTCTACAGCTTTAACGTCTTTGACGCACAGGAACACACAAGTGAATACAACGAACACTGTTAGGCTGCACTCAATGCGCACTCATCATCTCTCTTTAGTCTTTACTCTCTGTCACCTTCAATCGCAGCTACGCGCGACACCCTTCATGCAATGAGTCGTCGCCTGCATGCTACGCTCAAATAGGCCTGTATAACATGCTTCTTAATAAGAAAATTGCACATTATACACAGCTCTAAAAATATATTTATATAGCCTATCAATTAACGAGGAATTTATTACACTTCTAGCGGAATCACCTTGAGAGAGAGGCTCTAAGGCCACTTTTGCCAGGCTTAGACCACGGCTTTTCCGAAGACTTAGAATCGATCCATTTAACTGGATTGCAAAGTTTTTGCGGCTTCTGTATATTGGCGCGTGGCAGTGTCATAAAACCGCCATAATAATAAGACGTATAGCATCCATGAAAGTTCTCATCGATGGTTTGTCAGTTTAGAAAATGGCAAAAATTAAGGCTTCAGTAGGAATCGACGCTCATAAAGTAAAGAAATACTGAAGCTGACAAAGTTTTAATAAAACCTAAGACTATACACAAACTGTTCGTCCGTTCTGCTCATTCGCTTAAGTCATTATGTTCTCAAATTATGACCCTCTCTCTCTTAACTGTGATGAAGGATCTCTTCCGATCAATTCACTGAAAAATTAGCATGGTCGAAGGGGCCATGCGGTTGCTATATAAAAACGTGTGCATTTACAATATTTATTGTAGATCTCCAGATGTTTTTATAAAGGGAAGCCATGTAGGGTCTGGTGTTAGCAGTGCTGAAAGTGGTTTGAAAAAGTAGCCGGGTCTATTATGTAATAATATTCAGTGTGTTAGGGGAAAATGTAGATTATCTTACAGGTGACGAAAATCAATGCCGGGTCGCAGACCCAGACAGACCCGGCTCACTTTCAGGCCTGGGTGTTAGCAATTGGGCATTTGACTTTCTGTTCCCTGGACCCACGTGGCACTGTCTTGCTACCAAGGTTGAAGGTAGTTAAATTATCAACCTTAAACTAATCGCATGCAACCGTTGACAGTAACTGGTCCGATGGGCAATTCGAAATGGAAATGGATTTATTGACCTTGTTACAGCTAGGCTAAATTAAATCTCAAAATCAGAAAGGTTTTGCCTCCCTGCCCACCAGGGTGCGACCGTACGTTGAGTCCCATAATAAAATACGCGTATCATACGTATTTTTATCCCCGAATGTAAAATACGCGTATTATACGTAGAAATACGTTGACTTAGAAACAATTTAATGTTCAATGGTGTGCCATACGAGCACTTCACAAGTTTACGCGGTGTTACGTCATTTCCGTTTTCGCGTCGTCAAGTGCTGCAGAGCTCAACTGGAGTCTACACGGTTTCTTTCACAATAAGATGCGCTGCAGGCTCAACAGCAAAACAGTCGATAAGATGGTGTACATTCACGGGAACACTCGCCTACTAGACAAAGTTACCGACGTTGATTATGATGAGGCCGTTGTTGACTGGGAGCAGCTAGAGTCAGCTATAGTGACTCCGAGTCGTCAGAGTCGGACGCAAGCTGAATTTGTTGATGTTTCAGAAGAATACGCGCAGTAGATACCTTACAGTAAACTTTGTTAAGTTTGTTTTTGGCAGCTATGCCTTTTAGTAACTTAGTTAACTATGTTGCAACGTTTCGTGTTCAATTTTACAATTATAGGGTACAACGTATTGTAACGTACGGCACGCAAAGTTTTACCGTACGCGTATTATACGTATTTTATCGTCCAAAATAAAATACGTATAATACGTACGGTCGCATCCTGCTGCCCACCATCTCCAGTGACAGAAGTGACAGGCCTACCTCCGCTCTTCTCGACAGCAGTGAAGACTGTCTAGATAATCTAGGTCTGTGAAGACATTCTCAACGATAGTGGCGCCTACCACACAACGGATGGACGGTAGGATCCTTAATTATTTGTCAATAATATTGATGACGGAAAGAGATCTGGAACCATTGGATCGTCCTGTAGACCCAATGTCTCCCCTTGTCTTTCTCCTCTTCCTACTCCTCCTCCACGCTCTTTTCCTTGTCCATCCATTCCTCCCATAGGCCCACTCATTTTCTGTTACTGCTTTCTTTTACTCCTTCCATCTCCTTGTGCTTTGCCACCTTCTTATCTTTCAACCTTTTCTTCTTTACCCACCTTCTTCTCTCTTACCCGTCTTTTCCAATTCCTACTCCTCTTGCTCTAGGTCTATAATATCCTTCTCTCATTCGCCATCGTCAATGTATGAACCGACATTATAACGATTTCGTTCCGTCCGTTTTATAATGACGTTAAATTTCCCTCGAGAAATTAGTAATGAAACAAGCAAACAGATTAAAAGGTCGGTCCGTAAAAACACGCATCAATAATATAGCAATATAGCATTGTGTGTTGCACGTGCCACGCAGCACGATCATTTTCCCATCCACAGGTTTAGAATTGGACCTATATCGAATGGGTTTCGAACTGTCTATCGTCCCTATAAGATTTTCGATTGAACATGGATTAAAAGAAAAGTTTAACGACGACAGTACTTAAAAAGTTCGACATATATAGGCCTAATTCTCAACAGGTATGAAGATATCAACGATATTTGTACCTGAAACTATTAACTGAGTAGCGCAGGAATTTTTGTAGGCCTAGGAGGGGGAGGGAGCAAAGTTTTAAATTGTTGGCACGGGGACTAACCAGGGTGCCGAAAGCAACCGATCGCCAGAGGGCGTAACCTAAATTGAAACTCGTATTGCAATAATCATAGTAATCAAAAGATCTTATCTTTGTAAAATATGCGCAAAATCCAAGGAGAACAAATGCTCCTCCGTGCGGACGCCCATGCCTACACAACAAACTACAGGCACAAATTGTTCTAACCATTTTCTAGCAATTCACAGGGACTGCTTTTAATAGACTATTCCTATTCCCAATTTCCCATCAATACAGCAGATTAGTTTAGATCAGATTCTGGTTATTCATCGCATTGCAAGCTCGACATTCATACTAACTCCACCAGGCGCAATGCGAGTGGCTAATATATAAATCCAGCAGATGACAGTTTGTGATCAATGTGCGACAGCCAGAAACCGCAAGCACGTGCTCAGAACACAGACAGCGAAGGAGGCAACCCAATGACGTCAACATTGACGTCATGGAAATTTCCTATAAACAGTCCTAATCTATGAGGCCTATACTACTACTACTACTACTACTACTACTACTACTACTACTACTACTACTACTACTACTACTACTACTACTACTACTACTACTACTACTACTACCACTACTACCACTACTACTACTACTACCACCACTACTACTACTACTACCACTACCACTACTACTACTCACCACTACCACTACTACTACCACTACTACTACTACTACTACTACTACTACTACTACTACTACTACTACTACTACTACTACTACTACTACTACTACTACTACTACTACTACTACTACTACTACTACTACTACTACTACTACTACTACTACTACTACTACTACTACTACTACTACTACTACTACTAATAATAATAATAATAATAATAATAATAATAATAATAATAATAATAATAATAATAATACGATTTTTGTAGCGCCGCACCACAACCGAGGCCGAAGACAAGAGCGCAAAATAAACGACGGTCAAATGGACGGTTGAGTGGAGAGGGAGACGGATAGAAGGAAGAACGGACGAAAAACGGAAGATAGGAACTGACGCAAAAGCGAAGGCAGATCTAGAGACGAAGATGGACACATACATAGAGACAGAGAAAAGTGACAGAGACAGGCTACCAAAATCAGTTTAAGCAGAAACAGAGAGAGATTCAGACACACGAACAGAGACAGAGACAAAGGGGTGAACAAAGACACATATCGAATAAAACGATAATTAGAAGCGATGTCGACTGTCACAAGTGAGCGTCTTGGGGAAGAGGGGCGCTGTGAGCAATGTTGAATATATATATATTCGTTTATTTGAAAAAGAGACAAATCTGGGTGGCACACCGCACCCAGTTACATGTCGAAGCATAAACCAGACAAATAATGGGGTGTGGTAGGTTATGGTGGATGGTTCCTGTGGGTTATTGTGAATAGGGTGTGTTGGGCTATGTTGAATGAGGTGCTGTGGGTTATGGTGGATGGGTTGCGGTGGGCCATGTTTGATGGGGTGCGGTGGGCTATAGCGGATGGGGTTGGGTGCAGAAAACAGATGGATGTAGCCGACGGTCGGTCTAACAGGAGCTTTCCATGAACGACAGCAGTTGACCTTCGCATAAATCTTGCGGTGAAGGTCAGAGGTCGTACGCTTCACGCATGAGTAGATCTTCCAAATGAGTGAGCAGATTGTTCCAAGATTAAACGAAAGAAAGGATTCCAGGAACGCAGGCTAAGAATAAAATATTATAATGAAACTGCAGTTATGCCACTCCATGAAGACCGGTGTAAAGACTTTAAGCTATTCCCTCTTTCAAGTTACCACCCGGTATTCTGAAATCGATTTAATATTACCCCTGGGTAGCCTGAACCTGATTTCAATAATAATAAATAATAATAATAATAATAATAATAATAATAATAATAATAATAATAATAATAATAATAATAATAATAATAATAATAATAATAATAATAATAATAATAATAATAATAATAATAATAATAATAGATAAATAAATAATAAATAAATGTTATCATGGATAACCTGTAATCTTAGAGAGTAGGATGAAATCGCCTTCAAGCTACCATCAGGCAACTTGAACTCGATTTAATCCTACCTCCCGGTAATCGGAACGCGATTTCAAGTTACCCTGGGGTAAGGTGAAGTAGGGGTAATTTGAAATTGCTGCACCGTATCCCACTATCCATAACAACAGCACTTAGGGTAGGCCCTGTGGTTGGTAGGAGCGGAAGAGACGTTTGAGTAACGACAAAGTGTATGGAGACAATGTATCTGCTTAATCGTTTTGTGGGGATTTTAACTCATCTTCTACGGATCGCGGCCTTATAACCGTGGCAGAAGATATGAAGCTGGCTCACAAATGGTTTTAAAATAGCCTTAAAGTGAAATGCATTAAAGGCACTTTCGTTTATAGTCTATACTAAGTTTTATGCTACTCGTGCCAATTATTATTAATTCGGGTTTGTATGTGAAGATATTTACAGACCCAGTATCAAGCAGGCTTTCTTTGTGCTCTATGAGGGTGCAGAATTTAGGGAAGGAAAAGGGAAGAGGATATAATGGGGCCCAGTGGAAGAATGTCTTCGAAGATTCCAAAGACGGGGCCCCCACTGCATCTATCGTGGTGTGTACTTAGTAACACCTTGCAATGTGTCAAGCTATGCATCGTCGACTGAGACGTGCGTCATGACCCTTTCATGACGCCGTTCGACGACTGATCCTGGGACGCCATTAACAAAGATTTGGCCAGGAAGAAGAAGGATCTGACGATGAGAGAAGCGATTAAGTTAAGACCTTGCGAGATATATTCACCATCGATGCCACCACTCCGCTTCCTATCCGCTTCCTATCCGCGATTAAGCGATCGCTAAACGGCCTCTAATCAGAACCCTAAGCGCCTTAGACACAACAGGTGCAAGCGCCGGTTATCGCTGCCAGCAATCACACGGATTTGAATCGTACTAGGCAGGCAGGCAGGCAGAAAGGAAGGAAGGAAGGAAGGAAGGAAGGAAGGAAGGAAGGAAGGAAGGAAGGAAGGATGGAAGGAAGGAAGGAAGGAAGGAAGGAAGGAAGGAAGGAAGGAAGGAAGGAAGGAAGGAAGGAAGGAAGGAAGGAAGAAAGGAAGGAAGGAAGGAAGGAAGGAAGGAAGACAGGAAGGCAGGTAGGCAGGCAGGCAGGCAGGCAGGCAGGCAGGCAGGCAGGCAGGCAGGCAGGCAGGCAGTATTCACCCAGCTATCCGTAGTTCTCTTATTCCAACTTCATTTTGTCTGCTAATTAGGCTCTATCCCTCTCAACTAATCTGCTTATCTTTGCTGCAGCGGCTTGCAGTAAGAATACCCTAGTTGCTAAAATTAGTATCGTGGAACTGACACTGATTATATTTTAGAAATTGTAAGAATAGAACATGCTAATTAAATTTCAAATTGCTGAATCTGTGCATAGATAACAGCAGAAATAATGATTCACCTCAACCTTTTGATGGTTAATTCCTGTACTTCTTCAACTTCACACCTCTATACATGTAGGCATATTCTACCAGATAGCAAGGCAACTTCTGTAGTAGGCCTACTAAACATTTTAATATTAAATACATTGGACCGTCAATGTGAGAGGTATTGTCTCTATTCATTTGAAATTTGCCTAATAGGCTGTTATTCAAATAACAACAGAACTGCGACATTTTCCTAAATGATCGCAACGACTGTTATTTGTGATAAGTTGTATATTTTTAGTTACATGTAAGTAGGATGTCCGTTAATAGGTCTTTTAGGCTATATCACCCAGGTTTCCCTCTTGTTAAGATTTTTTTACTACATTCAATACTCAAAGTCTTCTTGACCATTGGCATCGTATGTTAATTGGTTAACGTTGATTAAACGGAACTCTGGTCCATTCTTGATCTGCCTTTTGTTACCCAATAACCCGTTAAAACTTTCTGCCAAACTGTATTATTTTGTCGACTTTAGGACTAATAAAGATGATGAATGAAAATCAAAAATACACAGAACTATAGATTCTACCGATTTCTAGCGTAGCTTTCATATAGCACCGGTGTTAAGCTGGCCTCCATGGCGTGACTTTTATGGATGCTGATAATTTTTCTAGCATTTTGCATTACATTTGAATTGAGGTAATGTGTAAAAAGTCCTTCGATTGTCTTTTCGTTCGTGTTAGAAATCAAAACAGTCAGTCACAAATGTAGGCCTAATTCTATCGCCAATATTAAAACTTGTAAACGTTCTGAAAATTCTTAATAACAATGAATGCCATATGAAACTCAAGCTATCAACTGAGCAAAATACACGACACTGCTCTAAACCGCACTTTCTTTCGAGCGCTGTCTTTTCAATGCATTCGTAATCTTCAAAACATGTCCTCGCACGAATATGACTCTTAGCCAATGTCAGCAATAATTATGTTTTAAGGCGAAGGCGTTCACGTAACAGAAACAAGTCCAGTTCTGTAAACACCTCTGACTCATAATTACGCATAATTAAGGAAATGTGTATAGGCCTATATTCATAAGCACACGTATTTGCTCATGCAAATGTAGACCTATACATAAATGGACAGTATACTATGTCGGTCGCCTTTACAGTCCCAGAAAGAATGCTCATATTAAGCACTCTATGTCTAAATGTTATGCGATTCATCGTCATCACCATAATCAATATCTGCCATTTGTGATTGAATGATCTCCATTTCTTTCCGTTACTTATCCAATCCGTTGCTTTTATTCTGTCTAATCCAAGTTTACTTCAAGCCCTGTTATTGCTTCACTTAGGCCTACATATCTATCTAACACAGACAATCTGCAATTGTTCGCTTTCTCTTTCTTTCTAGTTTTCTTGTGGGAAGTTCGGTCAGTTCGGTATAATTCTTCACACACGGTCAAATATGCATCGCGGAGTCCTCGTCTGAAACTGTCGGCCTACATATTATATACAAGGACTGTCGTATCATCATTGCTAAGTTTCCATAGTCAGCTCATACCTGTAAGAATGTTTTCGTCCTGTTTTCTCGTTGTTCAGCATTCTGATACTCATAGGGAAATGGGTTGAATCATTGTCTAATATATTCTTGCCTTTGTTTTCTATTATTTCCCTGCTTTTCTCAATCCTAGTAATTTTCTCAAATACTTGTGAGATGTACAAACAACTTTTGCCAAAATTTGGCATGTGAAGAGAATATATTGATCTGATATATATTATGTATAGAGAGAGAAAGACACACAGACAGACACACAGACAAGGCGAGAGCGACAAGCGAAGAGAGAGAAAAAAATACAAAGGCAAACAGGTTAATCAATCTGCAAGCTAGGCCAAATATGGTAGAACTTAGGAAAGAGGTTGGACAACGTGCATACTGTACATCCTGGGCATTTGACATGTGCAGAAATATTTTAAAGACAGAATGTTAAAGAGATCTCAGGGTAGTTCTATATCAAGGAATCTATATTAGAGGAATGGTTAGGCTACTCGTGAAAATACTGTGTACATCCTTTTCACTCTTAAACATAAATGCCGACCCAATTAAAATTTGGTTTCTAATATAAAATACGATGCTTTAAATCTCCACCGGCAATTTTTTTATTTTGCAAACATAATTATTCGTCAATCTGTTTCATAAAATATAATATATTGAATGCGTTTATTCTGAAAACAAGGTTTGAAATTTCTGTACCCCCGATTATCGCCCCAAAACTAGTACAACGACGTTACATAAGGACTTTCCAGTCATGTGTATAATAGGTCCTTGGTTCTATATGAGGATAACTTCTCAGCCAACAGACCACGTTGCAGCGACAGTGTTTGCCAACCGATCGGCTCCCACCAATGAATTTGTAACTGGACTATGAATGATTTACGTAGGGTTAAAAAAATCATTAGTGTAGTATAATAACGATGTTTTCAGTCTTCCTCTTCTTCTCTGTCTCTGTCTCTCTTTCTGTCTGTCTGTCTGTCTGCCTGCCTCACTCTTCCATCCCCTTCAACCGCTATAAAAGCTCAGTGTTCCTTTCAATAATTTCGCCAGCAGTCCTCACCCTTTCCCTCTTACTATACGACGTGAGTTCGCTTAAGTTGGTCGATGATTACGAATAACGTATACTTTAGGAAATGATTTATGTACCGCCATCGGAGCAGTTGCCGATGTCTCCAATCCAGGATCGTCCTTTGCAGATCATCTGCCAAGTCCTTCCACTGGAAAAACATCCGACGGTCAGCTGGACGTCCGTCCTTCGCGTCCAGTAGTTGCTGGCCAGTTTGACGTCCGGACATCCAACCACTGAAAGACAATGTCAATATATGCAGCGACACTCAAGCAGACATTCGAGGAAGTCAACGTACCTCAAAGTTGTATCAATCAACAACGAAGTATTATAGGACGATGCAAGGGTATACTATACAGACACCAATAAAGAAACACCTCGAACAACTACTAAACGTCACCACATAACTCCTCTACAATTCTCATAGAGTTTCCGGTAAACACGCAGAGGAGCAGATGCCAACTTTTCTACAGGAAAAAAGTAAGAGAAGCGATCAGTTAGATGAGACAGGACAAAGCATCAGGCATGGATGGAATCACTACGCAACTGCAATACAACCATCCTTTTCAGCCGGGGTTGGGTCGGGAGCGCTCCTGAGTAGTAACCTTGAAGGGGCGCTATATAAATCTTTGGAATGAATGAATGAATGAATGAACAAGGAGGAGGAGAAACGGACATTAAAGTTATGCATATCCTTGTTTCAAAGATTCAATAAGAAGAAGAAATACCAGAAGACTGGGCAGAATATAGCCAATCGTACCAATATACAAAACAAATGGAATTTTGCATGACTGCCAAAATCACATACATTAACCTGCAGAGCCTCCCATGGAACTTTTTCACCAAAATGATACAAAACTGAAAGATCTTGGATAAGAAAATGCCGGGTTTAGACCAAGAAAAGCACAATTGATAAGCTATTCGCAAAAAATAGATAGACTTACTAAAAAAGTACATTGCGTAGAGGCCTACAAACAGAGAGTCTTCATCAATTTTTTAGACTGCAAACGAGCATTCGACTTATTATGGCATGACGAAATATGGGCAATATTATGGCATGCGTGACGAAATATGGGCAGCAATGCAAAATGCAGAGTAACTAATGAAATCTGGGCAACAAATTTCATCAAGTACGATGAAGTTAGACAAAAAGATCCCCGATTACTTCCAGACTATAACACGAGAGTAGGACAAGGATGCATCTCATACCATACCTGTTTACCTAGTGTTTGAAGCAGTAATGTCATTCAGGCTTACAAGCAATACCGAGGCAGGAATAAGCTTAAACGGAAGGCTAGTGGACAATCTTTGATTTGTTGCCGACGTTGACCTCATTATAAGCGGAACAGAACTCAATTAATCAGAATTTATATAGCGCCCCTTCAGATTCCTATTCAGAGACGCTCAATAAAGAACTACAGGATAGCGACACAGATAGACAAAACAAAAAATTCAGCATATATGATTAACGCAGAGAAAACTGAAACAATGGTAGTTGAAAAAGAATAAAGACATACCATTAACTATGAACACCCATGGAAAAGCTATGAAACAGCATTACCGCAAAATTGCTGGCGTCATGAACTAATGATGATGATGATGATGATGATGATGATGATGATGATGAAGATGATAATGATGATGATGATGATGATGATGATGATGATGATGATGATGATGATGATGATGATGATGATGATGATGATGATGATGATGATGATGATGATGATGATGATGATGATGATTGTACCTGCGTTTCTGCTACTATCGGACATTAACATAACATAACATAACATAACATATTTTATTCAGCAACCAACTAAAATACAGGTCGTAAGTACATAAAACTGTTTTAAGAGTGATAGGATAAAATGAGACAGTGAGATAGAGGCATAAAATTATATATTATAATTATATATATATATATATATATATATATATATATATATATATATATATAATTATACAATAGTGAAGCTGAAGTGCATTAATTTCTCTGCGACATATTCCTCATAGCTTTTTTTAATAACTATAGCAGACATAACAACTAAAATGTAACGTGTAATCCAAAGCAGACGTATAGCGGTATACTGACTTAAGCATGCGTATTAGTCTACAGACTTGATTAATAAAACGGATTGAATGAATAAAGCAGAAACATAAACCAAGCAAGGATTTACTAAAATATATAGGCTTATATAATAACCGCAGACAAATTACTGAAGCAGCAGCGAAACACATGAGTCAGGTTAGCAGTCTTTCTGATCGACGCATTTGTCTGGCTGTATCCACAAAACCAGCAGCTGCAGCTTTCTTCCTTCCTCTTATACGAATCTGAGATGGACTTTTTCAACAGAAGTCTCAAAGGGAACGCAACCCACTAAGATTTCACAGGCTTAATTAACCATTAAGCTATACGGTTATCAGGTAGCCTGACTTATGTTCCGAACACAGACATCATTTGGATTTTTGTTCACTAGGACTAATGCAGACCTTTTGATCTGAATCTGGCTAAATTACCGCCATTTTTTTAATAGATACGACTCTCTACGACATCTGACAAAAACTTTGGGCTAATTTAGGTCTATTGCTCAATTGGCAGGTGAGCAGGTTGGTGAGTTTCATTAACCTCTGAAACGGTTGCTCGACAAGAGTCGACATGTATGCATACAGTGCACAGTTAAATTGTTCATCCAGAAATGGCGGATCACAAATCTGTACAAATTTAAACGTAAGCATATAATTTTATCTGGTGAATGTATAATCGATATAATCTCCATCTGCTATTCGGATAAACATAAAATGTGTGAAACAAGATACATAATTATGGTCGATTGTTGTAACAGAAACACATTTAGGTGACGGCTCTCCTCTTTTAGGTGGCGGATCTCACAGTTTAGGTGAATCTCAAATCAGAGGTGCCGGATCTCAGATCCGGTGGGATCCGGTTGAATTTAATCACAGCATGTCTATGAACTTTGAGCAAGTCCGCAACGCACAACAAAATATTCATTGGCTGACGTCTGCTCAGCTTTGTAGTTTACTTATGAACCGTATCGAATGCGCACAGTTTTGGCTTTTTATGTTTGAATCCATGCACATGCCGTTTTCTACCAATATTCGGGCATTATGCAGGTAAGAGATCAATTTTAGCTACGAGGTATTCTTAGAAATTAGAATCCGATCTCTTGTGCCTAAAGGTGTCTTTATTCAAAAGGACAAAGCATTGGTCTCCAACAGGTTTGATTACTGTAACTCACTTCTCACTGGTATCACTAAGCAGGGGCGTCCATCCTATGGGGGGGAATGAAGCAGAAGATCTTCATTGGCTTTTCAGGGGAAAAGAAATTTTTTACATTAAACGTCTGCTCAGTTTTTTTTTTTTTTTTTTAGCTACCTTCAAACTCTCGACGTAAACGACACCCACCTTAGCAGCTACTCTGACACCTCTGATCCTCTGGAAACCGGACTCGGACCTCCTTCGGACTATTTCTCTCGGATAACCCTTTTGACTAGACGCAGCGCTCGTGAATAAGCTGGTGCCCTGCGCTTGGCTTTCGAGTGGCGCTTTAGAAGTTTGGAGATTACGATTACGATTACGATTAGTTTCAAAAATTAATCGATGTGTTTTTCATTTGAAAAGTGCTTTTCTTTGTTCAAAAAATAATAAAATCATTGAGCTGTTCTCGGACCGAGCTCACGATTAGTCTTCAATTTCATAATTTTGGCGTATCGTACATGCACCTACTCAAGCGAATAGACTTCGAGGTGATTGTAGGCTTGGATAGGCCTACCTTACAGAAAATGTTTTAATTTACTGGTCTCTTTCAAGAATCTTGCTATCAACCTCTGCTGACATGGCAGTTGCTGCTCAGCTGATGCGTCAGTGCAGTCAGAACCTGAAACTGCTCAGAGTAAATGAACATTCATGGCAGTCTAGTTACAGAAGCACAACGATTTGCAACGGGCTACGATGTTGATGTAAACTTTCCGGTTCATCGAGCAAGACGACCACCGGTCACCACCCAGGCATTGTGACGAGAAAACTGAGAAAAGGACAGCAAATGTGGTCCTCAGTAGCACAGACATCTTATTGGTGTTTACTATACAACACTGGATACGGTTGCTTGTCAACTAGAGGCAGTGACGGATCCAGAAAGTTTATGAGGGGGCAAATGGGCGTCCGAAGGAAGACCGTCGAGGCGCGCAGCACCTCGACAATCTTACCAACAGTTATAGTGGCCCGCAAGCCAAAAAAGGTTGGCCTCCCCTGACCTAGATGATCCAGGCACAGGCACTGACGATTATGATGAACAAAACACAAAGCTGTCGACAGGACAATGGATTGAAAGCAGTTATGTTAAGCCAATTATAGTAGCCTAACTCCATCACAGTCACTAATTGTTTGATACGACAACTTTCAGACTATCCCAAGCTGATCACCAGCTTAAACAAAATCCTGCTCTACCTTGTGGGACCAGCTGCTCAGCTGAGATGAGGTATGAGTCGCATCCGCAGTCCGCATTGTGAAAAATCGACTGAGACCAAGCATGGTCGGTGACTGGTTTGCACCTCTGACAGTATTAGCCAGTGCAGGAAACGCTACGCTAATAGTACTCATCATTACTACTGGACGAAATTGTTGATCGCTTGGCTACGCACTCTGCTTTTCTGAAGAAGCACCTATTGTAATTTTAGTACTTATGTTAGTACTGTCTGGCCGCTCTGGCAGTATGCCTCTGTCTGTGTACATGCCTTCATATTTTATAATGCATAATGTTGCTTGATTAGTGAACTAAAAGTTAAAGAATGCAATAAGGAATTCAACAGTAAAATCGTGATTCAAATTTTGATAATCGAAATTTTCTCTTTCAATCGCCTGGGGCGGTCGTCGTGGGGGAATCTGATGACATGAGGGGAATGCTTCATAGGCGTAAGGGGATGGACGCCCCTGTCACTAAGATATCTATCTGCACAAACTACAAATGCTTGAAAACCCTTTTGTCAAAGCCATAACAAGACCTATAGATTAGATATCATTCATCATATTATTCTCATATTGCATTCCTCACATTGGCTGACCGTAGCAAGGAATCCATTTCAAAATCGGCCTCCTATTTTCACAAAGTAGTAAACTTTAGCCATCCGACCTATATCTACGATCCACGCTCATCCTCGTACCAACAGATCTTGCACTTGATCAACGGAGCCACCGTGACCCTGCTGTGCCTTCCCGCACCCGAACAGGGCTGGTCTCTCAGGATTTCTCTCTACCCTGCAGTCCAGTTCATTCTGTCGGTTCTTTGATGGTCTAAATTTAAGACTCGACTTTCAACTCGCATTTCAAACGCTGTCTGCATGCTTCTGGTTCCTCTGATTCCTACTGGATTTTGACCTCGTTTCTGCAGTCGATTGATTATGATTTTTTAATTGCAATTTAACTTGAGGTGACCATCGACCAGATTAGATACTATATATTGTATAATAGGGACCCTGGGCAAGTCATTCACTCGCAGTTGCTCATGCGCTTCGGCGTGAAACTCCGATTCAGTGTCCGCGCTGTAGTCGGGAGCGCCTCTGAGTAGAAATCTTGAAGGGGCGCTATAACAAGTGCTCATACATACATACATACATACATACATATATATTATATATAGGCCCTATTAAAAAAATATTGTGTGTATAACTATCAGAAGATTTCGGTCTAGCCAACCAATCCTATAATTATTATTAGGCTAAATAGCTAAATATAATAACAACTTGTACTATATTCATATAATAATAATATACTGTGCACAACTGGTATAACTGGTGCATATCTAGTTAACTGTAATAATATTTTGCGTGTAAGTTGTTTATCAGCGTAGAAGTCAAACAGAGTCTGCTGCAGTCTGTCTGCCGTATGTAGAAGGCGACCACCAGCGTCTTGGCGGTCGTCGTCTGTTGGGGTCATTATGTTGCGGACCTTTTCTATTGGCCACATAGGTCTTGTGTGTAGTTCGGTCGCCCGAGTCCTGGCTAACAACAGCTCCGCCAATTCGCCGGAGACGTCATCGGTCAGAGGTCGGTCTATCGGTCCGTCCGACGACCGACACAATGGCCGCCAGAGGGAGGAAGGCCACCGGGGTATTCGAACGGAAAGTCCGGTTATGAGTGAATGAATGGATGGAAGGATGGATGGCATGGGTTGAATGGGTGGACGAATGGATCGATGGAGGGAGGGATGGACGGACGGAGGGACGGACGGAGGGACGGACGGACGGACGGATGGACGGACGGATGGATGATGGATGGATGGATGGATGTATGTATGGATGGACGGATTGATGGATTGAAAATGAATAGATGGCATTGGGTGAATAGATTTATGGAACTGTGAATTGAAGGATGGATGGATGGGTGTATGGAGTTGATGAATTTACGAATGGATCTATCCATCCATCCATCCATCCATCCATCTATCTATCCATCCATTCATCCGTTGATGGATGAATAGGTGGATGGATGGATGGATGGATGGATGGATGGATGGATTGATGGATGGATGGATGGATGGATGGATGGATGGATGGATGGATGGATGGATGGATGGATGGATGGATTGATGGATGGATGGATGGATGGATGGATGGATGGATGGATTGATGAATTGACAAATGGATGGATGGATGGATGAATGGATGGATGGATGAGATGCATATATATTGATGAGATGGATGGATAGAAGGAGCGAGCGAACGAATGGGTGGAGCGGGAGAGAAGAGGAGGGAAGAGAGCGACGTCTTGGTTCTTCCGAAGAAATCTGTTCTCTACAAAGACGTACAAACATCTGGTGTGTTGCAAAGGGGTGGGTGGGGGTGTGCGGGTCGTTCAGTGGGGGACCGACGACTGACGGACGGGTGCTACAATAGATAAACAGACTGGTCGGCCCCCAAGGACCCTGCCACCACCGACGGACCCTGCCCGCCACCGCCACCGTCGACGGAAATCGATAAGACAGGACGCACGCACACTCTGATCGACGCACGGCCGTCCTTCAACCAGTCATCCATTCAGCTGAGGGAGAGGGATGGAGATGGAGAGGGAGGTGGAGAAATGGAGAGAAATCGTCTAACTAAACGACGAAAGGACCGGATGGATTCGAGCGCATTGACTCCAGCTCCTAAAATTAGCGCATCACTTGGAAGCATGAATTTTTACGGCGAAAGAGAAAACATGGAACTTAGAGAGCAGAAATGTCGCAGAATCCGTTTAGGCTGCATTCAGAATGTACGAGGCGACCGACAAAGCATTTAGTAGTTGCATTTATTAGTTAATTCTGTATATTCACCGATAATTCCATAAATCCAAGATCATCCACCCGTATCGACGCTCATCCATCATCTATCTCACGCTTCTTTTTTTTATCTAAACTATTCACTAAAGGCTACGATCTCTCAACTATATATAGGCTAAGGTGTATCTATATATAGGCCTATATATAGATGTATATCTATATATTAAAGCACGCTTTAGAGCAACATACTATTAGGTCTACTGGATTTCAAGTTAGGAGAGGCGAAGTGAGTTTGTGCACGGTGCATAGTAGAAATGACAAATAGGAAAACGTCGTGGACATAATTTCATGTGGGAATGGATGGAAGGAGGAATTTGGAGGAAGAGGAGGGTCGCCGTTTCGTCTTTTAATGCCACCCGTTCATCTGTGACCTTGACAGATTGGACCTCCATATTATTAAAAAGCGTCGTATTATGTTCTTTTTGGCGACTATAGTTCACTAGACATCAGACTTTCTCCAGAATATTTCATGGTGTTACCTCGATGAGCATTTTCTCGTCGTCATCTTGAATGGTAAAAAAATCTAGTTTCCTGAATGACACGAACATTTCCACAGTTCGTGCGTTTGATATTATGTTTATGCAGCATTGCGCAATGCGCATGTCGGCAATATCATGTTGTTCTTCTGCTGTGGCTTTTTGATTTGTTTCTTTCTGCCGTCGGAAGTAATAAAGTGGTCATGATGTTCTTCTCCGTGAAATTTGACCTGTTGTTATTCCATTCAAAAGACGTCACGGTTCTCCTTATTTTGGTATACGCCTACATCGTCCACCTAAACTCGTGATCATTATTATTCGACGAAACACACATGCACAACCGCGGGTTGGCTGCATGTTGGGAGGAATTCAATTTTAAAGAGAAACTATATAACAGGCAGAAATCGAGAAAGCAGAAGCTGATAGAAACGTACAAGTAATAAAATGCAGAAGCAGGCCTACAGATGCAAAAGACCGCACTAAAGACAGACAAAAGACAGACAGAAAGACAGAAGACATTTGCCTGAAATGTTAGATCTCGTATACTGACATTTGTATGACATGCAGACTCATGAGTTTGACAGGACGTTACAGACTTACAGTGCGCGATTGCCAGTCATGAGTCTCAGAGTCAGTTGGAAGGCTAGTCGAACGCTCAGTCATTCATTGATTCCGTATTGATTATTATTGATTGTTCTTATTATCGGTTCATTGATTTAGCCCGCTGTCAATCGGTCATTTTATTGATCATTAAGAAAGTTAGTCGATCAAAGTAGTTCAAAGCTCACAATATATCTCAACAATTGGTCTGCCTGTAATATGAAAAAACGACAAACCTTCGTAGTGAAGCACGAAGTGTTTTCCAGAGGCGGCGACGGTCGTGGATCCGACAGACATGGAAGGTTCGCGAAGGATTCGGATTTCGACGGCGTTTCCGACGGACAGATAGACATGGCTGAGTCTCGTGTCCGCTGAGCAAATATCGACGACGGTTCTTGCGACGACGTCTGTGACCATGGCCAGGCGATGGCAGACGACGTTCAGATGGTGGTCACGAACGATGGGGTTCGGTGTTGACGACAACTGCAGGGAGGAACCCTGCTGCCCCTGCTGCAGTGGTCCTTTGAGGGTCTGAGATGGCGGGGTCGTCTGCTGGGCGAGGCCCCCGCCGCCGCCGCCGCCGCCGGTGCCGAAGTCGTACAGGGTGAGGTTGATGCGTTGACCGACGGAGGCGAAGACGACGCGGGTGCAGCCGAGGAAACCGGTCTGCGTCGATGACGGACCGAGGATGTATCCGCTCGGCAGAGGAAGCGGGAGACGGGCGGAACCGTGGTGACACGTATGTGACTCCGTCGACTGCACTGAAAGTACCAGCAACTCAGGCTCAAAGTACTACCAGCAACTCAGGCTCAAAGTAACAGTAACTCAGGCTCAAAGTACCAGCAACTCAGGCTCAAAGTACCAGCAACTCAGGCTCAAAGAGGTACCAGCGACTCAGGCTCAAAGTACCCGCAATTAACCTAGATTAGAATTAGACGTAATTTATTATATGCTCGAAGTACGGTACATGTAAGACAGGCTAAGAGCAACAGTATAACAGCGACTTTAAACACCAGCAGCACAGGATCGAAGCACCACCAACACAGGCGCAAGTCTATGTACTGAAGGGTCAAATTGACTCTACAACACTCCCAGCCCAAGTACCTCCGTTTATTCTTCACCATTCAGCCATTCCGCTCTTCCAGATCAGCTTCCTCGATAACTCTCTCCTGTCCCCAAGTCACTATATGCTCGCCTCAAGTTTTCCAACCGATCTACATGGCACACATACTGCACCTCGATTCTGGCACGATCTTCCTCTGAATTCCGCATATTCTCAGTCCCGCCGCTCACCCACTTTATCCGCATCAGGCTCCTATACTTTTCATCCCACAGGGTTTCCACTCCAATTTGAAGTTCCATCTCTTCAAGAATTTCTACTCGAATCCATCCAATTCTCCGCCTTCTAAACGTTCTCGTCCTCAACGAAACCCACCTCAGCAGGTGCTCTGCCTCTTCGCTCTGCAGGTCTCTCTGTCAACAGGACTCGGATCTTCTCTTATCGATTTCTGGACAACCCTTCTGACATGACGCAGCGCTCGTGAATGATCTGGTGCCCTGTGCTTAGCATCAGAGTAGCACTTTAGAAATTTTAAGTTTACGATTACGAAAGTACCACTCGAGTCTCGACGCAGGTTCAAAGTACCAGAAACACAGGGACAAAGTACCAGCTACAGCGGCTCAAACTACCAGCAATTAAAATTGAAATTCCACATAATATATGCTCGAAGTACAAGCGAGACAGGCTAGAAACACCAGCAACAGCGACTCAAAGTACCAGCAACATACGACCGAACGCTTTATTATTCGTTTATTGGTCAAAAATCAGTTAGACACACCGCTATCATGCAGTTACATTGAATATATAAAGAGTATATACGAACTACCAGCAGCATGTAAGATTGCAACACACGACTCAAAGTACAACATACGTGTACCGGTAGCAGTGTTGATGACAACGTGAACTACAGACCTACTTAAGTACAGGAAGCAAAGCACTTTGATCTCGCACTTATAAATCCAATGCCCCGAACCGATTAACTAGAGATTTCCATCGAGAAATTTGGAAGCCGTCGAATTACCAGTGGCGACATCTAAGATATACATACATATATATATATATATATATATATATACATGTATACATAAGCACCGGTGTCAATGTGATACGTAATTACTTTTATTGCTCCGATAGATCTCTTTGGGATTTACTATTCGACGACGACGACGTAAATACTAGACTAAAGAAACAGAAACTTAGCCTAACCAATATGTCTCAATATCTCCGAGTCCTCAAATATTGCAAGTCTGTTGTTGCTTCAGCGTGCTGCTTATCCTCCATTGTAAAAATGCAGTGTGGGACTGACTTACGGTGGATTGTGAAGGGGAAGGCGGCATAATAGATGGATCACAGTTGGACATCTTGAAGAAGTGGAATTTTAATTTTGAATGGAAAGCCCGACGCCAGATTCTCTCACATCTCTACATTTATGGCTGAACAACTTCATTGGCTACCTCTCTCTGCGAGCATCCAATTTAAAGTTCTCATTCTGGTGCTCAAATATCAACTGGGTCTTGATCCAAAATATCTTTGTCACCAAATTCTCCGCCCCCTCTCTGCCACGTCATTGCGTCCTCTCAGATCCTCTCACCGGCTTGACCTTTTCGTTCCCCGTGTTAGGACCATAATGGCTCAATCCAGATCCTTTTTCTGCATAGGTCCCTCCCTATGGAATGGACTTCCTCCTTCTCTACGCTCTACAATCCTCTATGGTAGCATCTCTACCTCTTTCTCTCACCTTAAAACTTTCCTTTTCTCTCGAAGTACCTCGCACTGGGAGCGCTGCTTAAATGCTTCGGCAATGAGAAGCGCTTTAAAATGATCAAGTGCAATACAATACAATACAATACAATACAATACAATACTAGGTTTGAGTTAACTGATGGTGGTTGAACTACAGGAGGAGCGGAAGAACGGAGAATTCATGGAAAATTCAGTTGGGAGATCGTTCCAGAGGCGAGGTATATTGTGGTTAGAGAACTTCAGATGAGTAGTGATTGGGAGCAGCAGAAGTATCGTTAGAGCCGTCAAAATAGCCGTTAACATTCACTCTTACACTGCAAAGTTTTATCATATTTACTCTCCTGCACGATAATTATTCTGCAAAAAAATCAAACTTACTTAGAACATTTTGCTTTAAAATTTTGCCTACGCCTATTTAACTGATATACGAGATAATTTCAGCCATAGGCGTCCATGTAATTATCCTCAAGTTTCTATAGTTTATCCACGCATGCACAATATAATTATGTCTGTTGTAGTGTTGTTTAATGTTTATCTATTAATTACACGGCACATGAAGTCAGACAATGTCCGGTATAGAGTCCTACATGAGACACTTGTGTACGAATTTATGTTACAACTAACATAGCCCACATTATTTTTTTAAAGTCTACATATAAACGAAGCACTGTAATAATTTTCGTTACCCTGTGTAAAATAAACCTTAGTATATTCATGTCTAATGCACGTTTATATATACAGCTGATACAATCTGTTTTGTGACATTGATTTTAGTATTGATAGTATAATCTTTTTTCGTAGCGCGCAACCAGACCTTCCGTTGCGATGACACACGAATCACCTAAATAACCGTTTGCAACATCAAAATCTATAGGAGATAATTAGTCAGATGTCTCATTATAGGCTATAATATATACGATAATTATATCTATATCTATAATACTATATCAAAACGGCAACAACCAATCATCCTTAGCAGCCATTATACACATTCCGATGAATAAAGACGCAGCTTATGATTGACTGATTGATTGACATGCACTGCGCAGTGCAATGAACTATAATACAATACGATACACTATAATACAATACAAATGCTGTATGATGCTATACAATGCTATACAATGCGATGCAGTACTACAAAAATATAGCTAATAAAACAATAAACAAACTGTAAAGTATGTATATAAACTGGGCATATAGTGGATAGATAGCTATTTGAGTAGATACTGACGCCAGTAGCTGCATTAGGTGATCAATATTTTATGCGGGTGATACTCAAATATGCATTTCATCTGACAGTTTATCTTGTAATTTATCTGTGCTGTTGTTTTCCATGTTTTTAAGGAGGCGAATTCTCGGAGGGCGGCTAATAAATTCCTTCATAACCCATCAAAATTGAATTTCCGCTGTTGAGCACTCCACAGCGACTGAATTGTTTAAATCTTTCAAACGGGGGCTTACTTTTTGAATTAACTGATTCTGCTGGTTACCTGGGTTTTGTTTTAAACTTCGCTATGTCCCCCACCAACTTTGTTAAAGGCATTTTTAAATCGACACACATGCATAATCGCTACTTGCGTTGAACAACAGCAACAACAGCAGCAGCAACAACAACAACAGCAGTAACAACAACAACAACAACAACAATAATAATAATAATAATAATAATAATAAGCGGCACATGAGCGGCGTGAGCGGCCGTTCCAGACCCCACGTCTTCGGACATAGTTTTCAGAGCCTGAGGAAATAGAACTACCTCGGGCAAAAAAAATAATAATAATAATAATAAATAATAATAATAATAATAATAATAATAATAATAATAATAATAATAATAATAATAATAATGGTAATTACTAATAATTATAATTATAATAATAGATTACAATGCAATACAACACAGTGCCATACAATGACTTTTCGTGTGCCATTTATATCCTGAGTGACCATTAGCTCATTATGTTGTCAGCCGGCGGGAATGACCAAACACATCTGCTGTAATTATATTCTGCCTGATTTTCACTGATTGGACTTCGACGTTGATTATAAATAGGATGTCGGCGATTGAGTTACCACTGACCTACCGACGACCGTCATAATTATCGCCTGAGCAGAACCCAAGCATTACTTGCATTTCCGGCTAAACCTAGCGGGGAAGATATTTTGAGTTTTACAATGCATTCAATCATTGAATGCCAGTCGATTGCAAGTGAACCTCGACGCAGACCTTCAAGTCGACAATGTGACATAATGGGGATTCATAGCACATTGACTCAGTGATGACCTAATGTAGGAATGAGTAAATGAATCATACATTTAATAAAACAGAAAATAGTATAGCACAAGAGCTATTTAGTAACGCGCCAGTCAGCCAACCGGCGAACTAATAGGCCAGCGCCCAGCAAAACACCCAGTGTATACCCAGTCATCCAATCAGCCAGTCAGTCAGTCAGTCAGTCAGTCAGTCAGCCAGTCAGTCAGTCAGCCAGCCAGTCATCCAGCCAGTTAGCAAGCCAGTCAGCCAGTGCAGCCATTTGTTATACTTACCGCTTATGCATTCGTATGTTGCTTCGAGGTATCTTGTTAGGTCACCAATACACGGGCTCGTGTCGTCCAGCGCAGAGTCCGGGATGCGGAGCTTGCATTCCGATCTTCCGGAGCAGATCCTGTCAAGGACGCTGACGACATTCGTGAAGCAGCCGATGAATCCGAAGTCCACTCGAACGCATCTGCCGAGACGCATTCGACCGTAGCGGGCGGACGTGATCAGGATGACTGACCCCGAAGGACAGTGACCGTGAAAGTTTTCGGTTGAGCAGTAATCTACAACAGAATCAGTTTCTCTTATCATTGACAGTTGATCCTAAGATTTCTTTAGCGCATTTATTGAGGTGTCAATAACTCAGTATAATTATGACGTCGTTAATTCTTCGACATTTGGGATTTTGACTACCAAACTGATAGGCATCTGGAACGGACTACCTTTGGCGCTGCGTTTGCTTCCCAGAATCCACTCAGTATTTCTATTCTTGTTTCAAACTGTCCTTTTCAGCCATGCTGAGATCGGGAGAGCTCCTGAGTAGTAACCTTGAAGGAGCGTAATGTAAATCTTCGTTATGAATAAGAACTCATTCTGTCGTTGACTTATGGCCTGACAAGAGTTTATTCTGCAAAAGTATTAAGTGCTGCACTTCTTCCATAATTTATAGCAATGATAACTGTTGTTCTATAGATAAACGAAGAAAATAAAGATACCTTTATCTCCACCATATAATTAACATAAATTCAAGTGTACTTACGTTTAATACCATTCTTATAATCACGCCTACTTATTACCGCAAAACTTATACACATGAACCATATGCTCACACACGCGCGAGCACCCACACCCACATAATGGATATGTACATACGTGTATACAATATAGGCCTATACATATAGGGACGAGTGACTTGTCTTAGATTTCATATAACTGCTGCCATCTATCGTGAAGACACGAATCACGTGATCAATACTGCCCATCAATCATTTCTTTGTTCACCTGCTTTCATCGCGATTATCATACGTCAGAGATGCTCCTCGCTGCCAAAGTCGCCCTGCAGCCGCAGCAGCAGCTGAATCCACCACCACCGTCGATGGCCATTAGCGTCACACTCTGCAACCGACCGGAGGAGGCCCTTGTTTCATTCCCCAGCCTCTATTTAGCAATGCATGTCTACAGTTTATATAGCGCCAAGCTTCATCTTCTTGAAGCACTTGCTCCTTTCCTCCATCGCCCGCCTCCCATAATCACCAATTCTATCAAGTAGTAGCAGTTTCAGTTTAATGAAACGACACTGTGTGATGACAACGATCATTGGCGTCGCCCTCCTTCTTCATCAAGGCTTGGGACTGGCAAATTCTATCTACAGTCACGTACGCACTATACCAATTGCCGTTTACCTCTCCTGGATTTCTAGCCTCATATAATGCTAAGCACTTAAAAAAGTTATCACTTTACAGACGAGCTGCATTGGTTTTCCCTTCGCTTTTAGTGCAATCTCTTCGTTTAAAAAGTGTAAATGCATCTCTTAAAAAGCTCGCAGATAAGCATGTGAAAGCTCTTCCAAAAAGCGCGGCTTTCCGGCCATTGCCTCCATCAGTTCCTGCCACCTCTTCGTAGGACATGTGCACCCTTCGCTAGAGAAGACACCCATTAATGTTACATATTGCTAACTCTAAACGAATAGTTATAGGTTTGTTGTTATATCTACTCGTGCTAGTATGTTTACAGTATTTGGTCGTGTCATTATCCATTTCAAATAGGCCTATGTATCCAATTCTGCTATGCAATATAATGTATATGCACTTGTTTGTTGGAAATAAAGACTACTTACCTACTTGCTTAATTACCTGCGCTCTTTCGCTTCCAAGTCATTCAGTGCAAAACTCTAAATGCAAAATAAGAATCTACCGAAAAACAAATCTTCACTAGTATATGTCTGTACGGTTTCACAGCCGTATCCATTTGCGCATCAATAAGAGTCTTTGTTCCTGCTCTTGGTCGATCATTCGTTCGTTTTATCTCTGTCCTCCTTTGTACTTCTGCTTTTGTCTCCGCCTATATCACTTTCAACTTCGCTCACATGCCTCTGAACGATTCGCAGGGCTATTCATCACCGACGGGAAACTGGAAAGTATACGCCTGTTTCTTGCATATGCATGTAGACCTATGTATGCATATATAGGTACACTACATATAGTGTACACTGCATGTGTGCATTGTTGTTACTGTTATTATTATTACTATAATTGTTGATGTTATTATTATTATTATTATTATTATTATCATCATCATCATCATCATCATCATCATCATCATCATCATCATCATCATCATCATCATCATCATCATCATCATCATCATCATCATCATCATCATCATCATCATCATCATCATCATCATGGACACTTTATGTCAACGGCCCTTACAACCTAGGTTGGTTTAATGTTCGCTGTTGATCATTTTGGGGTAATTTATGTTTTATCTGTGAAGAAACGATAGTATTCAACAAGGAATCTAACGTCGCACGACCTTATTCCACAAAACACGCCATTAAGTTTATCATCCTGTCTGAAAAAAATTCGAATCGACCGTGTGAATTTATTGAATCAAAGCACAGCAGGACAACAGATATTTTTCAAAGCTGCAAACAGCAATTCTGAAAAACGAGCAAAGCCAGTTTTCTGAATGCTCAATCATAGACAGTTTTAAGACTGTCTTTATAAGGAAGTATAGGTTCAGATGTTGGTGGTGTGATTTACTTCAACCAGGTTCACTGGGTGAGTAGAACAGCTACTCTAAACAGATTCTGGTCACTGCAGGAGGAAATAAAAAAAATTGTTGCACGTAGAAACGAAGAGGTGTAAGCCTATTGAATGACTGACAATTTATAGTTAAATCACTTGAATTTTTGGTTAACTTATCTAAATTTCTCACGGTCTTGGTTCGTTTTCGTTAGTTGTACCACGTGACTCTGGCCTGGGCATTGGATTCACATGATACAGTTTCAGTTACAACTGGGAGACACTATATATATAGGCTTAGGTGTTCATAGTAGGACTACTCATTGGTGAGCTCAACTAGTCCTGTATCCTTTCAGATAAATGCTATAGCTAATAGTATTCTGTTTTAAGAAATAAAGACTGTAAGCGTATTTATGATCACGGTGTAATTCAACGCTTGGAAGAACTTTGGACGGATAGATACATGTCCTACTATTGTAACAAATATGCGCGCGCGTTATTGATTGACTATAGTGGCATGCATAATATATATATATACATATATATATATATATATATATATATATATAATATATATAATATATATATAGTGGGCGTTTCCATTTAGCCTTGGTAATGAGTATTGTATCGATTTGCGTGCTTGGCATATAATAAACTAATCTGAACCTTTTGAAGGCGCTGAGTAGTGATTTGATATATGAACAGGTTTTGAACGGTGCTGATGTAGGCCTATATATATGACGTTATTGTATGTGAGAGATTGGGCCTTCGTGACAGTTGACATAATAAGTGGTTTTGAAGTGAATGTACTCTGTGAACTGTATTATCTGAAATTGAAGACATTAGAGTAATCAAGGTGTGCCAGAATCAGAGTAATCAAGGTGTGTGAAAATGAATAGGAGCTACGTACTATCGTGGCGAAGATATTTTTAAGTGGAACTATAGCAAATACAGTAGCCTATACATGTAGCTTCAGGTAATAGATCAAGCCAAGGGAGGCAAGAATCTATACGTAGAAAGGAAAGTTGAATTGTCTACAAGACAGAGAGCAGTCACAAAGACACTTGATTCTCTATCTTCATAAGTAAAGTGCCGAACGACCTTTTTAAAGTGCAACTTAACAACAACTATTGTTTCAGTCCACAGCCATATATACAGTCCTATAGCATTCATGCATGCAAGCAGAAATGGCAACAGATTATGCTGTGAATTGTGTGTAAATTACACGATCATATGCAACGCATGATTATGTTATTGTGGTGTATATATAATGTCTAAGCTGGCGTCGTTAGATGGCGATATGATTGCGTAAACAGCGTGTAGGTCTATATAAATGGCGTCTTTAGGACACTCTGTCTGCCATGTGTGCGTGCGTGCGCATATGATGCCACTAATTCTGTCACTGAAGAATGCTAATAAGTGCAGAAGACGGACCCACGAAGTCCGGATGATCGAATTATTGCAGTAACTGTATAGCAGTGAAAATTATTTTTTCCAGCTATATTAAATACACGCAGAGGTAGGCCTATATATGGGCCGCAACAGATTCTGCAATGGCATAGATATCGTCTTGAAAGTTATCTTAAATTAAGACTGAATTTTATCTCTCAGGACGAAACAAACTTGCGCTGACTCAGAAAATGACAGCTTTTGCAGTTCCATTCTCATCTGAACTTCAGATGAGAATGGAACTGCAAAAAGTGTCAATTTTCCCCGGAAATCGCATTTTTCTTACTTCAGATTCTCAGTAAGAAAAAAATGCGATTTCCGGGGAAAATTGGCCACCCACTAGCATGTTCCTTAATTGCGACCCACTCGAGGGTCGCGACTCATTGGTTGAGAATCACTGTTCTAGTGCATCCAGTGGATTTCTAATATCAATTCTGCGTCCTTAAAAGTTCTCTCAAGCATGCCTCGGATTTTATGCGATTTTTTCCTCATACATCTAGTTATTCCATGTGACTCTCGCTATAGAAGACTGGAATCGTATGAAATAGCTGACATCGAAGCTAGATCGGCATTTTTACTCGGTCATTGCGCTGAGAAAACTTCCGCTTTTAAAAAGCGTAAGACCCGCTATAGAGTCTACAGAGTGGAAAATATTGGAAAACGTAATTAGGCCTACTGCACTGAATTCTACGTTTTAACGAACTTATTAAATATTTCCTTTTAATGTCTTATTCCTACGTTCTTCATAAAGCTGTATGCCTGTACGCAAATGTCGTTCCTACACAACCCTGAGGATTACTGTGTAAGAAATTGCAAAATAATTATATTAGCAGATGAAAAATGTTGTCCAAACTTGTATTGTCGATTCAGCTGAGTTGAAGCTGTATGGAGAAGATGCAGTGAGAAAATGCGTATTTGAGACTGTTTTCTTAGCAGTGCATATTTTAGCGGATTTGTACAACTGGGACCAAGTCTGTCACGACTAGGGTGTCTGAGGGAGCGTCGTAAACTCCTCCGACAACGCATTTTCGAGCATTTCCTGCCAAATGGAGCCCATCTTAGCCACTTTATTTTACCAAACTTGCTTTTTATTATTATACATATCCCTAATTAAGTCGTTCATAGAAGTTTGAAAATATGACACAATTAGTTCAAAAATACAATCAAAATAATTTATATAAATAAGTCAGTGACAGGATAAATGACTATGATGCAGTGAAAGAGCTGCAGCTACAGCAAACAATGATAGCCTTTAACTTCACGAAACACGACCGACTTCATTTTCCAATGTAGTTAGGCAAATGAAACAAAAAAAACCAAAACACACGTCACTTAATAACTCTGATCACAATACAATAATTTCACTTGCACGCCTGTACAGTGTATCCTGTGTGCAGGCATTGTTTCTTAGAGCAGTGTGCTTTGTTCTCGATTGATAGGACAGAAATCAGCTTTCTTTGAGTTGCAAATGACGCCGATTATTGCTAACGACAGCAGTATTTTATATTTAGAGGTTTTAATACCGGCGATAGAAGTAACTGTCTTAATTAAACTAATATGAATTAATACACAAGAAAATTGAAACGGCGTTTGATCTTTCTCTCGAGTGAACGAAACGCTAGAAATTAAGAATTCTAAACTCGATTCGCAACCTTTAAGAGTTGTCAACCTTTGTATTAGGCCTACACTACAATTGGTCATCGGTTTCAATTGGTCATCAAAAAGATCGACCAACATGAGAAGAATGAACCGGTGACTTTTCTATATATCTGTCATGGGGTACAATAGCTGGATCCTCCTTATCCGGTCTTTGGTAACACATAGTCTACTATAATTATTAACACCGGAAAATGTGATCAACGTTTTGTCAGGGTTTGGAAGGCTTGCTTTTGTCTATCGGACACATGATAGACGATATTCTCAGGCAAAACAGAGCCTGTATCTTTTATGCAGCAGCCTCTGCCATGTTATTGAATTTTACATGAATCATAATTGATGCCCATGCATTTACTATACGACATATACATGTAGGTCCATGTAGGCAGACAGAGAGGCAACGTGGTAGATGTAGAGTAGGCTACGCGTTCCTGAGCTTTTAAAAACAAATTCTTCTAACATGGATCGTGGTTTCATAGTCGTGGGCGTAAAAAAATAAGACTTTATTTCCATTAGTATAGAGGCGAAGAAAGACGATAGCGCCGTGAAAAATAGAAAAGGCGCAATTAAACGATATAGCACAAGATCAAAGATGCATGCACCTATGCATGTGTAGACGCTTTACTTAAAGCTTTCATGTCTATGTAGGCTATGCATGCAAGTATAATATCGGATGGGTTAAATGATGTCTTTGCAAGGGCTGAACTTTGCCCCAGAAATTGGTGATGACCAATCTCTCCTCCATCACTCCTTTTTCCTTTGCTCTTCTCACAAAACAATTAGTAAGTAAGCCAGCGTGAAAGCATCTATCAGCAAGAATACATGGCCGTGTATTGTCGTTGCTCAGAGTTAGTCTACTTCAAAGTAAAATAACGCTGTCATGTCGCAAACATATTTCAGCACAGAGCTAAAAAGTGATGTGTATTGTCACCATCACTTTAAAGTGGTGATGACTAGACGCAACCGTCACAATGCAAAGTTACGCATATATGTGCCTCTGTATATTTGTATATATAGTACATATACGCACACATAATCACATATGTATACATGCATATGTCATTTTTAGTTTCCTTTTATGTACGGTTTTGTGCAAAGAGTATTTCTTGTCATGTCCTCACTTAAGGACTGAATAGTAGGCCCTATAGCATTTGATTTCGATAGATATATCCTATTGTAATCTGACGTTAAATGATCTGGACTCAGTTCTCTTCTGCTTGGTTCTAATTGTCTTTCCCACTCAATAATACTGTACATTATTTGCAAAATGTGACATGTCAACTTTGGGATAAATTAGAACGTTTATATTTGCTAGTATATATGCAAGTAAGTAAGGAAGTAGTATGTTTGTGTGTATGTGTGTATATATGTATGTAATCATGAATGCATGCATATACATAGATATGTATGTTTATTTAGCACCTTTAGCATGTCTATGCATAACACTTACAAGCACCCTGTAAGAATCACTTAAGGTGCTGCAGAGTAGTCTGTGGCTAACGAGCAATGCAAACTAAGAACGCGTCGTTAAATGGACGACGTTCTTTGTTCTGCCTTCGTCTTGCCTCGTCTCGTCTTGCATATATACGCGTCTGCCCATGTCCTAGTGTTTGTCTCTCCCTGCGCTCCTCTATCCTTGTGCTTGTCCGTGTGGGTGTCGGTGTGTGTGTGGCGGTGTGTGTTTCTGCCTTCGGGTCTGATCTATACCATCGAAATCGGGTATTTTGCGAGAGGGGCGGCCGTTTTCTTATCTGTGCCGCCTTGACTGAGCGCCTCTGAATGATCCGATTCTGCAGAGAAGTTCTCGTCCAGAGGCCGATTTTTTACACTTGGTGTTTTTCGTCTCTTCCGAGGAACAATTACTGACAGCTGAGTGGAGAGAGAAGCGAGGACCAGAAGCACCGAGGGATGGACACTAAAGAGAAAGACGTAGAAATAAAGATGCCGAGGTTCGCAGTGATATACTGGCGGTAGAAGAATGGACGCAGGAAGTTTAGGATGGACAGAAGAAAAGAGGGCCAGACGGACGAAAAGATATAGGAAGGAAAGAAGGAAGGAACGAACGTACAAACTGAAAGACAGGCTGCTCTAATGGTGCAACACGACCTCCTGCTTTCATGACGTACGTGTACTTCGGTGCTAAGCTGCTAACCCGCACATACCTGTTGACAGGATGTACAATAATATTTTTATATTTTTTATATTTTTTATTAAGGTCACTTGTTATAGCGCCCCTCCAAGATGTCTACACAGAGGCGCTCCCGACTACAGCGCGGACACTGAATCGGAGTTTCACGCCGAAGCGCATGAGCAATAATATTGCGAGTGAAGGACTTCCCCAGGGTCCTTACGCGGCGGCTTGAGGTGGATTCGAACCCGAACCCTTCGGCTGCAAGGCACCGAACATACCCCTACACCACCGCGCCCCACGATTGTACATGTATGAGCTACTTTAGCTTGGTCTTGTATGTTGGAATTGTGCAGATACAGCTCTTATAAGGCCACTGCACGGGCTGTAGGCCTATCTCATTAACGTCTAAAACATGTATAACTATATAGATCATATGAGACTACTGTCGAGTACTACTTTAGATTTCTCAACCTTCTTATCTTCCGCCACCCTTTTTTCAGTCGTGGTCGCCATCCATTCAGATAAGTGCTTACCTCCTAAATTCCAAGCAACAATTTGGGACATTTCGGTTAATTTGTTCCGACTGAGACGAATAATTGTATGTTGTCTAAGGCGACTAATTATAGGCCTATAGGCCTACAGTTTGTCGTTTCAATTTATATTCACAACAACAACTAGCTTAAAGCCCACAATTTCAATACTTAAGATCCGTATAGCACTTCAGCATGTTTGCTAACTGTAACTACAATTGAAATTGAAAATGACTGACCCAAATGTTCATAGAATACAACATTGTATACGCTCAACGTGATAGAAAAGTTTCAATCCGTAAATGCCTAGAGAGTCACTGAAAGCGGCTATCGTATAGCTTAAAGGAAATTGATGACTGAATTGCGCTTAAATGATAGGTCCAGAATTCTTTCAGAGTACTTTAATCGGAGGGTAAACGTTCGTTTTCCTCGAGTCTGTGACGCTAATTTAGCCGAAGTCAGTACAGACATCGATTCCAATTATTCGTCTGCTTTCTAATTACGACAGCTGGTTCCGGACGTGAAATGGAATTAAGCGAAGTGTCCGGAAGTCCGTATCGGCTCCTCCTACCACCGCACCCCCGTTCGTCTTCTTTCCTTCTCCCGAACTCTTCCAGTCCCAACTCAAGTCCATCCGTCCGTCACAAGTCCGTCCGTCCGTCCATCGGTCCGTGATGGGGATTCGACTGGAGGAGTCGTAGGAACGCGCGACACACATCGCTGAAGATCGATAAAAAGACTGGCGAGTCTCCCTCACTCACTCGTTTCCTCCCTTCATCTGTCTCTCCGTCCGTCTCTCCGTCCGTCTCTCCGTTCGTCTGTCTCGTATCCTTCCCTCCTCCTCCTCCTCCTCCTCCTCCTCCTCCTCCTCCTCCTCCTCCTCCTCCTCCTACTCCGTACCGTTTGCCAGTTCCTCTCCTCTCAACGGCTCATCAAAACGGCTGCGCTGGAGCGAGCGCGCTCTTCCTTCCTAAACCAGAAACCGATTGATTGTCTCTCCACTTTTTCCATAAGCAATCCATCGACCGTTGCTAAATGTGCTCTCTCTCCCTCCCTCTCTCCCTCCCACCACCTCCCTCTATCTCTCTCTGTCTTTCTCTCACCGCCTTTTCCCATCGTTTCTTTCCTCCCTCTTTAGATTTCTCAACCTTCTTATCTTCCGCCATCCCTCTTCGTTTCACTCTTTTCATCCCTATGTCTCTCTGTCGTCTCAAGATTCTCTTTTTCTATCTTATTTTCTGTCACAGGCGCATCATACGACATGACCACAACACACAGTCCTTCTAATCGTCCGTCTGTCCGTCTCTCCTCCTGTCCGTCTACATATGTCTCCTTCTTCTTGGCCATGTGACCTAAGCCCGGATTCATCTGCCCGTCGCATATACTCAACCAGACGAATGAAGATGGTCGGATGGCAGATGGAGTATAATTGATTTCCATCCGGCTCTTCCACCTATATATACACCGTCACTGGCTTCCTACTTCGATGTTGTCTCCAATTTGTTGACGAGCATAATTGTTGTTTGCAGTTACCCGTAACGCAATACTCCCACCGTCCAATTGTTTTTCCACCGTCCAATTATAGCCAGCATTGCGGAAGGATTGGCGGTCTGTGCACAGGTCAACTCTGATCATACAGTGTCTGTCTCTCTGTTCTTCCTTCTCTATCTGCCTCTCAGCCTCCGTCGTTTTTTGTCGCTCGCTGCCATAATTTTGTCAACATAGTAGCCCCCCCTCTTTGATTATTTTATTTTCAGGAATAGGAGTACTTGATCTGTTTTAGTCCATCAAAGGCTATCGGTTTATCCAGCTGGATGGGATAAATATAGGTGCGAACTTTGGAGAGGTGACTTACTCCAACTTGCAGGCGACATTCGCTGCTGCACCTGAGTGTCGCAGCCTGACATGAGTAGGCTACGCCACTTGACACTTGGTGATATGAGATCATGAGCGAATCCCACGGGGACAGTTTCGTTCATCACCGATTCAAAACTCCTCCTTCGAAGGTTGAGAATATGCCGCGATTATCTGGTTCTGGCTTCAGCTCATCAGCCATCGAGTCCTGCAGACTCCTGCTCTTCTGTTCAACAGATGACCAGCATTCCAGCAGGAACAGCACTTCTCGCTCTAGGAATTCATATAACTGATGGACCACTTCAAATTGGATCTGAAGAGTATTTGTACTTGAACCGTTGAAGGCCTGTTCGAGTGCATGCAGTGCATGCAGTGTAGATCTATGCTCCATGTTTTTCCGTATGTGAGAGATTATTTTGCCTGTTTTACCTTACTTGTTTTAATTAGCTCCTTAGAGATATTACCCTATCTGTTAACCATCTGCACTCAAGAAAGGCGAACTATTCTGGGCGTTATTTGTCTCATCCAAGACACACGGAAGAGAGCGGTTCTATAGTCAATGGACCACTGTTTAACATCTTAAATATTGTCCTGAAATTAGAGGAAGCTCGTTCAACGAGGATCCCAGAACAGGAAACTCATCCGGATCGGAATAATTTTTTATTCATCCGATTAATCGGTAAGCCTGCTGCACAAGGCATTGATTTTGTGACGACACGGGGGCCGTTTGGTTCGAGCGCTCGGCCTGTAACGCGGAGAGTACGGGTTCGAGTCTTGCCCGAAACAGTTACTGTGTAAGGACACTGAGCAAGTCCTTCACGTACTATTGCTCAGCGCAATCGATGCTCTGTCGTATGGTCGTGTGAAATTCTGAACTGTGGAAGGAGGGCAATATCAAATACAGTTTTATTGTTTCATTTGTTTTGTATGCATTAGCCCAGCACAGAACATCATCTTACTCTAACGATAAAGGCTCTACAGAAGTTTCAAGATTAGAATAGGAGAAGTGTCACAATAAGTGGACACGATATTAGAAATACCCATGATATATATATCGGCCACTGTGTCACAAAATCAATGCCTTGAGCAACAGTGATAACGTTTAGACGAAACTCTAACATTTCGTTGGACTGTAAATGATCTGTAATCAATCAATCAATCCTTTTATTATTTCCAGAGAATAGTTTACAAGTAGTGATCCACAGGGCCGGATCAAGACTTCCGGGGCCCTAAGCCAAGCCCCGGTTTAAGACATCCGGGGGTCACAAACATGGGCGTTCGGAGAGGGAAGGGAGCATTTGCGCCCCGGATTTTGCAAATACTTAAAAATTACTTAGCCTATTATCTTGGTTTTTAACAATGAATGGCTATGATTTTTTCAACAGTTTTATTTTTGTATCCAAACTAGTCAAGATAACCTGAGAAACTTAAAATATATAAAAATTGAAACTTTTAACAGTTTTGTGTTTGAAATAAGCGTTCAGAAATAGCTGAAAACGGCTCCCAGAACGCTAACAACTGGCTCCATATCATGTCAAATGCTTCCAAAAGCACTGGCAGCTATTGGAATCCTTGCCAGACTCTTAATTGCGGAAGCGAGTACTGACGGTGATATGATAGGTTGCTTTCGGCATCCTGGTTTGTCCGGTCCCAACGATTCAAAACTTTGACCCCTTAAAAATTATTTGACCCCCCCCCAAAAACAAATTGTCGTGGACACCCATGATTATGTTCCGTTATACTAAATTTAGGTAATTTCAGAATTTTCACCCGCTTGCGACCGGTAACTGTGTCAACAATGTATCAATATAGTCGACTCAGAGTGGGAAATATTAGATTTTCGCTTTGAACTGTTGACGTCTTCCGCCCGTCGCTAGGGGCCCCTGTACAGACTGAGAGTGTGAATCTGCAACTAGGGTCAGTATTCAGGAAGTAGTAGGCATAACTAAAACTTACTAGCGCTAAATTATTTAAAATTAATTTAAATTATACAAAATTAGGAATTTGCTACAACAATTTGATTTAATTTCTCCGGACTTTGGGGGCCCCAAAACCTTGCGGGGCCCTAAGCCATGGCTTATTTGGCTTATAGGTTAATCCGGCACTGGTGATCCAGAATAATCGTTAATCACCGATCATAAGTTTGGAAATTTAAAACAGACAGCTAACATGATTATCTTATTGACTTTTGAGGGAAACAATCGAGTACCCAGAAGGGACTGAAGTCCCGCTAAGTTAGGGATTCCCGTGTAGGCCTACCATGTTAGCAGATGGATGACGGTTGAGTATACACAAATAGCATTGTCAGAAAAAAGAAAAAAGGATAACTAGCTTAACTAACAACACTTAACTAGATCACTTAACTAATTGTGGTAGAACAATGAATAACCATATTTAGATAACGCATTGACTATTGTCAAGGAGGTAGGCTCTGACCTCTTTTTAAATAGGGCAAGATTCGGAAGAGTGCGCAGTGACTTCGGTAGGTTATTCCAGGCTGCAGGACTGCCAGCGCATCTTATGGTAAAATAACGAGTGTTAGCGCGGGGATAGGTTCCATCAAAGTTATCGAGAGATCTTGTATAATGAGAATGTGTATCTGAGATCTTAGAGAAGTAACGACTGAATATTGGGGGAAGAGATTGTTGGCGAAGCGATACATAAATTCACAGATTTGCAATTTATTTATCTGAGGGATAGTAAGTATTCGTAGTACACTATATCTACTTGCAGTGTTAGTTATCAATGATCTCCAAGCAATAATACGTACAACTCGTCTCTGTAATATAGATAGTCTGTTCAGTCGAGAGGAATAATTGGAGGCCCAGGCGATATTACAATATGTCAAGTAAGGGTAAACAAGAAAATAATATAGTGTATGCAGAACTCTAGAGGGTAACAGGTAGGAGACACGAGCCAGAATCCTTATGTTCTTATAACCTTAGTGGAAATGTTACTTATGTGATCATTCCAGGTTAAATGTTGGTCAATGTAGACCCCGAGGAATTTGGAAGAATTGGCTTGAGCAATAGGATATTGTCAATGGAGAGGATGGAATCAGTAGCGGGGACGGGTATTCCGATGAGATCGGAGAAGGACATATTTGGGTTTTCCCCAGTTAAGAGAACGTTTATTAGCCTTAAACCATTCCGCCACATGGATAAGTTCAGTGTTGGCAATAGATAGCAGAGACTGGATTGATTTATGAGAGAAAAGAAAAATATTTGACATCAGCAGACAGATGTTACGTTGACAATTGCTACTGTTTATGGTGCATGCTTTGCTGGCATAATTAATTGTTTATCGATCGTTTTTCAATACTGGCAAGTTGATTAAGATGTCGATTGGCCTGGAAAAACAGGTTGTGCTTTAAGTAAATAGCTATTGCTGTCACTTTCATCGAAGATATGTATGTATAGATCAGTATTAAAAAGTCTATGTATGACGCATTCCATGTTGAGCATATTGCATAAATCACAAGAATGCGCAATTATCATTTTAAAAGTCTGCAAATAGATCTATTGAAATATTTACTTCTTTTCTATAACTCGCTTCATTATATGCTGCTTGCAGTGTATTCGTTTTTGTTTGTAGAATAATATTGGAGTTGCTCACATAATGAAACTGTGCTTCTTATGCGCACAACAGCGCACTTCCTCTGTCTCATTATCTTGCTGTAACCTTATGTCATTGACACATGCTGCCTTACTTAATTAATTTACAGTTTTTATTTACTTTTAGTTAGAACACGCTGTACCTAATACTATTGTCCATAATGGCAGTCCTCACCAACAGAGAACTAACCATGGCTGACCTCACGTGAATTCTCTATGCAGGTATAGTGTCTCTACCAACTTTGTTTGATTCTCTTAATACGACGTAACCTGTCGGTCTGTCTCACCGCAGCGACTTAGCTTTGTTCCTTCGTCCTAAGACTTCTG
This sequence comes from Aporrectodea caliginosa, assembly GCA_020284085.1. Classification (NCBI taxonomy): domain Eukaryota; kingdom Metazoa; phylum Annelida; class Clitellata; order Crassiclitellata; family Lumbricidae; genus Aporrectodea; species Aporrectodea caliginosa. The sequence continues at coordinate 465,053 of JACEVL010000322.1, forward strand.
ACGCGTCTGGGTCTTCAATGTAGGCTTACATCAACACGAGAACACAGCGTGCATTCTCGTACGTTGGTCCATTACTTTAGGATAACCCTACTGCGAACATTCGAACTGTTCTTTTTACTCTGCTTAAGTTACTTTATGTTTCATGTCATGTTAAGTCGCATTTATTTAGATGGCTTAAGCAGCGATGTTCACGACGTTTAAGGGTTCGCAAAATGCTCTTTGCAAAATACAGCTACATACATACGTCGGCTACGTACATTAATTGTACCTTAACCAATGTACCTGCGCATGCACAATGGACTCGATAAAAAGAATCCTAGTTGATGCTTGCTTGAATGCACTCAATTCCCTAAATATGACACTTCATAGAGCGATTTGCTAAGGACTCCTACCCCGCTGGTAAGGGTTTGTATACCTCGCAGGCAGACAGAGGGAGCGGATCGAAAGAGAAGCCATTCAATTTGTCTATAACGCTGCTTCGTGGGAAGAACACTTGTGCATCATTCTCTGTCGCCCTGTTCCTGCAGGATCGCTGAGTTCGTTAAGCATCCTCGGGGTTCCTTCCATCCGATCTTTTCCGACCATTAATCCCTCCTCTACCCCTCCTCCCATCTCCCAGCTGGACTTCTCTTCCGTCGCGAAATTCCATTTAATTAGAAGAGAATCAATGTCACCGTCACAGCATCGCCGCCGCCCACAGGATGTCTTCTCATTATAATAGTGCTGGTAATTGAGATCGTCGCTATCTATCATCGCTGCTTATATCCGGCCGCATGCACGCGCCACCTATCGACCGCTGATAGGAAATGACGACAATTACTAATTGCCGTTAAACTATGATAAAGGATTCTATTCAAATGAGAACAAAGACTACATTTCTAGAAATGGGCCTGTTAAAAATGTTAAAAATGTCTAATTATTGCGACAAGGTAAAGGTAGACATTTATTTCTCCTTTCCGACCTTTGGTACACCTGCAAGAAGCCGCCCTTGGAACAAATGTCTTTAACTGTGCGCTTATGTAGATACATCTAATCGTCGCTGAATCTTGAGTACTCTATAATAGGTAACTTTGACGTCCATGTCTTTGTTAGGACTACCTCCTGGACTGTGCAATTAGATGGAGAATAGAGCAAGTGATTAGGTTATCCATGTACATTAGGGAATGATTGGACGTCTATGGACGAAGTCAAAAGGTGATTCCACGAAGAGATGTAAACTGTAGTGTTTAACATATCGTCTCAGACAAGACGGTCATGTTAAATCCATCCGCATGATAGCATCGATATAGATATACTCTGTGGATATCAACGTAGGTCTATTGGGGTACAATCATTTCTATGAGCTTATACATAGGGCCTGGTAGAACCATTCAAAGGGGCGCTCGCATATGGCTATAGCTGACAGAGGAAAGGAGCTGCGTTCTTATAAGCTATAGTGTTTCTTGAGCTGTTTTATGGCGGAGTTGGGGATTTTAGAGATAGATTGCATCAAGGACGACAGGACGACAGTCCAGTGCACGAGAACTCCCAGTGTGCATGCGCGATTCTTCGTATACAGGAGTGTTGGACTATGGGGTTCCTACGAACCTCAGAGCGCAGTGTTTGTCGACCATGCTGGCTTCAGACAAGAAAGTGCAGAGCTCCAGTATGTATTCACAAACTGCTAAAATCCGAACAATGAATGACGAGGATCTTGGATGTAATTCTTTTCTCAGCTGGTCAGCGCAATGTCTCTCTTCCTGCGGTTTGAAACGTGCACGAACTGTGGCAAACGGCGTAGCCGAAACTTCAACAGGATTGCCATTGTCCGGAAAAGGCTATCGTAACGGGCAGTTAGCAGAGCTTCTCATTTGAGGCGATCGATCGATCGATCTCCTTGGTCGATCGCCTAGCAAAGCTCTGGTCGATCGGTAAATCGATCGCGCTCGATGAGCTAGAATCCAAGAGGAACCTGCAGAGAAAGACCATTATTTTATTTATCTAATTTACTTGTCTCAGTTCAGACTATAGGATCGATACAAGATTGCATATCCACAATCGACTTTAATTATTAGTGTTCCGTGTAGGACCTACTCTAGCAGTTAACCTTCAGGCTACCAAGGTTTATGCAACATCGGCTACCAAGGGTGGGTGGTTACCCCGCCCCGGATTTCTGGTTTGGTTTCAAATATCATGCCAAGTAATATAGCAATTGATTCAGCATTTACTTCTGACAAAAGTGGTATATTTAGTTGTAAAATAATTATGTGAATGCACCTCGAAATTACATAATTTTGAACAACTGAACCGGTCCATAATTAGTGATACTGTATAATTATTATTCCGCACAACTTGTACTTGTTGGATAAACAAATATAAGATTATGTGTGTTTTGAACCTGAACAATGTATCCAAGAACATTACAAATAATATAATGAGTTATCGTAATCGTAATCGTAATCTCCAAACATCTAAAGCGCCACTCGAAAGCCAAGCGCAGGGCACCAGCTTATTCACGAGCGCTGCGTCTAGTCAGAGGGGTTGTCCAAAAGAGTAGTCCGAGGGAGGTCCGAGTCCGGTTTCCAGAGGATCAGAGAGGTGCCCTCTCTGATCCTCTGGAAAGCAGATGTTAAGGCGGGTGTCTTTTAGGTCGAGGATTGGAAGGTACAGGATCAGATGAGTCAGGATAAGAGTTCTTGAAAAGCAGAGACTTTAGTTTCGATTGGAAAGCCTTGGGGGTGATGGATAGAGGAGCCTGAGGCAGATGATGGTGGATGATTGGCGATGATGGTGGAGGAACCGAAAAAGTGCGGAATTCAGGAGGTAGATCGTTCCAGAGACGCGGCGCAGTGTTGGATATTGCTCGGTTGGAGAACTTGAGATGAGTAGTGACCGCGGGTCTAGAAAGAGTGAGAACGGAAGATGATCGGGTAGAGCTATTTATATAACTATAACGAAAATAACACTAACGAAAATTCGTCGTTATTTTCGTTAATACAAAAAATAAAAAAGTGTAATATCGACAAAAATGAGGACGTGAAACTGCGCTACAACTATAATAGCATAATGTTCGCCTTGGATTTTGGATTTGTGAATTAACCCAGTATAGTAGTGGCACAGTTGATTGAATTTAACTCTTTTGTACGTTTCAATAGCGATTGAGACCCAGTTTGACTAGCGCAAATTCGCAAAATTAGTATAGTCGTAATAATCTTTTGGTCAAAATGTCTCTAAAGATCTTGAGCAACCGCAATTGTGCACCTGCTGTCTGGAGTCATTTAAAGTACGAATCAATCACAAATAAAAGTTCGTGTATCAGCATCGTTGTTGTTATGTGGCCCGTGATATTCTATCCCCCTAAAGCATATCCCCCAGATGGAATAAACCGGTGTAGATTATCCGGGGGGAGGGATAAACCATTCTATTCCCCATCGTATACGCATCACGATAGCCAAGACGAAAATACAGTCAAAATCACCAAAAACGAAGTAAATTAATTTCAGGTCGACGTACAAACTAAAGATACGTAACTTAAAAACTTTTATGTGTACAATAAATCCAAACAGTACGACTGAATACACTTAGAAACCGCCAATAATGCAAACTAAACAGGATACTCCATTTCGCTAAGGGGGATATTCATTTAGGGGAATGCTCTATTTTGTGACACCGGCTCACAGCCGGTAAAAACACGACTAATCTACTCAATCATCTCAATTAGGTATCAGCACCCACCTACAAACAAAGCAGTCTGCGCTGCAGAAAGTGATAGGAAAGGCGTAGAAGAGAATTCGCGAAGACAATCAAAACCGGTGTCAGTAAAATTAAGAGACTCAATTAACTGTGCCAGTGGCTGCTTTTTCAATGTGTATGGTGATTTTTGCGGACTTTACAACGTCTCCCTTTCTTTCTACTCCATGTGTCATTCTATAGAAATATTTCTATCTGTCGTGTTTTTAATAAAAGTGTTTCAAATGGCCGCACTGCTGATGCAATATTTTATGCTACGGGACAGAGGAATAATATGGGCTAGCACGGTCCATACACGGGGACCTTAAACGGCGTAGCGCCCATTCAAACGAGCAGCGGTGGTGAAGGATCTCACCCGATTAATTCATTGAAAACTGAACAGGGTCGAGGCCATGTATACGGTCGCTATATAAAATCGTGTACATTTACATTTACAATTTTAGTGGCACTCAAAGAGAAAGATAATATCTAATTGTCCGTGCATAGATAGGACGAGTCTTTATCGTGGATTATGCTTAGTCGATTGATTGGTCAAGGAAGTCAGTTCTTGAGCCTGCATGGACGGAGAAGGGATACGTCATTCTCATTCCAGGAAATGTCCAGTTCGCCGGGCTAGGAAATAAGAGCGAAACTGGAATCTATTATAGTCTGGAATTATGAATCAGAATAATAATGTATCGTAAACAAGTTGAAAAATCGAATGACGTCACAATGACTTATTTGTCCCAATTGCAAGTAATAATGTATCGTAAGCTCTGTCGTAAACATGTTGAAGAATGGAATGATGTCACAATGACGTATCTTCCATAAGGTCGAGGTCTTTAAATAAATGACGAAATATAATACAACTGTAGGGTATAAGAGCATTTTTATAGCGCATTAATTTTGGGAATTTCGTAAATGACTTGCGACCTATCTTGTTAAAGCGCGCTATAAATTTCATTTTCATTTGTATTGTATTGTAAGTTTTATGTCTACAGATTTTGATGATAATAGTTTGGGTCCACAGTGTTATAGGATAGGCTATCGTTTCGCACTTCAAAAGCTGTGCAAAATTAGCCATAAAAATAAATAAAATGGCATATTTAAAGCAAATCGACGTTACAGCGCATATTAATTATGACGTTTAACTCTACATGTGCAATTCTTTATTGCATAAAACTAATTATTCGTCGATTTCCCTCTTAGAAACCGAATTCATTTTGGTATGTAAAAGCGACGTTTTACACATTTGCCGCTAGGAGCGCCAGACTCAGTGGACGCAATTTTTAGTCCAACGACTTTACACAGGGACTATCCAGTCCTGTGTATTCGAGAACCTTGCCAAAAGAGTTTGTCATAAACTGCGCAAATGTATCGCTTTTTAATTGGGAAAAATTCAAACGCATGTAAGGTTCGGTCGAAGTCAACGTCTCTAGCTGCCTTAAGATGTCTCTAAGACTAGGCAATTTTGCTGTCGTTACCCTCCTTTTATATGATGTGGATCGACGTTATATAATCCTAAGCAGTACGTGAGTCATAAACTTACTTGCGGGATCTCTGGCGTTTGGTAAAACAACGTAAATCCCCTTATATATGTACTTTATGTGCATATATATTGACGTGCAAGATGGGCTCTGGCGTGGCTTAGCATCCCGTAACCCAAGAGATCTTTAAATAACAATAATAAAACGATTTGTATAGTGCCGTATTCAGTCGAGGCCGAAGGAAAGGGCGCTGTACACGAGTTCAATAAATCAGTGACAGTCACATGATTGTTTAAAAGTCTTGAGCTGTCCTTTAAATGTCTCCAGAGAGGGGGCAGTCTTTACATGGTCTGGAAGACTGCTCCACGCAGTGGGTCCTGCGACAGAGAAGGACCAGTCGTCAAACCTCGTAGAAGACCGAAGGTTATTCACTGCTTTGAAAGTTATCAAGCACAGTTTGTAAGTGATCCGCTGAGGAACACGCAGCCAGTGACACTGAGGCAGACTTCCAACTGGTCAGTTTACCATGACCCGCATTTCTCGTTGAACTGCAATGCTCGACCCACTGACGTCGCTGACTCGTTCTTCGATTGTGGCAAAACCAGTCTTACCAGGCTCTCTAAGAAAGATTCGTCGGCGTACCTCCACACTGTCTCCATGCATTGTCGGTACTGACATTTGCAGCAGTTTCTGCATTGTCTTCCATCTCGGATGTTTGCTCATCTGGTAAAGTCTTCATCACTGTCATATTCACTAATGTTATAATTTCTCACTTCATCTTCAGTATCTGTTTCAGCTAATATAAGTTCTAAATCTTTAGCTGTTGGCAAACGTTTACGAAGAAATACCGGTTCCAGTTGTGATGTTGCATCAGCCATTTTCACACAGATAATGCGTAGGCTATTATTTATTATGATCACTTTCAGTTTTCAAAAGACAAATAAGTAAGCAGGCAAATACAGCCCTGCATTCCGTCTAAAGAATGGCATAGCCTATATCTCTTCCAGGAAAACAATGGATACGCTATAGTCGACAAACTTAGGGGTGGGTGGTATTCACCCACCTTCTGGTACTTCGGCTACTTCGGGTATAACATTTTAATGGCGTGGGATACCACCACGATGTTTACCTCAAAATGTGCGCAAATGGATCCCCTACAGCTACAAAAAATGTCAAAATTATATTCCATATGAAACAAGTTTGTGATGGGGGAAAACGTGGAGGTGGTAACCACCCACCCATTGGTATAGCACGAGGGTTAATGGACAACCATGAAATATCCTGCTATTATGAATACGATGCACGGAATATATACGCTGTAGGCCTACACAAAAGGTACCGAGGTCGACCACGCATCGATCGCCTGCTCAATCCAGCGTGATCGATTTTCAAATCGTCTTCTATTTTCAAATGAGAAGCTCTGGCAGTTAGGCTACTCCTTTCGTTGTGAAAGGACGTTCAACTAGTCAACGCTAAACGACGTCAGTATAATAGGTAAGTGTTTGCTTTTACGATTAGAAGGGCTACGGTTATTCGTGAGAATTTGCGAACGAACCTTCGACTCTAAATTAGAATCGACCCTAAATTGACCTGAACGTAAACGCGTGTTGTAACAGTAAAACTGAACGTGCAGTTTGTCCATAAATAGAATGTTTTGTCACATGCTTGTATGATGTGTGTGTGTCGTTGTTAGTAGGCGAAGAATGAGAGACGTTTACGGTACAACGGACGCCATTGGCCGAGTTTCGCCTGCAAGATGATGACAACTGGCCAGAGGTCACCACTGAGGAAGGTGTTGGTGTTTGGAGTAAAGAGTCGAGACTGGATGTTGCAGTTTATTATTATAGTTATCAACAAAGAGCATCAGATCTCGTCAAACATACCAAACTGTTAATTATATTAATAGATGTCAGTTTTGTAGCTATTGCTATATTGATTGTTGTTATAATAATATAAATTGGAAATAACTTTTCTCGTCTTTATGCATCACTTATGCATATATGTGCTGGGTTAAAGGTTAAATGTCTCTAGCTTCTACATAACATTATTATAAGTTCGCCAATGCGCTCTTGCAAATACGACAAATAATTATCAAGCCATGGCAATGTATGATGTAGCCAAAAGAACAGAATAATATTCTATGCAGCAAAGATCGAGAAACTATAATCTCTGTTGCAGCGAAAGTTCAAAGGGCATATACGGTTGATTTAAGGCGTCTGTTTGCATGTCTAATTATGGTGGCGCAATATGAATTGGATACACATAGGTCAACATACGCTGGCTCCCATCCGGTCATTTCGAGTCGATTAGCAGTCGGATAATGTAGGAGACTGCAGTGAGGGACGCCGCGGGTTTGCCCTCGAGCAGCCATTGAAAGGTTTCGCAATCTGTAGGCCTCCTTCGCATCTATGCGTCTCGTTGTTCTGAGTGGAAAGCGAAAATGCTGATAATCTGACTACATATACAGCTCGCCTCATATGTCTCTCATCATCGTCATAGGCTTCGACAACATCATCATTCATATCGTCATCATTGTCTTTTTCATCATCATCAACAACAGCAACAACAACATCATCATCATCATCATCACCACATTCACCATCATCATCATCACCATCATCATCATCATCATCATCATCATCATCATCATCACATTCACCATCACCATCACGGCATCACCACCACCATCATCATCATCATAATCATCATCATCATCATCATCATCATCACATTCACCATCATCATCATCATCATCATCATCATCATCATCATCATCATCATCATCATCATCATCATCATCATCATCATCAAACCCAATAGCATAATGAGCAGCAGTGCAACCACAAGCAACATCAGCACCAACATTAACGTCATTATTTTCATAATCATTGTCGTTGAGCAGAAGAACCCAGTTTTGTGCATGTGTTGTTGGACTGTGATGTAGACCTAAATGTAGACAATTGAATCAAATTCTTCAGATACAATCGGAGTTTTGAACCTACGTCTGTTATCATCGCTACAGGATGTTTTTCATGGCAAATGGCCACGCCTTTAGGAACTGCGCTATCGACAGAGTTCGTCCAAGAAATCCTCCGTAATTCATTGAGGCGTGACTGAACTGATATGATGGCATCAATACCGTGCACTGTCAACGCCACATAAACCTATTTTATCACACAGTTTTATATACATTGTAGCCACTTCATGTCAATCCATATCGGAAATACTGTCGATATTATGTGGGGAATATTAAGTCGATATATATAGGCAACTGTATGTATGCAGTGCTATAATGACGGTCCTGTATCGGAGAATTCTTGGGATCATCCATTGAGATTCATGCTTGGATGCAGCTCTACGCAGCCTCTTTCTCTTTACTATAGCTCTACTTTCCCATCTTCTTTTCATTCCCTACTACTCCTCCTTTCTTCCTCCTCCTCCTCCTCTTCTTCCACCTCCAACTCTTCTTCCTCAACTCTTCTTCCTCTCCTCCTCCTCCTCTTCTTCCTCCTACAACTCTTCTTCCTCTCCTCCTCCTCTTCTTCTTCCTCCTCCAACTCTTCTTCCTCTCCTCCTCCTCTTCTTCTTCCTCCCCCAACTCTTCTTCCTCTCCTCCTCCTCCAAGCTCCTCCTCCAAGCTCCTCCTCCCCATCGCATATAAAAACGCACTTTTGAAGCCGAGTTCACGACAAAAAGGAAACAGCTACACAAAAAAGGACTTCCTATGCGTAAATAGTTTATAATGAACAAATCTTCAAAAACAAACTTGGACCACTAGCCTCTCAACTTTACAGCTAAAATTAGGCCCAAACGAACGTTAATTTGTCTCATTTAATTTACTCTAAGAATAGCAGAGAAACGTTGAGAAAATAGTCAGAGGACCTAATATTGTATTTGCAGACATATTAAGGACTGGTATTAATTAAATTAGGTCGAGGATGCATTTTTATTACAAGACAGACCGAGGATGACCGAAGAACTCTGTTAACGGGACTTGTGTAAACTTACTCAAGGCCCAGCAAATATCCTTCCGAATTTATCGTTTGAGGACGATAATGGAAAGGGAACCGAGCAGATTGACACAAACATGCAAACATATATACAGACAGGCATGCATACAGACAGGCTTACACGTTCACATGCAAACACATTGCCAAACAGACGTACATATAGACAGACAAGAAACACAGACAGCCGGACAGAAAGACTGACGGTGGACGCCTATTTAGACAGTCATGAGTGCAGAAGACGGACATATTTATGCATACATACAACTTTCATACACAAACGTACAATCGTACATACGTACATATTTTCATACATACAAACAAACATACATGCATACATACATACATGCCTATATACATGGGTACTTACATACATACATACGTACATACTTTCACATAGGCCTATATATACATACATAAATGCATACATCATCATCCTTACAGACACTCTGAGACAGACAGACAGGCAGACAGACAGACAGGCAGGCAGGCAGACAAAGAGACATTGTCTGCCAGCAAAGCGCGTTTCACAGAAGAGATTCTCCGTCGTCTGGGTCATGAATGAGTGGGGCGTGCATGGCATGGGGATGGTGGGGGGGGGTCGAGGAGCGTAACGATGAGATCTGATCTAATGAAAGGCCTTCTTCGCATCGACCCATGACATTCACGTCGACTGCAGAGGATGACCACCGCCACAGAGGCAGACAGGGCAGGCGGAGGAGGAGGAGGAGGCAGAGGCAGAGGCAGAGGCAGAGGCAGAGGCAGAGGCAGAGACAGAGGCAGAGACAGAGGCAGAGGCAGAGGCAGAGACAGAGGCAGAGGCAGAGGCAGAGGCAGGGGCACGGGCAGGGACAGAGGCAGAGGCAGAGGCAGAGACAGAGGCAGAGGCAGAGGCAGAGGCAGAGGCAGAGGCAGAGGCACGGGCAGGGTCAGGGACAGAGGCAGAGGCAGAGACAGAGACAGAGGCAGAGGCAGAGACAGAGACAGAGGCAGAGGCAGAGGCAGAGGCAGAGGCAGAGGCAGAGGCAGAGGCAGAGGCAGAGGCAGAAGCAGAGGCAGAGGCAGAGGCAGAGGCAGAGGCAGAGGCAGAGGCAGAGGCAGAGGCAGAGGCAGAGGCAGAGGCAGAGGCAGAGGCAGAGGCAGAGGCAGAGACAGAGACAGAGGCAGGGACAGAGGCAGGGACAGAGACAGAGGCAGGGACAGAGGCAGAGGCAGAGGCAGAGGCAGAGGCAGAGACAGAGACAGAGACAGAGGCAGAGACAGAGGCAGAGGCAGGGGCAGGGGCTGGGGCAGGGGCAGAGGCAGAGGCAGAGGCAGAGGCAGAGGCAGAGGCAGAGGCAGAGGCAGAGGCAGAGGCAGAGGCAGAGGCAGAGGCAGAGGCAGAGGCAGAGGCAGAGACAGAGACAGAGACAGAGACAGAGGCAGGGACAGAGGCAGGGACAGAGACAGAGGCAGGGACAGAGGCAGGGGGAGGCAGAGGCAGAGACAGAGACAGAGGCAGAGGCAGAGGCAGGGGCAGGGGCAGAGGCAGAGGCAGAGGCAGAGGCAGAGGCAGAGGCAGAGGCAGAGGCAGAGGCAGAGGCAGAGGCAGAGGCAGAGGCAGAGGCAGAGGCAGAGGCAGAGGCAGAGACAGAGACAGAGGCAGAGGCAGAGGCAGAGACAGAGGCAGAGGCAGAGGCAGGGGCAGAGGCAGAGGCAGAGGCAGAGGAGGATGTGTTTCAACGCTGTGATTTATACCCCGTCTCCTGCCGTATACGAACGACTGATCATTTGTATCTACAGCGAAGACAAACAGACACAGATGACCACCGTCCGTCCGTCCGTCCGTCCACTGTCCACTGTCCACTGCCTGCATGTATCACCGTCGACCGCAACGACCCGTGACAGTAGTGCCCCACATGACAGTGACCGTCTCTGCTGCTGCTTCGGGTAGTAGTGCATCTGAGGAGAGTGAGTGAGGGGTGAGATTGGCTTACCTCTCGTCTGACCCGGTGTCATCAGACAGTAATAGACGGAGACCATCAACAGGACGGCGCACGTCGTTGTCCATGGCAACGTCGTCGTCGTCTCAGCTGCTGAGGCTGAGGCTGCTGATGATGCGGCGAATGTTGATGCAGCCGAGGAGCGATGATGCTTCTGTTGTCGGTGGTTGTTGTCGTCGTTGAGGCGCATCTTCATCTACGACGTCGGCCAACAGAGAAATATCGACGAACAATGGTCGGTATAAGCAGCTGACGAATTAAGCATTCGACGACTGACACTTACATAGGAATGCCATAATTGCCGACGAAACCTAAACTGTTAATGATCACTTGATGATGAAGAGCAGCAGTTCCTTAAGCTAGTCTTAGAGGCAGCCGTGGATAAAGACTTCTAGCCAGTTCATTTGTCTTAGCCTCGCATAATGTGGACGAGTGGCCAGTGCTCTCCCTCGCCGTCTCAACTTCCCACCGACAGTGTACGATCACTGTAGCTGTAATATCAAAACTGCGTTGGCTGGAGCAGAAATCTTGAGACTATTTCTGCCCTGGCGGGGAGTTGAACCACCGACCTCTCTGCAGTGCACAGTCCAACAAGATGACCGCTAGACTATTGCGCCTCCTCGATGAACCAAATCTCAAATTTCCTATTAGCCTATATATATATATATATATATATATATATATATATATATATATATATATATATGCGCGCGTGTGTTTGTGCATGCGTGTGTGTAGGTATGTGGTGTGGTGTGTGTGTGGGTGTGTGTGACCAAAACAGCGTCAAATCTTCGCCATCTTTGGTCATTAAATAGACTCCGGTTTTTCTTCTCCTGCTCTTACGTCGCAAATAGGAAGCACCCTCAGGCGGCCATAGACGGAATACGCACTCCACATAAAAGCATTTCACTTAACCTATTATAGCTGGCTTGAACTTCCTGTAATGAGAGTGCCGCCTACTTACGTCCGACTTTATTATAAAAATAATATCAAATGTAAACTCTTTCTACTTTCTTGTTTTGCTATCTGGAGTTACCCGTTTCTGTAGTCATCGTAACCTCTGTGACTGTATATCAGAGTTTCAGCAGCTTCCTTTGGCTTACATGTGTGGCTTTCTTCATAACGTCACTTGATCATCGTCAACCTCAGCTATAGATAGCCTACAATCCTCTCTTGTGACGTTTCATGAATGAATGATCGCACTTTAACCTAATAATTATATAATCCACGAATCCTCGTTTGTGACGCCATTCAACTAGTGTGACGATTGTCGATGATTAGCAGCGATATCTATTTATCATATTCCGTGATACGCTGTTGTCAGTTCAGCCACTTATTCGAACTTTATCAGTTAACGCAAAGACTGGCTAACCTGAGCGTATCGATAGCTTCTTCCTTTTCCGCTATTTATCCGTCCTTTTGATTCGAATAATTAGGCCCAACGGGTGGCAACGTTCGCTCAATGCCACATCGAGTCGATGTGTTGTCGATGTACGTTCAATCGTCCTCTTCTGTCCTCTTCTCTGTATGCCTGCGTCTCATCGGTTGTTGCTCTCTATGAGACTGGGCGTATATCTGTCTTTATCAGCGACTGAGTTCCTCCGAGGGAACAATTAAGCCATCATCGGTCGCCTGCTCTCCTCCTGCTGCTCCTGGAAGGAGGAAACGCGCTCCTCCGTTAACCGAAGTTAGACGCCGAGACTCCGTTCTGTGCAGACGACAGACCGCCGAGATATACTCGCCGTCTTTCAGCAGCGCGTTGGACGAGAGCGGGGAGCCACCCAGAGGCTAGGCGGAGGCCGGGTAGAAGGCGCGCCCGACGGGGCCTGGACCCTGCTCGGCTCGGCTGAGCGATCGTCGGTCGATGAGTGGGAGCGCGGCGCTCATCGGGAGGAATTACTGGACGGATAGAGGACGACAAAGGGCTTCGAAGACTGTGAATAATGGTCAATTTTTCGTGCGCTGCTACCGTCGAACGCTCATGAGAAACGAATCGGCTGATAATCGACCGACGACAGACATAGAGATTAATTAAACGGACGCATGCCACAGCCACGACGACGACGACGACGACGACGACGACGACGACGACGACGACGACGACGACGACGACGACGACGACGATGATGATGATGATGATGTCGAACCCGTGAAGAGATGCGCACAGTCCGTTGCATGTGGCTCCGATGTGTAAATCCACCCAATAGGCGCAACATGGGTTCAGATGGTGTGGAGGAGGAGGAGGAGGAGGGTTCCTGAGGATTTACCTTTGCTTTGACAGCTAAGCGTAGGAGGAGAGCTTTAGCTTTGTAATTGGGGACCGGTTTCTACCCGCTAATGAGTTTCATGATTTTTATGAGCAACACTAAGCAACAATGAGGAGGTATTTGGATTGAAGGAGCGAACAATTTTAGACGAAATTATTAAGATTTTGTCTAGATATTAACATAAGTGGTTTAGGGACAAATTTAGCTCATTTGGGGAATTGTTTTAATGGAGTCCCTTTTAGTAGACTCGGCTTTTTGAGAATTTTGAGTTCAGAGCAGCGAACGATAGGCCTATACATTTGTATTTCCTTTAGACATGTGGCATATCCTTCAGGACAAATCTCCTAACACTTCCCACTATACGTTCCCGCAGGATAATTCCCTCTGGCATAAATAACCATGCACATTATATAAACGAAAAGATAAACAAGCAATATCTCATCCAACACCTCGCAGTTATTGTAATCCAGTGCTTCAACGCTGTCGCTTTTCGCGGTACTTTCTCGCTGCCACATTGTGATGAGTTGTACATATAGTACGTCGTTCCAGGTGCATTACCTTCCCTCTGGATTCGTTTTACGTATAGCCCTTGGAAGCATAGCACCTTAGGGTATAATATATTATAAGACGGAACAAAAGCAACTGCGATACATTTATTTGCCTAGCTAATAGTAAACCCTGAAACTGCTTACTCTATCCTGCACAATATTAATCTAAACTTGGGACTTTATGTTATTTCACCACTTTCGTGTTTTCTGCACCGTAAGACCTTCGAGAAAACAATCAAGACAAAGGACCTGATGTTGAGCAGTCCAAACACTGCTGCTTCAACTATCAAACACGGGGCTATTTGTTGATCGGTTTCAGCGACTGCAAATGAAGAAGACCTTATCAAGCTTCGTGAATATCAGTCAATTAATGACGTGTCGTATATGTAATTATGTATGTATGCACTTCCCAATTCTAAAGCCATTAAGGCTAACAAGACCCTTCAAAAGGTTTTATATAATATAAATATAGGCCCAGGCACGTAGCAAGACCTAAATTCAAGAGGAGGCAACTTCACTGACCATTGGCAAAATCCTGGTCATTGGGTTATTGCCTTATTGGTCAATAGAAGTTCTAGCATATAACGAAAGCAAGAGGAGGCAACTGCCTCCTCGTGCCTCAATGTAGCTACGCCTATGTATAGGCCTTCTTAACTAATTTGAGAATTTTTATGTGACTACATATGTTCACCGCTCAAACAGTCACAGATGTGGTTTATGGCCATTAATCTCCCAGATTTACAGGTTTGTATTAACAAAGAAAACAAACGTTTTATAGTATACTGTCTTCCATTGTTTTGTTTATAACTGGATTCTATGCAGTTTAAAACATCCGTTCTTGTGTAATGCAATGTAATGTAATCTAATGTAAATTGAACATTCATATAGCGCCACTTCAAGGTGATACTCAGAGCTAGCCTTTAATATGATGTTAAATGTCATTATGAAAGAATATATTAGACCTACATTAGTGAGCAAAACAATGCTTAAAGAGTCACCAGTGGCCGGTTCACGCACACACGTGAAACCAACCAACGGATTATCAACAGCTGAAGATGGCATGGATGTTCAGAGTCTCTGGACCAAGTTTCGTCGATAGGGTAGAGCGAGGACAGGTGACAGCGTTCGCACACACGATGGCGCTGCCGACAAGCAGTACCTCACTGCATGGTCGAATATAACCACGTCCAGCTAGTCGTCTAGGCATAACGAGTACGGGGAAAAGGCATTCGTCGTGTGTCGGTCGGTAGATTGAAGAGCCACGAGTGACTAACGGTCGAGGTCACGCCAATGGCCCATGTCGGTCGTCCTCCACCGAGACGAAAACACTCGGCTACACGGTGCAAATGGCTCAACTCGACCGTGCATAGTATGTATCGGAAGGATGGGCTTGATGCAGTCACATGGGCCAAGTGCCCAAGGCGACAGGGACAAAATACACTTTTAACGAAAAACATCTTTGGCAAAACTGACGAATTAGTGGAAAATATCCGTCGAAATGACGCAGAGGTCGATCAGTCGACCGATGACATGGCCGATGACATGCGCAGAAGTCATCTTACTTTGCGTAATTGACTTGCATGCAGTGCTCCGTCTCATTTTAGGGAGCTTTATCTTCATCTCATCCATTTCTGGTCGCTGATTCCCTCACTCTACCACCTGGTGTTTCCTCCGGTCAGAACTCTTCCATGGTCCGACATAGACGCTTTGCCAGCGACTGTTAACTCTCTGAAACTATAGGTAGTTTAACTATCTTACGTCATGAACTTCTTGATCTTTCTTTGTCTCCTTCCTGTAATCGTTCAATAACCATTGTGTTCTATCACAGTTATGTTTCGTCAGGTCGAAAAACCATGAGGCGTTTTCACATGAAAAGGCGCTATATAAATGTGTGATTACCTATTATTATTATTATTGCTATACTCATTAGTAACCTCTATCGAGCTGGCAGGCACCAACGCAAAGCCGTGTTCAGGTCAATATCCAGAAAATCAATTCCCAATACAGAGAGGCAGCCAACCCCTTGTAGATAAGCAATTCGAAAAGGTAAGTCTTAAGCCGAGAACGAAATGATTGAGCAGAACGGACAGATGGAGGGAGGGAGTTCCAGCAACATCAAGAACCGTCCTATAGTCCTAGGTACATGTATAACCATACATTACGATTTCGTCTATGATTGCTATAGCGGACCAACAACCTTTCATTTTAACGTACTACAGTCTTATAGTAGCCTATACGTGTAGGCCCTACTCTAAAGCAGCCTGAGTTCGACTGCGGTACTTCCGTCTCTACTCAATAAGACTGATGCGATCGAATTCAGGTTATGACGAAATCGTGACTTGAATCGAAACTCATCTCAATTAATCTGAAATTTGTAGAGCATATATGCCTTGGGTTTTTGCACAGTCAGCGTAGTTACAGTATATGCACGCTCACGCATGTGTATTGTTCCCACCTATGAATTCAGCATGGCTTGAATAGGAATGCACTTAAATGACTCCTATCTACTCCCATATTTGTGATGTATATATACACACGCACATATATGTATAATTATATATATATATATATATATATATATATATATATCCGATTAGATCAAAGTCGGTCTATTTGTTTTAGTGCTTTCGATAAATATCGACCAGTAACGAACGAATGCACTAAAGACAGGACGACGAAAGGAATTCGCAAAGGCATCGAAACGATGTCTATTATCTGCCTGTCTGCCCGTCTGTCTTTTTGTCTGTCTGTCTGCCTGCCTCCTGTCTGTCTGCCTGTTTGCGTGCCTGCCTGCTTGTCTGTCTGCCGGCCTGCCTGCCGCAAATTGTCTTCCTGTGTAATCGACAATTTATTGTCAAGCGATGTATCCTGAAAGGAAACGTTGTGCAGTTGTGTCTGGTCCTTAACCGAAAGCGTCTTCAACGCACCCAAAAACAACGCATCAGACAAATATGTAGTAGGCTTGAAATATATGAGGTTTTACTTTAGTTTTCATTACACTACTCTGTCATGTCACGAGCAGTGAGCTCGTGCCCAAAGAAAGTAAACTATAGGTGGTCATCTGCAGAAGAATAGCTCATCAGGGATCGTCTGTTTGTCTGTCTGTCGTTCTGTCTGCATTACGTGCATGTGTGTCTGCTAGATTGGGAAAGCAAATAAACACGATGAGATGATAGGTACGTTTCGAGAATGAGTTGGTTGACGTTAGATTCGGGCGACGGTCCAGTATGTATATGAAGGGTGTTGGCGGCCAGTGTTTCCGTTAGGGTCCGAAAAGAGGACGTATTTATGCCTTGACCTGGAATTTTTTGGACGTAGCTCATTGCTTTCGGCTATCATACCGAAAAATGTGGATGTTTTGGATGTTTTTTACAGACGTAAAGACGGCCATTTGGGCGTTAACGGAAACACCGGGTGTTGCGCATGCGCGATGGTGAGAAAGGTTGGAGCTGACTGGAGGTAACAGACAATACACAGGTGCTGATTGCGAGTTATGATGGCGTTGTGAGATTCGCGCATCTGTGTGTATTTAAACAACTTTGAGGATGTATCATTAGATTAACCGTTTTATCTAATAACAACAGTAACAAGAAATCCATGAGTCTTGTTTGAATTGCGCTAAGCTACTGGCTTGGCGATTCGACAGCGCGAGCCCCGATGGTTGGACAGATTCGAGGAAACGTCGGGTAGCATTAAACTGGTGACTGCAGCGCAGTGGGACATTCAATTCATATGTTACCGAGTCACGAAGAGAAGGTGCGAGTAGCTATAATTTGACGCGAGAATTCTGAACGAATAGAAAATTTTGGCCAACGAACAATCGAAGGACTCAAGAAGAACGGTAATCTCCGTAGCGGTGATTTTGAAAGACCAAAACGAAGAGATTAAAAGAACACAGAGTCCAGATAAGTTGAAATTCGCGTTCTGTTCGTTACTGCCGTTAACTGACTCTTGTCTTGAAGTGTCTGCTTTGACTCGTTATCTTCACGATTGAGCAGTGGTTCACAACCTTCTTCAGAGCAAGGCAACTTCCTAAGAGTCATTCAGTCAACGGCAGCTGGTCTTTGGCTGTTCTTTATTTTAACGACCAGCAACATTTCTTGTACTCAACCACAGTGTTGCGACCATATCTAGACAGCTTGGCTATCCAGTGAAGCGTCTGAAGCTCCCACGCATATAATAATATTGATCTGTAAACTTCAGAAGAAGATGGAGGTAATTTGAGTGTGTGTGTGTGTGTGTGTGTGTGTGTGTGTGTGTGTGTGTGTGTTGTGTGTGTGTGTGTGTGTGTGTGTGTGTGTGTTGACTGGTGTTGCATTAGGACGAGTTAGTTAAGTGAGTGCGAATTTACGAGGTGCTTCGTAGATTTGCACGTCAACGACTTTGAGGCTGGATTACCGTTGGATTATTCTGTTTATTTAACAACAACGCTCGTTGATAAGCTGGTGCCCTGTGCTTAGCTTTAGAGTAGCGCTTTAAAAATTTAGAGTTTACGATTACGATTACCAACAATTAGAAAACCAAAAGAGTGTCTTGTTTGAAATGCGCTACGTGCAGCTACTGCTCTGTTATACTTCAACAGTGCGAGGCTCAATAGTTAGAGAGCATAAGAGAAAATCTGGATGACATGCCTATTGTGCGCAAGAAACTCCGGTATGTTATAATGCAAGTCGTAAAAGGCATGCAAACGGAATCGAAAGCCAAAGAGGTTAGGCGAGTTAGACCATAGACAGATGTTGGGCAACATTGAACAGACAACCAATTTCTATCTGGCATCTTATGAAGCCAAGATATTGAAAAGAAGATGATGTATGGGTTTATGCTCTCCTGTCTGTCTATATGACTGCGTGGGCAGAGATACAGAAATCATGTCCAGTTTTTATTATTTACTGGAGCCTGCAGTTAGAGACTTCTGCTCGTATACTATGGCAAGACATTTCTAGCAGAACTGTTACATTCTTGTTCCCCAAAATCGGCTCCGTTGTCAATCCACAAGCTGCTGTGAAAAATAAAACATGACAAAGTCTTAAGCTAACTGTCCACCACCTGCTTATGCACGACGCTAGAAGAAACGAAGTCGTTACGGCTTCATTTATGGCAGCCGGTGTCACGAAATAGAGTATTCCCATACACGAGTAGCCCCCTTAGCGATATGGAGTATTCGGTTTAGTTTGCATTTTTGGCGGTTTCTAAGTGTATTCAGTCCTACTGTTTGGATTTATTGTACACATAACATTTTTACATTGCGTATCTTTAGTTTGTAGGTCGACCTGAGATCAATTTACTTCGTTTTTGGTGATTTTGATTGGATTTTCGTCGAGGCTATCGTGATGCGTATGACGATGGAGGATAGAATGGTTTATCCCTCCGGATACTCTAAACCGGTTTATTCCATCCGGGGAATAAATTCATACATCCCCCCCGGATAGTCTTAGGACGGATACTCTATTTCGTGATACCGGCGTTTGGGCAGAAAGAGTGATTTAATCTCTGTCGAACCGCTATAGCTTATATCGGAATTATAGTCGCGTACTTAAACAAACGCTTCTTTAAGAGACACTCATATAGACATTAATGTAAGATGACTATATAATATACAGACCGCATGGGCACATGCACAATTTCTTTATAATAATATTGCATACTGCATAGGAGTCATATATCAGAGTCTCAGAGATATAATAATTATATTAAATTATAAGATACCATGTGCATGGTTGAATATGGCTGGTTCGCATTGAAACAACAGCACTCGATGAATTCGTGTTATTCCCCTACGTAGAGTAGGCCCCTAACCGCAGAGGGACAGAGCATATGGAAAGCCATTATTGGTCTGCTGCACATTCGCTGCATATTTCGCGTTTGTCGCTGAAATATCTCGAGTCTGCTTCGTCTGGTTTAGAGTTGCGTGAAATAGCGATAACGACGTTTCCTCTATGTCTCCGTGTATCTCTCTCTGTCTCCTTCTGCCCCTCATTCCGCCTGTCTCTATGCATTGCTCCGTCTCTTCTTCAATCCGTCACTTCCTCTATCTATCCCCTGCCCTTTCAGCCACCCCTCCCTGTCGCCTTGGTTATCTTCTGCACTGAAAAAACCGATAGCAGGCTGGAGAAGTGCCTGCGAGACACAGCAGCAGCAGCACTCCGCTAAATAGACGGCTCCTATCGACCAGTATCGATTAATAATAATATTATTGCTTAATAACTATTAGCTCATCAATGCGAGCTCACTGAAGCGCACCGTTCTCGACGGGAAGAAATGCCTTCGCTGCAGATATTATTATTATGAAGAAGAAGGGGATGATGATCAATAGGAGATGTTGGGCCGGGCATCGGTGGCAGTCGAAAGGAGATGGGAAAATGAATTCCATTAACGCCCACCCCGTCGCCTGCCAAATGAATCAGATCAACTAGGATCAGAGGAAATTGACGAACCGACGGCGGCGGAGGCGGAGGCGAGCTGTTAAGGCAAAAGCGCCGGCATATCTCTATCTCGCCTCCTCCGTCACTGACGCCTCCTCCGTTGGTGGCATTCAGCAATTTTCGGCGGCGTTCGTTTCCATCAACGTCTTTTCCGTTCTGCGTCGATGGTTCCACGGCCTGTTGCAGCAGCAGAGGACTGTAGCAGCAGCAGCAGCAGAGGCAGCAGCGGCCGATGCCTCCCGTCGTCGTCGTCAGCGCCTGGATCATCGCATGTTGCACGCGTCCGTGTCCCTCTGGAGATTTTCTTGTCCCGTTTCATTTCTCGGACGGAGACGCAGACCTGGAAGAATGCTCTTCCAGTGCTCACTGACCGTAGCTCATCATCAGTACTAGTTAACGCCAACAGTATTCAACTATTTTTCTAAAATATTGCTATAATTGACTTTTAAATGTGCTTCGAAGTCTTCTATCTCGAAAGCCAAGCACAGGGCACCAGCTTATTCACGAGGGCATCAGCCCTCTACAGATCCTCTACAGGCAAAATGTCGAAATATTAGTATTAACTGCTGCCGTTATTATTGTTATTGGGCAATTGAAATTCAAGATTCCTGGTTTGTTCTCATAAAACTAATCTTATACTATTTGCATATAGAAAATGTGGCCTATAGCCAGTGTTATTTCTATTAACTGTAACTGAAATAGCAAAATAACTGAAAAATATCTTGCAGTTAACTGTAACTGTAACTGAAAAATACTGAATAACTTAAACTGTAATAGTAACCGAAAAACGAAAACTGTACAACTGAAAAATAACAAAAGTTAACTGAAAAATAAAACATGAATGTTTTTCTTACTTACTTTTTGAATGGTAATCCTATTCTAGTCTACGGTCAGTTTTCTATACTCATTTCACTTCTGGTTTCCTTTAAGTTTTCTATGCTAGTTTCACTTCCGGTTCCTTTTCTTTTCGTTGTGTTGTCTTTGGCGCTAAACCGTAAATTCGTAAAACAATCCACGACTACGAGAATAATTTTTAAGCCAAGTTGTGGTCAAAAAGTAAAAAGTGGCATATTTTGTTTACGAAGACGCAGACGACAAAAGTCGATGTTGTGTTCACAACGTTGCTGACAAGGACGTTGAAAACCACGAGTGTGGCACGCTAATTGTCGGAACAGAGCAAGTGTTAATTTGGAATGTCATGTTTTCCTTAAAGTAAACCGACAATACGTTAAATCGCATTGATTTGCTGCGTAAATATTTCTGGTAACTGTTCAGAATACGCGTGGTCAGTGTGTCATTAGGGGCCGTCCATAAATGACGTCACGCTATTTTGGTCGATTTTAACCCCACCTACCCCCTCGTCACACTTCGTCACAAAAAGTAAGACCCCCTCTGAAAATGACGTCACAAAGCTCTGACACCCCTATAAAAACCATTTTCCATGGCGAAGCAAAATGCTCCTTCATGGAACAAATAGCGAAAGCATGAATATTTTAAAATCTAACGGTGACCAAATATTGAAAAAATTAGAAAATTATGAATAATGGTGCCCGTATACATTAAAATAATAAAAAATAATGAAAGTTTAATCCTAAAAATTAGTGCTGTTATTATTAAAATTAAATTGTTGTTAATTGTTAAATTTAATAACATAGACCTGGTGTGACGTCACACTACTCCGAGCCCCCCCCACCCCCATGTCACACATCGTTACAACTTTCCGACCCCCTTCCCCTAGGTGCGTGACGTCATTTATGAACGGCCCCTTAATAGTCATGACTTGTGAAAA
This sequence comes from Aporrectodea caliginosa, assembly GCA_020284085.1. Taxonomy (NCBI): domain Eukaryota; kingdom Metazoa; phylum Annelida; class Clitellata; order Crassiclitellata; family Lumbricidae; genus Aporrectodea; species Aporrectodea caliginosa. The sequence goes on from JACEVL010000322.1 coordinate 487,263, forward strand.
AAATTACTGATGCTATAACTGAAAAATAAAGAGAAATAACTGAAATGTAACTGAAAAATAAAAAAATAACTGAAACTGAAAAATCTGATTTCAGTTAACTATAACTGTAACTGTAACTGAAAAACCGTAACTGAAATAACACTGCCTATAGCTTGAACTTCTTGCGCCTACACACCTCAAAGACAATCGTAATCGTAATCTCCAAACTTCTAAAGCTCCACTCGAAAGCCAAGCACAGAGCACCAGCTTATTCACGAGCGCTGCGTCTAGTCAGAGGGGTTGTCCAAAAGAGTAGTCCGAGGGAGGTCCGAGTCCGGTTTCCAGAGGATCAGAGAGGGCACAGCAGATGTTAAGATGTGTTTCTTTTAGGTCGAGGATTGGAATTTACATGATCCGGTGAGTCAGGGTAGGAGTTCTTGAAAAGGACAGACTTTAGTTTCGAGTGGAACGCAATTGATGTCATCAGTTTTTAAATTATACTGATAGTGCGCAAATCTAGCTGTTGTCTACAATCAAAAATTTCATCCAGTATAATTTAAAAACTGATGACATCGATTGCGTTCCGATCAGAGCGTAGTGCAACCCAAACAAGACACACAGTCTAAGTTTTGAATTTTATTAAACAAAACGAAAACTTAAATTTTTTTATCTTTAGTTTGTGTGCAGACCGAAGTTTAACGCTGTCAGTGTCCTTCTATGTCTAGGTTATCCAGCGATTGCTTAATTGTATCTTCCTCTCTTGGGAGGATAGGCACAAGCCTACACATCACCGTAACATTTGGGTTGCACTACGCTCTGATCGGGCAGATTTATATTTTAGGTAACATCAATTGAAAAACAACCTGATCCAACATAATTCAGATCTGCGATAAAGTAGCATCAACAGTACTAAAATCAGAATATACTTCATATCTATTAGCTCAAACCATTTCTTCAATGACTTATCCTCCCTCTGCCTTTTCAACAGTAAGTTAAAGTGAATCTGACTTACTATTAGGATGTTCACATTGTCTACTCTCTTCTTTCTCATCCGACTCCTCGTCAGTGTAAAATAAATTTTCCAGACCTAAGTCTACATCTTCTCAGATAATTGCTCCTTCATCTCAAAGTTCCAGACATCCAGAACTTCATCTCTCTTCTCCTCTCAGTCCTCAACCTCATCTTCCTCTTCCTCGCTCAACTCATCCTCCTCTATCTGTCTGACTGTGCCATTGTGAAAATATTAGTCGAAAACTTGACTTGGTTTAAACGGTTCAGATAACAACCGTATAGGCCAATTCTTTACTTTGCTTCAGAGTGTAACAACCGGTTTCGTTGTACAGTAATATACACCCTTATGATCAACAACTGTACACAATAAAGACGAGTGAGGATCAGCTTGCCCAAATTGAATCCATGTCCACTTTACCTAAAAACTATACGACTATCCAAAGCTGCAGCTTCCAGACAATTTTAATAAACCTTTAATCACACTTGAAACCAATTTAACCAAATTAAAGAAATCTGGAGGAGGTCGGCGTGTGTCACTATGGTAAAGTGTAGGATTAGTATCGGTTGCTTGTCGTGTATAGTCTGTTTTACACAGGGCCTATTACTTTCTGAATTATATAAATCTTGTGATAGGAACCCTATACTTATAAAGTTCAACGACGGCGCTCCAGAAGAAGATGTTGCATTTGATTAAATCTGTGCAGTCCGAACAGAGTGGACCTGACCAATTTCGACGACTGCGGGGTGTGTGATGTCATCCGGATGGTCAGCCTTGACCGTAAAACTGTTCATATTGGAAAGCCAGCATCCGAACTGCGTCATCATCGCTACACGCATGGCTGTGCTTTAGGCGTTCGACTACGAAGGTATCCGAACACGGATCGGATCGGATCGGGGTGACGATGGGACAATCCGTCGTCAGACGCCAGAGGAGGGGCGTTTAATGAAGCGCTGGGAGACAGATCGCTGCAGCAACGAAGAAACCAATGGCCGAACATTTAATGAATCCGCCGCGTCTGCCAAGCGCTGAACGCTGGGATGGAGGAGGAGGAGCAGGGAGGGAGTATGGAAAGGGAAGAGGAAACTGGGAGGACAGGGAAGACCGCGGGGCTGTATCTGAATTGCAAAGAGACCAGACATGTGTGCTCTTCGGTGAACAGAGTCCAGTCGCACAAGCCGTCACAGGTTGCGTCAGCACGATTAATTTTGAAGTATGCGCGGTTCGGCCCCTCTTGCAGGGTGGGTGTCTGCCTGCGTCTATTAAATGTCCAAGAACGTCTGGAGCACAGGAATGGACCAGAAACTCAGCGTTGATGCAAAGGTTCATACAGAGACGCGTTTTAGATCAGTGGTTCTCAAAGTTATTCGCCTCAATGCCAAAATTATAGAACTGATATTGTATTAGAAGAAAACAACTTATTCATAAGCGCTATTCCGCACCAACTAGGCCTGCACCTCTGCCAGCAGCATGTCCACTTGGAACCCAAATTATAGTAACCATATTCTCATATGGGTCCCGTATTATAGCCCATATTGGTCCACCTAATTCCCGTGGAAATGCTGCAAAAGTAAGCTTAGCTGTAATTAAAATGTAGAATTCAGTACACATTATTGTAAAGGTCATTGCTATGAATTGTTGTTGTTGCTGGGGATGTTGTTGTATCTATTATCATTGCCGCTGCTCTTATCGTTACTTTCGTTTCAAATGTTAGTATCAGGTCTATTACTATTCAGATTTTGATACCTCCCCTAACATCTGTTTCGTGCAGTGGATCTGGAAATAAATGTAGCTGCTGTAGACCTAGTATCGCTAACTCGATTTTGCGTTGCAAGCAGGCACCCAGCTCCACAGATCGGAACCAGGTTCCTATTCACTGCTTACGATACAGAACTCCATTCAATGATGTGTATACAGAGGATGAAAGGGTTGCGTAGCGGATGCATAACGCGGTAGTCGCTAACGCACTTGAAGCAGTTAAAGGAAGCCAAGTGGAGTGAGTGGTAGTGGTGGTGCGAAGAAGGAGGAGGAGGGACGGATCGAACGATGGAGGACGGCCTGCCACCGTCTCAAGAAGACTTCCTCACCCAGAGCTGGTCGGCGAAGCGTGATCGAATCGATAAAGCTACGATAGTCAGCCACGATCTGCACCAACGACGACGGCGACGCATAGATATAGCCACAGCCCATCATGCACTGCTCGGCTTAAAATTGACGTTGACGCCATCCGCCGTGATATGAAGATTTTATGCGCATCTTTTACATCTGGACTTCCGGTTTGTCTTTCGTGCGGTGTACAATTCGTCGTTTCCAGACGAAGATTAATTTCTTCGACCGCCTTTTATTGTCTTCCGCCGACGTAGGACCAACGGAGTTTGCTTTGCCCTATAGGAGCCTAGTATGCGCGGTCGATGTTGGTGCGGGCATGGGCGTCCCCAGGTATTTTTGTAAGGGAGCACAGTTTTAAATTGTTGACACTGGGACAAACGAGGGTGCCGTAAGCCACCGATCGCGTCACCTTCAGCGCTCGCTCCCGCCATTATGGGTCTGACGCGGTTTCCAACAGCCGCCAGCGCTTTAATTGGAAGCATTTGACATGATATGGGGCCTGTTGACGTTTTGCTTGGAATTTGCTATTCATGAACACGTGACAACTTTCAAAATAAATAATAGGCCTAGTCAAGGACTTACCTAAATAATTAAGTGTTGTTTGGATATAAAATTCGTGTTGTAATAATCATAATAGTCGTCTAATCAAAAGCTTTTTGTTAAAACATGCGCAAAATCCAGGGGAGCAAATGTTCCCCTTGCTCCCCCTTGCGGACGCCCATGGTTCCGAGATCTGTTTTTGTTTATTTGCAGAGCAGGGCATCATCATCATCATCGTCGTCATCATCATCATCATCATCGTCGTCATCATCATCGTCATCATCACTGTCATAATTATCACTGCTACAACATCGATCAGAGCTTAGTGTTATAAAAGACCAAAGAAAAACGTAATATCTGATCAAATGAAATGTGCTATTAAACTGAGCTTAGACTCAATAGACTCTATCCTATTTAGATGTTGGTCTATAGCACCTATAGGCTATATTCAGAACGCAGTGTTATATACAGAACCTATACGTTTATGAAGCGTAGGTTGCTTGTAGGTATATGTACTACAGTTGGAAAGATGCGCATGTACTGTAACAAGAGGGTTTGACGGCTGCTCTTAGGATCGGGTGGCAGGATCGGCTCCCAATAGAAGCCCAGCAGCTCTTCCTATCGATTGAAGACGCTCAACAGTTAATGACGTTTATTCTCAAGTCAGAGTTCAATGCACATCAAGACAACCGTCTCAATTCCATCGCCCTTCACGACATAGACCCACGACGATGACATTTAACTTGTTTAAGAGAGAGTTTATACATGTTGAAAAATCGGCCATAGGCTTAGCTACTATTAAATGCGATAGGCCTAAAGAAGACATCGCTTGGCAAAGTATTCGCTTAGGTTACTCGCCTACTCAACTAATTATAGATTTGTTAGCCTATATATCTCTGCAACATCGATCTCTGTCTGCTTAATCTGTCTGTTTATATATGTCTAACTTCACTCGTCCCGCCTATGCGTTGCTACGTCAGTACTCTGTGGTTTGAATTCGAATGTGGTCTATCTGCCTGCATGGGTCTCTCAATACTCTGCTTCGTATAACCCCGAAGAGATGCAAGGAAATCTCACCGTTGCCACCACGTAATGTTTGAAAGCAGTGTTATTCTTGTTAACGACAACGGTAACAAAAATGTTCGTTAACGAAAATAAAATGATTTCGTTAACGATTACTATAACTATGACTAACAAATTTCATAAACTATAACTGTAACTCCTATAACTAACATAACACTAACGAAAATGCATCGTTATTTCGTTAATACAAAAAAATAAAGTGCAATATCGACAAACACGAGAACGCGAAAATGCGCTCCAACTAATAGCTTATGTTCGCCCCGGATTTTGGATTTGTTAATTGACCCAGTAGTAGTGGCGCATTTTTATGAAATTTAGCTATTTTGTAAACGTTTCTATAGCTATTGCGACTCAGGTTGACTAGCGCAAATTCGCAAACTTAGTAGTCGTAGTAATCTTCTAGTCAAAATATCTCTAAAGATCTTGTGTACAGCCGCAATTGTGGGAATGCTGTCTGGAGACATCGCAAGTACGAATCAGTCACAAATAAATGTTCATCAACGTTATTGGTGTTAATGAGTGGAAGTTATGTGGCCGGTTCACAGCCCGTGAAAACACGACGAATCTACCAAATCATCTCAAGTATCACCATCCACCTACATGAAAAAAGTCTGCACTGCAGAGTGATAGGAAAAGGTGTAAGGCTATAGAAGGGAACTCGCGAAGACAATCAAAACTGGTGAGATATTATTATGCAGTAAAAAACAGACTCAACTGTGCCAATGGCTGTGTTTTTCAATGTGTTTGGTGATTTTTGCGGGGTTTACAGCGTCTCTCTTTCTTCTATGTGTCAATGTGTCATTATATAGAAATATTTCTATGTATCATGCATTTAATAAGTGTATACCCGTGCTGCTGATGCAATATTTTCATACTATACGGGACCGAGGAATAAAACAATTAAGAGATCGAATGTTGTTACAGCTTATACAATTACAGTAATGGTAATTTATTTTTTATTTTTCAAAGTGAAAAAGTAATTAAAAACAGGATAGCAGATCACTCTGAAATAGCTACCAGATAGCTATCAGAATTGATGAATTTTTAGCATCAAGATAAAGTGTATTTTTAAAGCTGAATACACCATTTTTCAAAGTCTTTCGAAGGAAGCAAATTGTGTAACGCGTCTTAACATGCACAACTGCTGCGTCTGTAGGCAATTATTTCACGAGCCTCATTGTGACTATAAATAGTAACTAAAATAAAAATCCAGTACAGAAGAAACGTGTAAGTACTTACATTGGTTTAAAGTTAAAAGAACATCACGTATCACCCCGAAGAGACGCAAGGAAACCACATCGCTACCAACAATAATGTTGTTCAGATTGGTGCAACAATCTTTGAAACAGTGTGATTCTCCTTACAGATTTTATTTTAGTTACAGTTATAAAAATCCAGTAACTATAACTATAACTATAGGGAAAAAATAATACTAACTATAACTGTACAGACTCCCAAACCGAAAACTTTACGACATAGGCCTATAAGTCAGATACGTTGCAAGGCTAGACAGTCCATCAGATCTATGCATTGAGCATTTTAATTGTTCATGGCTTCAAGGGCCCAAACCTTTTCGATGTGGCCCGCAACTCGACTTTGGCACGCCTGCTGTACGCAAGCCCAAGGTGGTGGGGTTTGCTCGTCAACAGGATAAAAACAGGCTCCAATCCATCATAAGTAGGATGATCCGGCGGGGGTACCGACGCGTCGACAGCTCAACCTTTGAACGGCTCTGCCGCAAGCTTATACCGGTCTCTTCACAGCTGTTCCAAACAACCCAGGGTTTGCTTTACATAAGTTGCCCCCCCCAAAAGGAAATCAACTACCTATGCCCTTCGCCCACGGTCTCATGACAGGGTCTTGACTCTTGTCGAGTGTCGACAATAATACGAGGAAAACATTTATAGGAAGAATGCTGTACTCCTATTGATTTTTGTATTTGTCCTATGATGTTTGCACACCGGAGTGCGGCTCTCCTGCAACCGGTTTAACCCTCGGGCTACCAAGGGGGGTGGTTGCCACCCCCCATAGGTTTTTTTCATCTCAAACTTTTTCCGTATGGAATAAAAATTTGACCTTTTAAGTAGCTGTAGGGGGTTCATTTACACACGTTTTGAGGTAAAATGTGAGATGATATCTCACACCGTTCAAAAGTTATACCCAATATACCCGAGGTACCAGAGGGGGTGGATACCACCCCCTAGATTTTCGACTATATCTTATCCGTCATTTAATATTAAGAGACACAAATTTTACCATTCTATAGAGGGAATGTGGGGCTACATTTCTATGGTCACTGAGTTGACCTGAGACAACCGGAAGTGCTCAAAATAAATAATAATACGCGTAATATGCGTGAAAAATGGCTGAATGGAAGGACTCCCCCCTTAGTTTTTTGTCTGTAGCGTATTCATTTGTCTTCCTGGAAGAGAAACAAAGATACCATTCTTTAGAGGGAATGAAGGGCTTCATTTGCATACCTACATCTTTGTCTTTTGAATACCGGAAGTGATCAAAATAAATAATAATACGCGTAATCTGTGTGAAAATGGCTGAATACAGCATTACAACGTAAACCGATATATAGCCTATGTATGGATATATATGTATGGACTATGGATGTACATTTATACTATATAAACATGTGTAGGGATGATTTTGTGTATCTTTTAAACATAGATTAGTTTCAAAACACACATAATCTTATATTTGTTTATCCAAAAAGTACAAAATGTACGCAATAATATACAATATTGCTAATTAATGGGTTCCGTTGTTAAAAGTGATGTAATTTCGAGGTGCATTCACATAATGTACAACTAAATAACATTCTGTGCAGAAATGAATGCTGAATCCAATGCTATATTACAAGTTATGATATGTAAAACCAAGGGCGTAACTTTGCCCCAGAAAGTGGTGGTGACCAATCCGCTCCTAATTTTTAAAGTAGGTCTACTACTGGAACGCTAGCTAAGCGCAAAACACCAGTTTAGTCACAAGCGCTGGGTTAAATCAGAGGGTTGCTCAGATCTCGAGAGTGTTCGATGGTGTTCCAAGTCCAGTTGCGAAGGATGACAGAAACTCTAGCAGTGTCGAAGCCTCAGAGACACGCTGTATGCGCATTGTCCGGCTGCTTCAACGGCTCTTAAATGAATATCGTTTTTAGGGTACTACTGTACTACCAATAATCGACGTTATGGTATCAATAGTCATTGTCAACGCTAAATGGCTATCCCGTAGTTTAGGTTGGTAAATTAGTTGAACGTCTTGACGTGGGCTACCAATGTCCGTGATAATTGTCATCAATCCAGCTTCCATTTACGAGAAAAATCTCAGCAATCAAACTTCTGTTTAACCAAGCATTTTTTTCATCAATCCAACTTCGCTTTAGGCAAGAATTATTTTCGTCAATCCCACTCAGAGGCGGATTAAGGCATGTTCAACATGTTCGGCCGAACAGGGGCCCCCACACTTGAGGGGCCCCCACAAATGCCAAAGAATTTTTTTCAAAAATGAGCAAAAAACTCAGAATAAATTATAGAAACGGCTCATTTTAATACACACACAAAACGACGTTTGAACTTGTCTGGGCCCCTATTAAAGTTTCTATTATCTCAGCAGGTTCATCTCAAAATCAGCCGAAAACGAAATGATTCAGTTTGCTGACCTAGCAAAGTTATTTGCTCATGAACAGACAAATGAAACATCCTTTACTGGTTAATCACCAAAAGTACTCAATGACACTTGTCCTAATGTTGAGACAGCACTGTGAATATAGGCCTATATTGTTCTGATGGTGACAAGCTGCAGCATAGAACGTTCGTTTACAAAACTCAAATTGATTAAAAACAGACCGAGAGCGTCAATGTCGAAGACAGACTCGTTAGTTTGACATTGTTGAGCATCGAAAGTGACATACAATACAGTACCATACTTAAAAATTCAGAAGTGCGCATTGAAGTCGGGCAACCATTAAGAGCCGTAGGTAGACTGGTAGAGGCAAGTTTTCAGTTTAGAGCGAACATGAGGAGGTAGAGAGTACCAGATGGAGGGACCGACAACTGTGACAAGACAAGACGTGTACCAGAAACAACATAGGCCTACTTTCCAGCAGATGCTGATCGAAGAGAGAAGCGGCCTTTAACAGAGTTGCGAGGTGTGACCTTGGAAGATAAGTAGGAAGGTAGATGATCTGCGCGTGCTCTGTACATGAGGAGTGCCAGCATGAAGCGGTCACGCTCACAGACAGGAAGCCAGTGCAGAGAACGAAGAGCAGGTGTGATATGGACTCGGTAAGATAGTCCAAGACACAGTCTTGCAGCTTGGTGCGTTATTTTGGTTAAAGGAAGCAGTGTGCATTCAGGGAGACCATAGAGTAAAGAGTTGCAGTAGTCAAGTCGCATCAGAATAAGGCAGTGTATCAGTGTTTTCAGTTATGCTGTGTCAAGAGTAGAGTGAAGCTTGCGGATTCTCCTAAACGTGAGCTACATTTTGACGACATAGCCAAAAGGCTCGCAACTTATGGGCCTATGTGTGTACATTCCATGACAATTTTAGCGATATTGATTGTCATTGCCAATTCATAATTTTTTGTTGCTCTTAACTCTCTAACTGTTAGTTTTGTTACAAAATGTAAACTGCAAACACTGTGTCCAATCAGTCAAGACTATATTGTTAGCCTAAGCCTATTAGGCCTGTTTTAATTTTCTGTATTGTGGTCAGCCTGCAGTTGTAATATTCTACCACGACTCACCCCGGCCCCCACAAGTCACTCTAATATTGTTAAACCGTAAAAGACGTATACTTTACAAGTTAAAGTCTTTAACGCCAGATTGGATAATTATAAACTCTGCTGATATTGTACAAAAAGAAAGAAGGTACAAATTATAATAATAGAAGAATATTGATTCGTTGAATATAACATGTTTTATGTGTCCTTTTGTTGTGATTCTATGGGGCTGGGCCCCCACAGTCTTACTGAACAGGGCCACCACATCTGCTAATCCGGCCCTGATCCCACTTCTGTTGAAGCAAAAACACGTTATCGATTCAGCTTCTATTTAAGCGAAGACTTAGTTTAATGAATCCAGCTTCTATTTACGGAAACAATTATTTCCATCAATCTATTTAAACAAAGACTTAGCTTCATCAATCCAACTTCCATTTAGGCCAACAATTATTTTCATCGATCCAGCTTCCATCTTAAATTGACAATATAAAATAATTTACCAGCCTAAACTACGGTTTTTTCAGCTAAATTACCATAGACCGCAGATAGAGCTTACAGCCTACCACGGAAACAGGACCATGAATCGATCCATTTTTCCACATGAATTTAATAATTTGACCTTTCATATAAACAAAATTGATGACGTGACTGACGTCCCCAAATTATGAAATCAAACATTATGCAAGTAAGGTAGTGTGGACACACTGTAGAGGCCTCTATCAGCATTTCCACCATTGCGATGTTAAGTAGGCCTATGCATGAATAGCCTAGACGGTAGACGGGCAAATGCTTTCATGTTAAAATATATTTAATTGCAGGACCAAAAAGTGGTGGTGACTATCACCACCACTTTTAAAAGTGGTGGTGACCGGACACCACCGTCACAATAGAAAGTTACGCCTATGTGTAAAACCAAACACGAAATCCAGGGGGGGTGGTAACCACCCCCCCCCTTGGTAGTCAGTGTTACAAAAAAAGCTTGGTAGCCCTAGGGTTAATAAAGAAAATGCTTAGGCCCCTACTGATTTACTTACTTAATTAATTAATTATTGCCACTATTAATACTAATTATTAAAATTTATTATCACGTCTAAAGCATAGAGTTTTATTAAAAGAGATTCTGAACTCTTTCGAGCGATGCGATAATATCGTATTGACGTCATTTCCGCCCGCCTGATTGTTAATGACGTCATCGTCACTGTCCATCCAGCCTTCTTGTGGTAGGGTCTGAAGATCGTAGATTTGCGAGTTTTTGCTATAATTTGCGAATTTTGCCTGCATTTCTGCTTGATAAAATGAGAGATCACGTTTCGTCGGTTCCGTCGCCTTTCGTGAGGCCCTTTGTGCACACGTCGACGCTCGATACGGACCGTTCTTTTCGTCGAGTTCGACCGAAGAAAGACGACTGAAGTCCAGCGCTGCCTTCAAAAGCTCAACTTCACCAGGAACAGGTATCACGTGACGCTTATTTCGAAGCGGGTTTTCTGTGAGATGACTCTGAACCTCCACTGATGCCAATGAGGTCGAAATGCCGACCCCTATTTATGAACATCACCAGTTTTAAGTAAGTAAGTATATTCTTTGTTTAATCAGCTTCCTCTCTGCACTTTGGTGTGCATGCATTAGATAAAATATAGCATTCTCGTTATGCACAATATATAGTGACGTTCGATTATCTACCTGGTGATAAAACGGTCATGTGGTCGTGGGCGCAAGGTGTAAGGAAGCGTCTTTACTGGGGGATGAGCCGATGCAACACATGGCCTGGGTTCCCCTGAACCGCAGTAAAGAGGCCTACATCGGCGGCAGCATGGCAGTTTTTCAAATATAGGGTTAGGTCCTATTATATATCCACTGGACAACAAATTTTCGTGAAAGTCATGCCTCTGATATTAAATTTGTAATTTCTGATAGGTGTCAGTGTGCTTGACACGAATATGACAATGAAATCAAAGAATTGGGTACAATGTCTAAGAAATCAGCAAGAGTTGCTATTGTCATAGAACAATACGTACATATGACATGTAGCAGTAAAGGTCCGATTCTATTTCCGATGCTGCTTTGCCTGTCTCTTGCATAGCTGCTCAGGATTATCTCTGGCGAGCTTCCAACAGTAGCCTAGTCACTAGTCAGCCAATATGGAAGTGGACCAGTTTCCCTTACATCGTGTCTCCATAATTGCAATGTCTTGGTGAAAACGTTCACCGTGCTCATCACTAACCATGTCGGGGGAAAATCCAAGTGGGAATGGAGAAAGTTAATCTTTAAGGACATATTGCAGCCAGGTTTGTGATACATAGACAACATGTACTCAACCAATTCTTGTAGTTTTCTGCCCTGAGATTCCCGAGGTAGTTGGTTGACACCAGAGACGAAATGCGTCCCAAGCTTTCTTCTCGTCACCCTGAAGCAGGTTGAATCTCTGAATAGCTGACGGATCTGAGGACCAACAAAAACTCCCTCTTTAATTTTTGCTTCGCTGAGTCGAGGAAATTCGACAGTCAAGTACTTGAAAGCTGATCTAGTCCGGTCCATGGACTTCACGAAGTTTTTCATCACACCAAGTTTAATGTGTAGCGATGGTAGCAGGATTTTGGGGTTTCTACTAGTGCTAGGCGTTGCACATTCTTCTCTCCGACGTTCAGAGATTTCCTCTCAGGCCAGTCTCTCCTCACATAGTGCAAAGTCGTCCATTCTTGCTGTGTTGAAGACAGTTCAACAGGTGTTTTAGGTTGTCGTAGGTTTCCTTCATGTGGACAACGTGTCCGACCGGAATGGATTGAAAGTTGGTTTTCAGTATGCAGCAGAACCGCTTTGAGACTCAATTTCGCAGAGTCGCCATTCTTGAGGGTCATGTTTAATTCCGAGGGCATTCATCAGGCCTTCTACATCGGAACCTTGCTTAAATAATCCTCAAACTGCTCATGACGAGTTCGAAACGAAGTCACTCGGACATTTTCCTGGAGAAGATTCCATTCTTGAAGTCTGGATCCTGCATTACTAACTTTGGCCACATCTCTGCATTTATGTGAGGTGTCCTTCACTGGCTCCCGGTCCACCAGCGCATCCATTATAGGGTTTCCTCCATTGTCTGGCACTGTGTTCTGGGCAGAGCACCTGTCTATCTCCGGGAGCACTTTACTTTAACCTCGGCTTGCTCTGGTCGCCGATCTCTGAGCACGGCCTCTAGAGGTGACTTCATAGTTCCGCATGCTCGTTCTGCTACTAGACAGCGTCGGGCTTTCTCGATCGTTGGTCCTACTTTTTGGAATATCCTCCCCTCTGACCTTCGTTTTCTCCCGCGAGACCTCTCTGGATCTTTCTATAAACTACTCAAGACTTTCCTCTTTGACCGGGCCTGGGTCAGGAGCGCTTCTGGGTAGGCTAGTTATCTTGAAGTTGAAGGGGCGCTATATAAATTTCATAGATAGATAGATTACATCAGACAATGATGCACTACCTACGGAGGCGTGTGTATGGCTGGCTGATGCTATCAGACGCAATTTGTTAAATAATGTAGTTTGAAAAACAGCATTGCGAAAAGGTTACCTATGTACTCAATGCGTACTGAGACACTTATACGTAACCATCTCTGTCTCTCCTAAACGAGAGCCAATCGACAAATTTTACTGTCATTTTCGTGTTCAGAACCTCAAAATTAGTAAAGATTTGCTATTTTCATTTAAAAGGCATTTTGCGTGTTGTCCAGTGAATTATCTATCAGATAATTATAGCATACGGATATGTCGATCCATTAATGATTGCACTCGGTTTCCCTCCTGCCGCCCCGCAAACCGCCACCAGGCCATGGCGGCATAGAGTTTTCGAGACACTGTTGTCGCACGCATCACAAACTAAAGCAGTGATCCTGTGAGGTAGTGTGTTACAATCTCCAGCAAAGAGGCACTGAACGATCTCTACTGTGAAGAGGCGCTGGATGATGTCGACTTTGTTACAACGAGGAGCTTATAGATATAGCCTGTGAAGAGGCGCTATAAATGGCCATATACATACATACATACATGCGTTGAAAGATCTCGCCTGTGTAGAGGCGTTGAAAGATCTCGCCTGTGTAGAGGCGTTGAAAGATCTCGCCTGTGTAGAGGCGTTGAAAGATCTCGCCTGTGAAGAGGCACTGAAAGATCTCGCCTGTGAAGAGGCGTTGAAAGATCTTGCCTGCGAAGAGGCGTTGAAAGATCTCGCCTGTGTAGAGGCGTTGAAAGATCTCGCCTGTGAAGAGGCGCTGAAAGATCTCGCCTGTGAAGAGGCGTTGAAAGATCTCGCCTGTGAAGAGGCGCTGAAAGATCTCGCCTGTGAAGAGGCGCTGAAAGATCTCGCCTGTGAAGAGGCGTTGAAAGATCTTCCCTGTGAAGAGGCGCTGAAAGATCTTGCCTGTGAAAAGGCGCTGAAAGATCTCGCCTGTGAAGAGGCGCTGAAAGATCTTCGCCTGTGAAGAGGCGTTGAAAGATCTCGCCTGTGAAGAGGCGCTGAAAGATCTCGCCTGTGAAGAGGCGCTGAAAGATCTTGCCTGTGAAGAGGCGTTGAAGGATCGCCTGTGAAAGATCTCGCCTGTGAAGAGGCGCTGAAAGATCTCTGTGGATAGGCACTCGCCTGTGAAGGGGCGCTGAAAGATCTCGCCTGCCTGTGAAGAGGCATTGAAAGATCTCGCCTGTGAAGAGGCGTTGAAAGATCTCGCCTGTGAAGAGAGATCTCGCCGTTGAAAGATCTCGCCTGTGAAGAGGCGTTGAAAGATCTCTCGCCTGTGAAGAGGCAATGAAAGATCTCGCCTGTGAAGAGGCGTTGAAAGATCTTGCCTGTGAAGAGGCGTTGAAAGATCTCGCCTGTGAAGAGGCTCTGAAAGATCTCGCCTGTGAAGAGGCGTTGAAAGATCTCGCCTGTGAAGGGGCGTTGAAAGATCTCGCCTGTGAAGAGGCGTTGAAAGATCTCGCCGGTGAAGAGGCGTTGAAAGATCTTGCCTGTGAAGAGGATCTGAAAGATCTTGCCTGTGAAGAGGCTCTGAAAGATCTCGCCTGTGAAGAGGCGTTGAAAGATATCTCGCCTGTGAAGAGGCGCTGAAATATCTCGCCTGTGAAGAGGCGTTGAAAGATCTCGCCTGTGAAGAGGCGCTGAAAGATCTCGCCTGTGAAGAGGCGTTGAAAGATCTTGCCGGTGAAGAGGCGTTGAAAGATCTTGCCTGTGAAGAGGCTCTGAAAGATCTCGCCTGTGAAGAGGCGTTGAAAGATCTTGCCTGTGAAGAGGCGTTGAAAGATCTCGCCTGTGAAGAGGCGTTGAAAGATCTCGCCTGTGAAGAGGCGTTGAAAGATCTCGCCTGTGAAGAGGCGTTGAAAGATCTCGCCGGTGAAGAGGCGTTGAAAGATCTTGCCTGTGAAGAGGATCTGAAAGATCTTGCCTGTGAAGAGGCTCTGAAAGATCTCGCCTTTGAAGATGCGTTGAAAGATCTCGCCTGTAAAGAGGCGTTGAAAGATCTCGCCTGTGTAGAGGCGTTGAAAGATCTCGCCTGTGAAGAGGCGTTGAAAGATATCTCGCCTGTGAAGAGGCGTTGAAAGATCTCGCCTGTGTAGAGGCGTTGAAAGATCTTGCCTGTGAAGAGGCGCTGAAAGATCTCGCCTGTGAAGAGGCGTTGAAAGATCTTGCCTGTGAAGAGGCGCTGAAAGACCTCGGCTGTAACAGTCTGACGGTGCATAGAGAGCCGACAACTACATGTAGGCCTACTTAGGTAAGAGAAAAATTTCCATGCTTTAGTTTATTTCGGTTCTTTGCTGAGTTTGCCTGTTTCTAGTCTACGTTGGTTGCTGCAGACTTTGCAGTCGAGCCAATTTTAAAACCAATAATTTATAAAATTATATAATTTGCCAGGGAACTGATGTAAAATGTTATTACTTTTAGCCAAAAAGATGATATCTAAAATGCACCATTACAAACCCCATAATAGAAAAGTTTCGTATTCCGGGGACCCGAGACCCCTTCTCTCAGAGGTGTTCGCAACTGCGTGATATTTATGAAGCCCTGATTACGCCACTGAGTAGGCCTCTACGCAGTGTTGTATCAATTACATCTGAAATGTAACTCAATAATATTATAATTGCAATTACATGCTTGTAAATGTAATTGAATTACAATTACAATTACTTGATTGTGAAAGTAATTGAATTACAATTACATTTTGATTGTAATTCAATTACCAATTACTTTTCAATTATTCCTTTAAAATTGGCAAATGATTTAGAATTTTTCGATAATTTTTAATTTACTCTATTTTAAAACTAAAACATCCAATGGACCAATGGCATGTAAATTGTAATAATATTGTAACGAGTTCACTCCTAATCAAACACTCCAAAGCTCGAATCTAGTTTACAAGGTATAATTCTCGACAAACAAATTAAAACGATACATTACCCAACCGTAGAACGACGGTGGAAGAAGGGTTCGCTCTAGAGACGAAGAACGCCCAACAAAGAAGTCTGCAACTCAGCAAAGGGCTGACGAACATCACATACTGAAGCAACCTTAATTAGACTCAGAAATGGCACAAGCCACGAACTAGCTTGACTACTGTGCACCCAGAGAGATCTCGGACAAGACAACTAGCACGAAGGTTGGATTATCAAAGACTCCCTAACCGCCCCTGTTCCTACCTCCTTATATAGGCAAGTTCTCTCACTAGAGGACTCCCCCTCGGCTAAGGAAACTACCCAAGTGTAACCAACGCCCATCCCAGGACTGGTTAACAGTGGCGTAACTAGGGGTTCGTGCGCCCGGGGGCAAGAATTTCCTGAAAATTTTTTTCTTAGTTCCGCCAAATATTCTGATGACCTTTTTTTTTTGCTTTTCCATCTTTTTTCCTGAAAAAGTGGTCAAATTGTCAGAAGCCTCATTTTGCGCCCCCCCGCGCCCGCGCCCCTGCAAGACTCATGTATAATAGTTACCTTTTGGACATTTTTAGCTATTCTTGCTTGATTTCTTTAAAAAAAACTTTTTTCTAAAGCCTAATTTTGCGCCCCCTTGTCCTGCGCCCGGGGGCGGCCGCCCCCCTGCCCCCTCGTTACGCCACTGCTGGTTAAGCCATGAGACCCTAACAATATAGGCCTATACAGGGTGGCCCAAAATAAAATGTCCCACCGGATAAAATGCAATTTCTCCGCAACCAATGGAGATATTTTCACCACAATTTCAGCATTTACAGAGGAATGATTTTTCAACAATCCACGAAAATTTCACCTAACAATTTGCATAGCTTCAAAAGTTACAGCTGTTTAAATTTTTTATTCAATTTTTTCAAATTTCCGAAGAAAAATGAACAGTCACTTGCAATTTTCAATGTCAAATAAAATCATCTTTCATTGCGAAATCAGAAATCTGTTGAGCAGTTTTTCTCAAGGCATGTTCGAAGTGTCCACCCCTACCTTTCACGCCAGCTCGAAGTTCTTTGTGAAGCTCAGTATGGCCTTGTTGATTGAGTCCTGCGGTAGCTGGTCTCATATTCGCTGCAAGACTTTTTCAGCTCGTCAGTGTTCTTCGGCATGGGATTAAATGTCTTGTAGCGTTCAAGCATAGCTACCCAGACGTGATAATCAAGAGGGTTAAGGTCTGGAGAGCTTGGTGGCCATTCATCATTGCCAATGAATTCACTGCAGTTGGTGGCAATAAAGCCTTGAGCCAACCGTGCCGTGTGAGCAGGCGCACCGTGCTGCTGGAAAATGAAACCAGACTTGCAGTCTTCAATGAGTCTGGGTAATAGAGTTTCAACGTAAAGTTGAGCGTTTACTTTAGCCTTGTCTGGGATGAAGTGCAGTCTTCCCTTATCGCCGTAACACACGCCAGCAGAAACCATGATGTGCTTCGCAAACTTGGATCTCTCGACCACCAGGCGACTTTTCGTGAAAATCGCGCTTTTTGCCGACAGACCAAACGCACTTAATATATTTTAAAATAGCTGCAGTTATTAATAGCTTGCAGCATAAACACTTTCTTTACAACTTTTAATGAGGTCATATGACGGCATCATCATTTGGGTGTTACAAAACAATTTCTTTGTGGAAAAATCTTAAAGAAATAACTATTATTGGACCGCTCATCTGCGGATATTCGAAAAAATGGAATTGAATATTTAAACAGCTGTAACTTTTGAAGCTATGCACATTGTTAGGTGAAATTTTCGTGGATTGTTGACAAATCATTCTTCTGTAAATGCTGAAATTTTGGTAGAAAAATCTGTATTGGTTGCGGAGAAATTGCATTTTATCCGGTGGCACATTTTATATTGGGCCGCCCTGTACATTTAATCTATATTATAAGTCTTAGTCTGTTTACGTTGTCCTTCCGTTTGTTTGTTTGTATGTATGTCCGTCATCTAAAGGCTCCGAAACGGAACGCTTTAGCGATTTACAAAATTTTACAAAACATTATTACGCCACGTCATGGTCAACGCGACTATTTTCAGCTCGCAATTTTATTTAAACGCCGATATATGGACATTTTAAATTTACAACTTTTTCGACGAGGCTATCTAATAATAGTATGGCCATTTGTCCACGTCACGCGGCTAAATATGCAATCTTACGTCACGCCGAGCATCTAGGTCAACGCTCTGATTCGCAACCAATCACGATGACCGTTGATTTCAAATCAGAAATGGTTACGCCCACGGCAGAATTTCAATGCAACACTTTAGCGATACGAAATTTTTAACGAACGTTTTCATTTGAATTTCTATAGATCTCAACCCAACTTTATTTCACCTCAAAATTTACTTTAAATTCCGATATTTGCACATTTTAAGTTTCGATGTGGTCATAGGCCTTTGCCATTGAAATCTAGCTATGCAGTATATATTGCCTAGAGTTGCAGTTAAACAATTTCAAGCCAGCGCGTAAATTCGCCAGAGGGACACACGAACAATTTGCACATCGTTAAATTCAAATTCACGGGCGCTGACGAAGATGTCGTTAAATTCAAATACACGGGCGCTGAGGAAAACCCGGGCGAACGCCGGGTAAAAACTGCTAGTTGTATTATAAGTTTGTCGGGTATCCAAAATACGATTTGCAATTATGATCCATTAAAACAAGTTAGAGTTTATTTGATTTTTAGTAGAAGTTTTCAAAATGATAGTCTGTTAGAGAACTCTGTTGACTGCGCCTGGGAGAGTGAGTCAATACGTCCAGCAGTGCTAAAGAGACGCTCAACTGGAGCTGTTTTGTGTAGGCACTAGGCAGCTGCAGTAAGCTAGCTAAGAATGGATGCATGACTGCATGGATAGTCTGATAATGAAGGTCAGCCCTTGCCCTTGAGGTCTATCAAAGTGTGCTGTAAGATTGTATGAGGGGTGTAAGGAAAGAATAATGTTGACAATTATGTTGCCATGCAAATATAATGCAGAGCAGTTTATTCAATTAAACGGGTTGCCCGGGTCAACCCATGGCCTTCTAGATGTCAATATCCAGCGGGCCATGGTCAACCCGGCAGGCTGGCATCTTTGCCGACTTTATGAAAGTAATTTGTAATTTACACTTCATTCAATTACAAATTACATGCAATATTGTAATTGAAATACAATTACAATTACTGGCCTTAAAATGTAATCAATTACAATTACAGAACTTGTAATTCAGTTACGTAATTCAATTACATGTATTTCAATTACTGAACAACACTGCCTCTACGTGTACCAATTAAGTTAATTTAAATTGTACTTTCTGTATCAAACTCTGTCTTTGGCCTCGACCCTGCTCATCTTTCAAGCGATTGATCGGGTAGGCTTATATAGCCTATATGTGAGATCCTTCACCCCTTCCTGTTTTGAATGGGCACCAATGCAATTAAAGGTTTCCATGTATGGACCGTTCAAGCCCGAGATTTAAATCTTTGAAATAGGCCTAGTACTAGTAGGCTACTGTACGTTAAGCCACCATCAGGAGATGAACCGCAATCTGCACGACGGCACGAGCTATAGGCCTATCGCACTAAGGCATAGGCCTATATGTAGCCTACACGTAGGCCTACGCTCTGACCAATGTAACTGGGCCAAGCCGAATGCACTGGCCGAGGAACTGCGATTTCTATATGATCTATCGAGTTATCTGTCTAATTGAGCAATCGGCTCTTGAGTCTTGAACTGCTCTTGATACGCAGTAGACCAACGCTCTTAATTAGCACTTTAACAAAATTAACAAGCTGCAACTGGGCTACCTCCCTCCTGAACACCAGGATTTAATAATAATAGTAATATCTTTTCTTTAATTAAGCGCCTGACAAACGCACTGCGCTGTACATTTACATGTTATGCAATAATGCAATTGAAACAATCTTAACTACTAACAGAACAGACTGCCTGCAATACAACGGCGCTAATAGCAGCCTACAAAGCATATCCGCCCTACGGGACTCGAACTCGGTACCTCTCGCTCTCTACGCCAGATGTTATCCAATGCGCTACCGGACCCCCCGAATGATGGAAGATGCAGACGTCAGACTCCTCCAAGCGGTCAACCGGAACTCACAACATGTGCTTAGAGGCCTCTTTCCTCCGACCGTACGTAGGCCATTTATATATGCTCTGCGCCCTAGGCCTCATGAATATGAACTGCCCAAAAAAGATGACCACAATTTCATCTCTAGGCAGGGCTTAACCCTCAATGGGTCCTTGGGGTGCAATTGCACCCCATGGCCGATTCTATGGCTACTCACGTGTTATTATTAAAATTTCAGCAGTTATCTTCTAGGACATTGTAAGTGAACCATTTTTTCATATACTCATGCATAAAACGATAAAAAAAAGTTGACGTCAATTTTTGCCAGCACAGATTCATCGGGGGTGCAAATGCACCCCAAAATTATAACGTTGATATTATGAACAAATTCAGGTAATTGGTGCTAATTAGGCCTACTGCAATAATTTGTTATGTTATTATCAATTATGTTAGAACATTCCTGATATTAGTTGGACCTTTTTAGAAGTCAGACATTTTTTTTGCTTACATTTTCAGTATTTCAGTGGCAGAAGAATTGCTTACTCAGGGTATGACCTATGTAGGAACGATGCGCAAGAACAAACGAGACATTCCTCCAAGCATGATAGCAAAAAACAGAGACGAATTTTCTTCGATCTTTGCATTTGATGGCAACAAAACGTTGGTATCATATGTCCCAAAAAAGGGAAAGTCGGTCATTCTTTTGTCGACAATGCATCACGACAAGGTTGTCGATGGTCTGAAACAAAAACCAGAGATCATCCTTCATTACAATGCAACTAAGAGCGGAGTAGATAACATGGATCATTTGGCTTGCATCTACTCATGTAAACGAAAGATCAACAGGTGGCCAATGGTCCTATTCTTTGACATGCTTGACACAGCTGCCATTGCCAGTTTCGTGATCTGGATGTGCAATAACCCTGACTGGAATAAGTCGTCCAAAGCGATACGTCGTCGCCAATTCATCATCAGTCTCGGGGAGTCTCTTGCCGAGCCACTTATAAGAAGACGTTTGGACAAGCCAGCCCTGCTCAGAGGACCGATCATGGACGCAATCCAACTTATAGAACTGGACTCTGGAGAATTTGAAGCAGGAACTGAGATACCAGCTAAAGTGAAGAGGACACAGGGACGTTGTCATCTGTGCCCGCGCGAGTGTGACAGGAAGACGCGCAAATTCTGCGATAAGTGCTCTAGGCCTGCTTGTCCGGCACACTCTGTCAATAATTTACTGTGTGACAAATGTACGATTTAGATAATTATGTCATTTGTTAACTGGTGTAATATGTTGGCCGTATGGCATATCTTACCATCGACTAGTCCAGCGCAGAGAGCGCCTCTGAGTCGGTTTATTTCCTGAAGGGGCGCTATATAAATGTGTTGAATAAATAAATAAATAAATAAAACATTGAACAGTATGTTTATATAAAATACATGGTATTCGATTACCGGTAGACAGAGCGTATCGTTGATTTATATTCTCAAACACTTAGGGGGTGCATTTGAACCCCAAGGACCTGGAACGTAACTTTCTGACAAGGACCCATTGAGGGTTAAAGTGTGAATGAACGGTCATGGACGGCGTGCAGGCACTTATTTTCAAGGCTGCCACTTATTACTATTAGGCCAGCACAGCCTGGACGCCGTCCATGCAGCGTCCATGCAACGGTGTAATTCCTCTGCGTTATTATCAGCAGCATTGCATTTTTTCAGATTCCAATCAAATTTCGTATTGTCATTTTGATTTCTTAATTTGTTCTACCATGCAAGTGTAAATAATTTCTCCAACTCATTCCTTACTTAACCCTTTCGTGTCCGAATTATTTCTTGGAAAACAAAAAAAATATTTGAAGTGTTTTTTCAAGAGATATGTGCAATATGTTGTGCCACATATAAGAAATTTGTAATTAACTAATGTCTAATTAAAATTAATTAGTGTTGCCATTTGGCAACATTGGGAATGCGTGGAAAATGTTTCCATATGGCAACAGTGATGTAGAATAAGTCAAGCAGCATAAGAAACATAGAAAAGACTGCATCTTGCATGCCTATTGTTCACATGACAATTTATGTCTTGGTGTGGTTGTCTATGCATGCAGTTCTATTGGGAAATGAGGCACAGGTGGACATTACACTTGGCACACATGGTGCGAATGATTGATTTCTCGCAGTTTCTAGAATGCCCTTGTCTGGTCTATGAACTGGCAGGTGCCCAATGTTGTCCAAACGTATTTCAGGCAGTGAAGCACTTGTCACTTTCTTCTTCTCCCTTGAGCTTTCGATTGTCTGACCTTCTTTTTCCTGAGTATTTGGCCATGCACTTCATGGACTGCCTCATTTTCGAACCAGAGATTCAGATCTCGAAGGCTTGTTTGCTACTATGAGACACTTAGAAACTTGGGAAACAAACCGAAGAAGATCTAGTCTTTATTTCTCAGGAACTGCAGGTTGTGAGCAGTGATGTTTGTAAAGGACCCAGCCATTGATGCAGGCGACATTCAAAACCCAGTAGGAGATCCTGCGATACCACTTTACACTTTTGTGGTCGATGTGGTACATTGCAGAGAGCACGTCGAAAAGCTCAACACCTCCCATGTGGACAGTGTACTGTATCACAGCAGCTGGACACTGAACTTCTACATACTACTTGACCTTCTTGTCCCAGTGCTCCACGATCTTGATAGGATGAATACCAACGAGGGTCGCTGAGATCTGCACTGCACGATTGTCATACCATCGGATGACACCAAGTCCAGAGTTTGCATCAACCTTGTTGTCATAAGATCCACAACGTGCTTTGCGCAAATTGGATTCAGACTTCAACCTGCAACCTCAAAGCCCGTTTACACGAAGAGTCCATGCAGAGTGTAATCCCAATTGCTTCCATCTCAGTTGGAGCTCTGGAAAATTGAACCAGTTGTCAAAATACACGATGTGGTTCACATTCTTTGGGAGAGTCTTGCACAATAGGATGACAAAGACAGCCTGCTGAAACCCCACACTCTCTGACGCTGCTAGTTCTGGTGCACAGCCCCGGCATAATGTGAAGTCATGGGTAAATCCGTTGCGAGCACGCACCTTGCAAGGACCTTGAAGCCCCAACGTTTCGGTTTCTTGGGCAAATACTGACGAAGGCTGTTTTTGCCCTTGAAGGGAATGATCTGCTCATCCACTGACTGTCTCTGTTCTGGAGCAACAGCAAGACACTGTTATAACTACCAGCTGATGCAAGCACCGGCCACAGTGTGAAACCCTCCTATCCAAATCAGCATCCATCGGTCTGCATCATACAGTCAAAACCATTGGTGCTACTTACCAAAAATGGTTATACGACATTTTAAGTCCTTTACTGTGATACTTTTAAGTCAACCTTGAATCATACTTATTATTTTATGTTCAAACACACAACCGTCAGCTGTTTCTAAAATGTGCTAAATCAGAATACCTGTTTCTATAGCCTACATCCACCACTTCCCATTGTTGCCAAATGGCAACTGGTATAAAACTAACTGAAATAGCAAATTTACACAAAACAGTAACTTGATGGTATATCAGAGTTGAATACTGAACTATGCCTTCCCTAAAAATATTTTTATTCTTTCGTAGCAGTCATTAGTAAAAATTAATTAAACCAACAAAACTCACATTTGAAAAAATGGTAACCACACTAACTTCAAGGTCATATAGTAGAACAAAATGGTCACAATAATACTTACAAAGGCAATAATTACATTTAGCAAACATTGATTTAGCAGATACTGCTTCAAATTCGTAAAAAAAATTTTGGCGTAAGAAAAAATGACTTTAATTACGCTTGTTAACATATAGATACAACAGACACGAAAGGGTTAAGTATGTATGTGTGTAATGGATGTCTATGACTCACATCCACTGTGAGTCTTTTCTTGACTGTTTCATAACTGAATCAACTTATCAAGTTAAATGACTTCAATACAACGCATTGATGCAATACGATACGATTTCAGTACTTTATTACGCCCGAAGGCAGAAACAAAACATACATGCACAAATCTGAACAAACATAAAATCAAAACCACACGGTCCCAGTTTGGCGTACTTCACCAGCAAGACCCAGAAACTGTTGAGAGACAACTAGACTTCATGATCATAATATGATCAAAGATATTAGAGTCGTAGACACTAAAATCTTTGATATGATCATGAAGTCTATATATTATATTCGTATATTGATTTAACAACAGATAAAACGCTGTAGGTGTACACAGAAAAACTAAGGCAATAAAAATAGAACAGAAGGAAGTACTGGCTTAATAGGAGTTGAGAAATAACATACGAGATAAAGTTTCACAGTTAGGCCCCTAGCCTACAGGGTTGCGTTCTGATCGATCCTCTGAAAATTGTAGATCAGAATTAAGTGACTTGTTTCGTTATACAAAATTCCGCCAGCTCTGCATGATGATGCCCTTTCCCTACCAGTTACAGCTTGTTCTGCAGAAGGAGAATTTTCAAGGCTTTTCGTCTCACAAGAAGTCACCTGAGGAACTATGTCTGCCACAGGATTGCAAAGCCTTGGCCTACTGAGAATATCTGCTAACAATTAAGGTAGCAGCATCGATCAGCCGACTGGACAAAATGCTTTGCCAATTTATAAAAAGCGAACAAAAATTATTTTTTAAATGGATAATGACTGCAAATATTAGCTAGACACTTCTGAAAGAGCCGAAAGGAGAAAGGAAAAGACGAAATCTGTTTCTTTTAAAATAAAACTCTGAACTTGTTGTGCGGTCTGGGAATCTGAAAAACCTTGAAGTTTTCATGACTTTATCGTTCAGAAACAGCTGGAAAATAAGGGTCTAAAACGTGTTCCATTTGATATCAACTGCTATACAAAATGCAAATATTGCACTGAGCTTACGACGCTCCCACACACCCCTTAGTCGTTAGGCCTATATGGACATATTTCACAACCGGAGGCAAATTCAGAAATAGAATTAGAGAGAAAAAGTCATGAAAAATATAAAAAATTTCTTACACGAATATTTGCATGGCAGTGCTGAAGCATACTTAATATTGAGCAGAGCTTAAATTTGACAGATTTGGCCTAATTTTTCATTTTAGTTTTTGTACTATGTGAAACACATAGGCCCTACAACTTTGATTCCTAAATATTTACAACTCCGTTACGTAATAAATACACAATACAATATATCGCCATGCACTGTTTATAAGTTTGTAAGAACCATGACTGACAACGAACTGACCGTTTTCGAGTTTTACTGCGTGCAATGGACGAACCATAGTTGAGCAAAGTTTAATTTTGCGAAGTAGAGTTCCTCGTAGCCAATACTCTTTTAATGCACTCTTTAAATAACATGTTGCAACTATTGTTGATTCAGCTGAGACAGAGAGACGACCCCAGTCCTTTTCAGTTGACCATAAGGTCCCGCTTTAAATTTGGATCAATTCGGAGAATTGATCTCGACTTCCCATTCACAAAATAAATATTTCCAGCGACATGACACAATGTCAAGGTCTAAATCAAAGCCTTTTATGGTCACTTTTGTCATGCATTATTTTGTGCATATATAGGCTATATCAATCAATCAGCCGTTTATTGAATCAACAACAGCACAATTAATTAACAATCAGTCATTTTAAAAAATGTAAATCTGCTGATGCCGTCAACAGGACAGCCCTAGGCCTAAAGGATAAAATAATCCGCTATTGCAAGGCTGTCCCTTTTCCATATTAGGCTACATTTACTGATGGCAAGACGATTTTTATGATCATATAGTTTAATATAGAAAATTCAACTTAAATAACAATTTTAGGGCTAAATCATAGCCAAACAACTAAATAACAAAACATTGCAGTACAAGATTTAAAACAAACAAACAAACAAACATAATATTATATGAGTCATATATGCTGACAACTGGATTGTTCGGTATGAGCGCCTGTGATTGGTCGGTATGAGATGGCGCCTGTGATTGGTCGGAATGAGACGTCGCCTTTGATTGGACCGTATGAGATTCGCCTGTGATTGGTCTGTATGAGACGTCGCCTGTGATTGGTCGGTTTGAGACGACGCCTGTGATTGGTTGGTATGAGACGTCGCCTTTGATTGGTCCGTATGAGAGTCGCCTCTGATTGGTCGGAATGAGATGGCGCCTGTGATTGGTCGGAATGAGACGTCGCCTTTGATTGGACCGTATGAGATTCGCCTGTGATTGGTCGGTATGAGACGTCGCCTCTCATTGGTCGGTATGACACGACGCCTGTGATTTTCGGTATGAGACGTCGCCTTTGATTGGTCCGTATGAGAGTCGCCTCTGATTGGTCGGTATGAGAGGGCGTCTCTCATTGGTCCGTTTGAGACGGCGCCTGTGATTGGTCCATTTGAAACGTCGCCTGTGATTGGTCCGTATGAGACGGCGCCTGTGATTGGTCGGTTTGAGAGGGCGCCTGTGATTGGTCGGTATGAGACGGCGCCTGTGATTGTTCGGTATGAGAGGGCGCCTGTGATTGGTCGGTATGAGAAGGCGTCTCTCATTGGTCCGTTTGAGACGGCGCCTGTGTTTGGTCCGTTTGAGACGGCGCCTGTGATTGGTGCGTTTGACACGTCGCCTGTGATTGGTCGGTTTGAGACGACGCCTGTGATTGGTCGGTATGAGACGACGCCTGTGATTGGTCGGTATGAGAGGGCGCCTGTGATTGGTCGGTATGAGACGACGCCTGTGATTGGTCAGTATGAGAGGGCGTCTCTCATTGGTTCGTTTGAGACGTCGCCTGTGATTGGTCCGTTTGAGACGTCGCCTGTGATTGGTCGGTATGAGACGACGTACGCCTGTGATTGGTTAGTATGAGACGGCGCCTGTGATTGGTCGGTTTGAGAGGGCGCCTGTGATTGGTAGGTATGAGACGTCGCCTGTGATTGGTCAGTATGAGACGGCGCCTGCGATTGGTCGGTATGAGAGGGCGTCTCTCATTGGTCCGTATGAGACGGCGCCTTCCCCTGCGATTGGTGATTGGTCGGTATGAGACGGCGCCTGTGATTGGCCCGTTTGAGACGTCGCCTGCGATTGGTCGGTATGAGACGACGTCTGTGATTGGTCGGTATGAGACGACGCCTGTGATTGGTAGGTATGAGACGACGCCTGTGATTGGTCGGTATGAGAGGGCGTCTCTCATTGGTTCGTTTGAGACGTCGCCTGTGATTGGTCCGTTTGAGACGTCGCCTGTGATTGGTCGGTATGAGACGACGTACGCCTGTGATTGGTCAGTATGAGACGGCGCCTGCGATTGGTCGGTATGAGAGGGCGTCTCTCATTGGTCCGTTTGAGACGGAGCCTGTGATTGGTCCGTTTGAGACGGAGCCTGTGATTGGTCGGTATGAGACGACGCCTGTGACTGGTCGGTATGAGACGACGCCTGTGATAGGTCGGTATGAGAGGGCGTCTCTCATTGGTCCGTTTGAGACGTCGCCTGTGATTGGTCCGTTTGAGACGTCGCCTGTGATTTGTCGGTATGAGACGACGCCTGTGATTGGTCAGTATGAGACGGCGCCTGCGATTGGTCGGTATGAGAGGTCGTCTCTCATTGGTCCGTATGAGACGGCGCCTTCCCCTGCGATTGGTGATTGGTCGGTATGAGACGGCGCCTGTGATTGGCCCGTTTGAGACGACGCCTGTGATTGGTAGGTATGAGACGACGCCTGTGATTGGTCGGTATGAGAGGGCGTCTCTCATTGGTCCGTTTGAGACGACGCCTGTGATTGGTCGGTATGAGACGGCGCCTGTGATTGGTCGGTTTGAGAGGGCGCCTGTGATTGGTCGGTATGAGACGACGCCTGTGATTGGTCGGTATGAGAGGGCGTCTCTCATTGGTCCGTATGAGACGGCGCCTTCCCCTGCGATTGGTGATTGGTCGGTATGAGACGGCGCCTGTGATTGGTCCGTTTGAGACGGCGCCTGCGATTGGTCGGTATGATACGACGTCTGTGATTGGTCGGTATGAGAGGGCGCCTGTGATTGGTCGGTATGAGACGGCGCCGGTGATTGGTCGGTATGAGACGACGCCTGTGATTGGTCGGTATGAGAGGGCGCCTGTGATTGGTCGGTATGAGACGACGCCTGTGATTGGTCGGTATGAGACGGCGCCTGTGATTGGTCGGTTTGAGAGGGCGCCTGTGATTGGTCGGTATGAGACGACGCCTGTGATTGGTCGGTATGAGAGGGCGCCTGTGATTGGTAGGTATGACGCGACGCTTGTGATTGGTCGGTATGAGAGGGCGTCTCTTATTGGTGCGTTTGAGACGGCGCCTTCGCCTGCGATTGGTGATTGGTCGGTATGAGACGGCGCCTGTGATTGGTCCGTTTGAGACGGCGCCTGCGATTGGTCGGTATGAGGAGAGAGAGGGGTTGAGGAGAGGGACTGGGGAAGGGGATGGGACTCGTGGGAGTAAGGAGGGAAAGATGGGAAGAGGGGTTGGGATAATTGTATTGGTGGGAGGAAGGGGGGAAAGGTAGGGGGCGTCCAGGCACTCCTTTTTGACACTTTAAGCACTGTCTCTAGGGTTCTATTTCGGACCATTCGGGATGTTAAGATTTAACTCTCAATCTGACTAAAGGCATAAACTTGTAGTTTTTAATTTCATATCTTTCATTATCCCATGTAAACTAGTTGCGGTATGTCAACTTGGTATTTTAATAAACGAAATCTACTTATTGGTTTCGCTGTCGCTTTTATTACACTCTTGTCGGCAAAGTGTTAAACTCTTAGCGTTGTTCCCACGGATTTTACGTTTCAAAGATGGTGAAACTTTAGGAAAATAATGCCATGGATTTACATAATAATTATTATAGTTGTATATCGTCCGCTTTTGGAAAACTCCAATATTATTAGAGCGCGCTGTTAGTTAAGCGCTATAATACTATGTGTAACATTGCTATCCCATAATTCTCTAGCCTCTAAATTTTAAGGGTTTGACTAATAAGAAAATAGTTAAAGTACACTTTAAAATATACTTGTTACCGAATAAGGCGTTTTCTTTACTAATCGTTTATAAGTTTTAGGTCAGAACTGCATTAATATTATTTTTGAGAAAAATTAAGTCAGTCAGTTCGGTCGTGGAGCTGCTTCGCCGACAGCAGCGTTTCCGGTGTAGAGCCTGATTTGATTGAGATGGTGGCAAAATTTCAAAATTTTCTAGTTCGCTTTAATGTGATTAAGCAGAAATGTTTTACTGAAACGCATCAAATAAAAGTATAGTTCAGCAGGACGCTTTAAGTCCCGATCGAGTGGAATGGCGGGTAAGTTGTGTATATTGGAGGTGTAGTCTTACAAATGTGCAGGCTCTGTAGTACAGTGCTTTTTCTACATGGGACGTGTTCATTAAATCTTTAACATTTTTATTTGCAATAAAAAGCTGTTTTATTACCAGTCCGATGTTGCTGCACTCCGAAATTGGTAAAAGTGTATTTTAGCGTATTTTATTCGTGATGCTGCCATCCGAGTATTTTAGCGTATTAATTTTTATTATTTCTCTTATGTGGCTGCGTAAATAGAAGCTGGATTAATAAAAATAATTGTTTGCCTAAATGAAAGTTGGATTGATGAAACTAGTTATTTGCTAAAATAGAAGCTGGACTGATGAAAAAGCATGTAGTTTAGCCAAGCCCATCCCAAGCATAGCTGAGGCCCTACGCAGGTTTTATTGTGGGCCTGCAGCCTGAGTTGGTTTAAATAGCTGTACTGAGCATTATGGACAAAATTAATATGATATTAGTATTAGGTTTACTAAGGCAAGCAGTGCCAGTACATTGTACAGAATTTTGGGCACCCTAACTTTTGGTGGAATTGCCGGGGCCCTACGCGGTTGCGTATTCATCGTATTCCTAGGGACGGGCCTGAGTTTAGCGTCATAAATGACTCGCCATTCCATGTTTTTCAGCGTTGGTCGAATACAAGTTGGATTGACAAAAAGAATTGTTGCTAAATAGAAGTGGGATTGATGAAAATTATTTTAGCTAATAGAAGTGGGACTGATTAAAAGAATCTCACTTAAATAGAAGTTGGATTCATTACAGTTATCATGAAAATCATTGAAATAATGAAGCGTAGTGCTTCTGCGGCAGAAAATGCCGCCACGCAACGCGTGAAAACTTACTTCTGCGGCGGAAATTGTTTCAAATTTGTTCTAATTATGACCCTAACCCTGACCCTAACCGACCGTCACAGCGCCTAACCTGACCCTAACTGACACTCATGAGGCCTAACCTGACCCTAACCGACCCCCACGACGCCAATTTACAGAAGAAACGCATTTTGAACAATGCTCATGCTCCGAGTGTTGCTCAAAGCTCTTCCACCTTCGAAAATAGTTATTCTGCGGCGGATTTTTCCGCCACAGAAGATTTATCCAATGATAAAATACCCTAAAATGCACTTTTACCCCGAAATGTACAAAACTAAATCTTTTTCTACCCATCGTCATCAGTGTGGTTGGTGTTGTTCTCCATTGCTGATTTGAGCCATTAATTTTAATGTTAGCAAAAGCTCATAAGAGCGTTGTGCTTCTGCAGCGGAAGATTCCACCACATAACGCATGCAGAAATTGCTAATGCGGCGGGAGGTGTTTTGACCTGTTTTCTAATGACGACACTAACCCTGACCCCAAGTGACCCTCACGACGCCTAACCTTACCCTAACTGATCCTGACGACGCCATTTGACAGGAAAATAACGAACTGTTGACTATCCTAAGAATAATTAAGCCATTTCAAGCATGTTTTGAACAATGCACATGTGGTTTTCAGTGCGCATGTGCGATAGAAAGTTTGTGCCAAAATCTTTGTTTTGCATATGCGAATGGGTGTTCTGACATGGAAGAATTGCTAGTGTGGTGGAATCTAGAAGATTTATCCCTCATAAAGACCAAAGAATATTACAACTGATGATTTTCGGTGTTATATTTGTGCATTTACTGGAATTGTTCTAGAACTACTTTTTCTTTTTATTATTCTCTGTAAGGGTCAAAGATGTTGTTTGTCATTGATAGAATTTTGGTGCAGAGTTGGAAATTGTTTGAGATTGACTGATTTATGTTTCAGGCCCACTGACTCCAGGATCAAGGGTCATGCCCCTGAGTCCTCAAGACCCTGCAACACAGCTCAGCACATTCAAGTCGTATGTGGGAATCATAGCAGATCCTGCACCCAACAGTATGTAGTTTACTTTATTTGTGCCCATCTTAATAATTCCTATATAAAAAGTATGTAATGTAAAGCAAATCTTTGAAATTTCTCAGCGCTATGCAAAAGCCGCATCAGGGAGACCAGCTTATTCACCGACGCTATATCAGATCAAGTTCGCAATAGGGGCATATAGCGAATCCCGAATGAGTATTACTGCCGTACCCCCGAAACTATTTTTTTAAAGAAAAGCCTTATCCCCAAAAACACAGTTCATAGCGAATCCCCGAACGAGTATTACCGCCGGATCCCCAAAACTATTTTGTAAAGAGAAGCCTTATCCTCGAAAATGCTGTTCATAGCAAATCCCCGAGACTCCTACAATAGCCAAGCTGCTTTGTCCGTTTTGGTTCCTGGTCAGAATCTGGGGAGGTCATTCCTCTGATTTCTTTGCAGCTATCTTAAGTATCATTCTTAATAAGTAATGTGCTGCTGGTATTGTGTCTAAGTGACCACACGTAAGTTGCAGCAAAATTTTACCTTTGAAGAAGTCATACTAACCTTCATATGTAAGTTGCTTTTGGATTTCTTTGTGTTATGGCATGGGTGATTTGTAGGAAGGTTGCAACATTGAGCCAATGTACTAATTGGATGAGTAACCAACAGACTACCCTTGGAATGCCAGCTTCTCTCTGGAGTAAATTTTGTATTAAATTGTTCTGTGTTATCAGAAAGGATGTAGTTATGTGTTTGTCCAATGTTTATGCTTAGTTTAACATGCTGATGTAATATTATGCTATTGATTGATTCAACATAATAAACAAATTGTTGTTTTAGTTATTGAGAAGAAACTGAAGGCTGCTCAAGAGCTTTGTGAAAGTTTCGAGGTAACTACTGTTACAGGGTTTTTGCTGCTCTGCAATTTACTACAGGCATATGTAACTTCCAAGCACAACTTTATTACCTTACTCGATTTTAACTGCTAACTTCTAGGGCTCTGTCACCATTTACTAGTGTTTTAATCTTTTGTTAGCTACGGATAAAACCATTACGGTAATCAATAATATGCTTAAAGTTTGCCTGCTTGAATTGCTATTGTCTTAGCTGCCTTTTTCCTTCTTTAATCTATTCATTAGTTTATTTAATTAATTGTCTAGCTCTTCAGTACAGTGCTAGGCTCTAGCACTATAGTGAAAAGCTAGAGGCTTGTTCCTTGGTTTAAAGCTTTTCTTATTTATCCAATATTATAAGTTTTATTTTTTAACCTGCGTAGCAATGATCCTCTGGGGTTTGAAAAAAACGAAATCTAGAGGAAGCAGGGAGATGCCGATTGCCAATTTTGGAGATGTTTGTGTTTGTGTAGATGATTGGCACCTTGCCTCAGTACCCTCAGTTTCTTGGAGACTGTCTGAGAGTCTTCATCAAGATACTTCAAGATGGTGAACCAACATTTATCACAGAATATCACAACCAGGTATGTAGAGAGTTCACAGTTAAAATTCTTGGTATATCTCATTTATGCTAAAGCAACTTTTAGTTTATGTGCTATAAAAGCAGTTGCATGTCAGCAGCAATAAAATTCAAGTTGTGTATGGCAAATATCTTTCATGCTTGTAATTCTATCTTTCTGAAGTTTTGGTTAGTTCAGACTAGGGTTGTTAATATCGGTTTTTTCGGCAAACCGATTATCGGTTTTAGAAATCCGATTTTAAACCGATTATCGTTTTTTATTGGCCTTCATAAAAATGTAATATATTATCATATAATGCAAGTTACTAAAAACCGATAATCACTACGTACCGTAACGTACATAAACCTATGGGGTTCTACTATTACCTCGTTGGCTGTGGAAGTCTCCGCCTTATATATGAGCTTTATATATGAGGCAATAATATGTCGCTGTTGGAGTTCTACTATTACCTCGTTGGCTGTGAAAGACTCCCGTTATATATGAGGCAATAATACATCGCTGTGGGGGTTCTACTATTACCTCGTTGGCTGTGAAAGACTCCCGTTATATATGAGGCAATAATACATCGCTGTGGGGGTTCTACTATTACCTCGTTGGCTGTGAAAGACTCCCGTTATATATGAGGCAATAATACATCGCTGTTGGAGTTCTACTATTACCTCGTTGGCTGTGAAAGACTCCCGTTATATATGAGGCAATAATACATCGCTGTGGGGGTTCTACTATTACCTCGTTGGCTGTGAAAGACTCCCGTTATATATGAGGCAATAATACATCGCTGTTGGAGTTCTACTATTACCTCGTTGGCTGTGAAAGACTCCCGTTATATATGAGGCAATAATACATCGCTGTGGGGGTTCTACTATTACCTCGTTGGCTGTGGAAGTCTCCGTTTTATATATAAGAGGCAATAATACGTGGCTGTGGGGGTTCTACTATTACCTCGTTGGCTGTGGAAGTCTCCGTTTTATATATAAGAGGCAGAATTCGATAATCGTTTTGTCAATAATGAAAACCGATAATCATTTTCAAAACCGATAATCGGATTTCCGATTATCGTTTAACATCCCTAGTTCAGACTGGCTTTTAGTATAAAGGTTAGATAATAAAATCTAATATGATATTCCGGTACTAGATTTGTTAAGAATTTGTGCAAAACCATGTGTGAATAATGTGGTAAGACGGCAGTGGTATAAAAATATCAAGTTACAAATTAGAATCATTCTTGTGTCGTGATGCAAGTGTATTGACTCATGGAACGCCCTTGCTTCAAACTGTTCAGCTGTATGGTCCATAACATAATGTATTAACTTGTGGAAAAGCCTTCAGGCTATCAAGCCTTATGGTCCTTGGCAAGAAATTACATTGGATAGTCTGCAGTTACAGTACATGTGAACATTTGTTTTCTGTGGCTGGCATTGTGTAGGACTACACCAGAGATGGCTATGGCTTACTTTGTCTATTTAACTGTCTGAAGGCTGAACTGTACAGAACTTGTAGAAAGTTGTTAGTTTTGCAGTTAATGGCAAATTTTGCTATTAAATTGGTTTATTTGTGTTGTTACGTAAATCTATTATATCAATATTTATTAATGTGAAGCCACAAATTTATGATTCCATTTAATTTAATCCTTTATAACAAATAGTTTTATATGATTAATATTCATTTGTAATTGCATGATTACTTTTGATAAGAAATTTTAAATTGATGCTAACCTTGTTTTGTGTAAATACAACTGTTGTCTTTATGAAAATTCTGTAGAAATGAATTGAGTAGACAAAACTTTGGATGGATATTTATTTCAGCAACTGAGGAAGATTCTGCTGGAGATTATTCATCGTATTCCTGCCAATGATCATCTGAAACCATTTGCTCCGAGCATTCTGTCACTCATGTTCAAACTTCTGGAGGTAGGCAGACATTTACATTCTACAGAATGTAAAGATAAATAAAAGATTATATGTGTAAAAGTGTCATAGTCTGCATAGCCCTTTAACAGTTACCAAAAATAGAGAATAAGTTCATGTCAACCAGCAGATCAATGAGCCCAAACTTCTGACGATCTGTAGCAAGTGTAACTAACATAAATTTTGTACTTAAAATATCTTGATTAAATTTTAAGGGAAATGGCACATACTGATGGACAGTGCTTCAGCCTCTGCTCTGTTCTTGAATGATGTATATTAGGGATGGTTTAACAACATCTAATGACCTAAATGCAATTAATTATGATGTCAAAGAAAGTGGAGAGTGGTTGTTATAAGGCATTACATCATGGAGATGATGTCTGATTGGAGTAAATTTGGAAACTGCCCACTTTGACATCAGTAGGGTTCACTGTGGCCCGACGTGCATGCAGGGGTATGTTTATTATGGCATGACTGTCGAAGTTCTTGGGACAGATATTTTTCTAAATGTTGGTTGCAATGTCTGTCTGGAAAAGTCTACCAACTTTATAAGGATATTTTCAAGTTTATTTCTTGTCCTTTCTCTTGTAAAATCTTTATATATGTTTGTATATATCTGGTCATTTTGAGAACCTCTTTTTCATTGTACTTTTTGCTATTGTTGTTTGTTAGTTTGGTGATTTTGATACTTGTTAATGAGATTTTTAAAGAGTTGTTTCATTCTTTCCAGATTGACAATGAGGAGAATGCGTTAGTTTGTCTACGCATTATAATTGAATTGAATAAACAGTTCAGACCTGTGTTTACATCTGAAGTGAGTATACAGGCTTTGATGCTTTATTTCTATTGCACTTGTTATAATAACAATTCTAATATGATAATGGAGGTTTTCCTCTTCCAGTGCAGTGCCACAGCAATCCAATGTTTTGATGCGACTACTTTCTGGAGTAGAGTTGAAGAGCCAGACATCTGCAAAGACTAGCCATTCCAGAGATGCACTCACCCTACCATAGAACAAAATAATAATAAAATTATAAAAGGTTTGCTCTCTGGGGCAAATAGGCAATAAGGTTAAGCTTACAAACTCTGTTTACACAGCTCAGTAGTTTCTAAACTCTTTGCATGAAGTGTGATCCTGAAGTTTGAAGGATCGTTTGACTGAAATGCAACCATAGCAATATTCTTCTATCTTGTTCACCTGCATGTATGTGATGTGATGCAGTGTGTTTTCGAGAAATTATTCTGGTATTTTTATGAGAATTATTGCTGGAAGTTATTGCTTACTTGTTACGTAAGAAATTATACTGTTGCAGTGTTGCTGTTGAGTTATTATAAGAACCGTGGTGTATAAAATTCATGTACGCTGTTATCTGATGGTGCCAGTCCAAAGCCTGGTTAAAGGAAGAGGGTGATTCTAATCATCTTCGTTATGGCACATTGTCGTTAAACAGAAGCTACCATCCACTGATAACATTTTGATTATTTATGCATTCTAGCAATTGTCTGTGAGTTTATTTTGTATGCAAAGTCACAACTACGGTTGAAATTACTGTGAGAATATAATGAAACACAATTTTTTTATAAATTGATATTGTAAATGGCGAACTGTAATTGAGAAGAATATGTGTGTAGTTCCTATTCCATTCCAGCTGCTATTACTGTCCAAAATGCTTTGGGGTTTGGTCAGATTTGACAATTGTACACAGCAAACAGCAGCCATGTTTACAGTCGATTCTTCCCATCAAGTGTATTATCAATGGTCTAAAAGTTTGTCTGATTTATGCATTTCAGGTGATTCAGTTTTTGAAGTATGTGAAAGACATTTACAAGAAGCTTGGAAACTCTCTGCCGAAGATCTTTGAGCACCGAATGCAGATCAAAATCCGAGACATGAGTGAGCTGAATATTGAGTCTGTACTGGATGAGACATTTACCAGCACGACCATCGTCACAGAGAAGAAAAACCAGGATAACCAGAACATATCGGTATGTGGAAAATATAGTAACATTCCAATTGCGACATGGACTGGTCTTCTCTGCTGATCAGGGTAACTGATAAGTGAAAGTGAGAAGATTTCTTCATGAGACTCAACAACTGTTTCCTCAATGCTCGAACTTACTGCTTGAAACCTTTTCTCTTGTTTTAATAATATAATAATAATATCTTTTCTTTAATAAGCGCCTGACAAACGCACTGCGCTGTACATTTACATGTTATGCAATTTAAATCTTAACTACTAACAGAACAGACAGCCTGCAATACACGGCGCTAATAGCAGCCTACAAAGCATATCCGCCCAACGGGGGCTCAAACTCGGTACCTCTCGCTCTCTGTGCCAGAATTATCCAATGCACTATCGGGGCCCCCCGGAATGCTTCTTTTCTCCAGCGCTGTTCTCAGGTGTGATTTCCATGAATTACATCACGTCTTTCATGTAATGCAGCCAGTATATTAATACAGAATGTTTGAAGGACTTTCATATTGCAGTTAAACAGATTCATAAAGCAAAGTTGCAATCTCAGTTGAGTTGAAATTTTATTTTGTGTTTCTTGTAGTACAACTTGATTCCTAAAGCTGACCTGTCTCTGAAAGTGCTGGCCGAGCTGCCTATCATTGTTGTTCTCATGTATCAGCTTCACAAGGCTCAGGTGCACAATGAAGTGGCTGAGTTTATTCCACTCATTATGTCCACCATTAACATGCAGCCAACTTTAGCACAGAGGTAAGAGTTCATGTGAATGGAGTATTAACAGAGGTTGAAGTTTGGCTCAGACATGAATTGTTTAGTGTACTGTGTTTAACTGTTTGCTCTGATTCAGTAAGTAAAGTGTACAAGGGCATATATTAGATTTGATTATTGGTAAGAAATTGATTATACCTGTTGTTAATGGCAGGGATGGGCAGTAATTTAAATTACGTAATTGAAATTGCGCAATTTGTTATTTTGTAATTTTAAATTACATTTCATGTCCCAAAGTAATTTGTAATTTGTAATTCAATTACATTTTTCCAAGTAATTTGCCCATCCCTGGTTAGTGGTCATCATTTGACTTTGTGCAGTGTGGTAGAAATTGTATTTTTGATTCCATTGTCTAATGTTTTTGTTTTCTGACATAGAACCTTTTCTGTTGTTGTAGGACGAGTGTGACATACAATAAGGAGGTATTTGTTGACTTCATCGCGGCTCAGATCAAGACGCTTTCATTCTTAGCGTACATCATCCGAATCTATCAGGAAACAATCAATGGCCACCACAATGCCATGGTTAATGGAATGCTGTCACTGTTGAGCCTGTGTCCTCAAGAAGTTGCCCATCTTCGCAAGGAGCTTCTTATTGCTGCAAGACACATTCTGGCGACAGATCTTAGAACAAGTGAGCTCACGTTCTGATTTAACTGAAAGCTTGGATAACTTCTTGTTAGAACTATCTCTAACATGGTTTCACGTTGTCATAACTTAGCAAGGTCAACTGAGATTGAGTTAATATTCAGTCTGTTACACATAGGTTTGAAACCATGTTGGGTTGTTGAAACTACATTAGACTACTATCATAGTACTATGGTAACGCTCATATTGCCATTTTTTTGTGAGTCTAACTGTATGCAGGGTAGCGAATATTGTTCACTTGTTTTATATGTAAGGCCTTGCATGCTCAGCCAGCAGTTTGCTGCAAGTTCCTTGCCTTCTGTGACGTAAACTAATGGATTCAATCTTTGTCATTTGGTTTTAGGATTTGTGTCATCCATTGAAAAGTTATTTGATGAAAATACTCTCATTGGAACTGGATGGACAACTTATGAATCGCTCAGGTATTCAAGATTTTTAACCTAACTTCCAATTTTTGTCCTGGTTTTTTCCATCTATTATTCTTGGAACTCTAAGTACTCTGTTAAATATTTCTTAAATACTTTTTATCATGCTCTAAACAATGTGTGTTTTTGTAGGTATGTGTGTATTTGTCTCAACATTTATGTAGGTTGTCAAAAGGCAACAGAGCAGCTCCACAGTTGTAGAGAAGAAGGGTTTCTGCCAGATCAGGCTATATTTTTAGTTTTAATTTATACTTGCTAAATTGGATATTAAACATTAAGCTTAAATTTATTAATTATTAGATACCAGTTACTAGTTCAGCATTTCTTAACAGAAGTATTTTACCGATGCCTACGCCCTTGTGTCGTAACAATGAGGTACCTTTGGGACTATAAAGGTATTGATGTTTTATTGAAGAAATTTACATTGTTCTGCTTTGTTTCTGGATTTTGATTTCATTAGGCCACTGGCATACAGCACACTTGCTGATCTTGTCCATCACATACGTCAGAGTCTGTCATTGAAGGACCTTGCACTTGCTGTTAACCTTTTCTCAAAGAATGTACATGATGAATCCCTTCCATGCAGTATTCAGAATATGTCCTGCAAGCTGCTTCTCAATCTCGTGGAGTGCATCCGAGCCAAGAGTGAAGTTGAGAATGGAAATGTAAGTGAAAGCAATTTTGCTGTGGTTTCAATTACTTTTGAAGCATTGCATATTCATACTAAACCGTTTTTAGGTAATTAATTCAGTGTTGTTGTAATTAATATTGTGCTTGTTGACAGTGGTTGTTAAGATACTTAGGTGAACAAGAACTATTAGTTTTTATGCAAGTCTTTTACAGCATGATGAATTTATGATAAAAAAATGGACAATTAACCAACTGCGATGTAATACTGTTTACAAGACATTTTCTGCTTGAATTTCTGATCAATAATACAAGTTGAGTTAAAATGGTTGCGGTTAACATTTATGTATTAACATCTGGCTGACATTTTAACTCATAGCCTGGGCTTGATGAAGGCCTGAACCACTGTACCAGCTGAACTGTGTATTCTAGGTGAACTGCACGTCTGTTTTTTGGTTTCTAGGGACGTGAACTATTCCTTCGTATGCTGGAGGTGTTTGTGTTGAAGTTCAAGACAATTGCTGAAACACAGCTTCCATACCTGATTCAAAAATGGCAAGTGTTGATTTGGGCTATAAATGGGCCACTGTAGGTCTGGGTAACTGTTTAAAATGGTTGCACCCAGGCCTTGATTTTGATAACCGAATACCTTAAATGCGGCCGAAGAAGTATAGTGACGTAAGCAGATTGGTTAGTCATGAATGGATTCACGGCCTACTAAGCAGTAGTCTGTTGCCTGTGAAGCCACATCCTGTGGAGTGGGAGATGTTGTGCAGGCAACAGTTGCCAGTCTGAAGCATACAGCGGATAAGAAATTTCCTTAGTCTCTAGAAGTGAATTCAAGGTAGCGGGCTGCCATATTGGCATTGATGGGCTGAAGGACATGGTGTGGGGCAGTGCTTCTCAAATTTTCTCTGGCTGCAGACCGATAATTGTTTAACCATCCTTACCGTGGGCCAGTGCTTTTCAACATGAGCTTACCGGTACATACATAACATGTTATATTGAACTTTAGAATTAATAACTTTGTCACTACTAAACTTTTGGTATAGTTGCATGTTTAAAACTGTTTATCATGTTATGAATCATTTTGTAATAGTAGTCAATATATTTGGAAATAAGCAAACTAATTTAGAACCTGTAATGAGGACTGGGTAAAGTAAGTTAAAGCAGTGAATTAAGTTAGACTAAAGTTATAGTTGAGTTTGTGGTGAAATTGGAGTGTATTAGTGCTGAAGTTGTAATAGAAGCGTTGGAATTGTTTATGGTATTACAGTCGTCAGCAGGAGAATGGAAAGGCATGTCAAGGTCAGTCTTCATCTCCGATACCACAGACTGCTGGAACTTCTACTGGACAACAGCCCAGTTTGGCTGGCCTTGGATCTTCTCTTATGGGAGACGTAAAGGAAGAATGCAAGACGCCAAACATTGGCTCATTTAATACAGCAAATGTCCTTGGTCTTGCAATGGATAAAGAGGAAACTAAGGTTGACATCTATCATTTGTCTTCTGTCTGGTTATGTTGTTACACAGATGTGTTAATAATAATAATAATAATAATAATAATAATAATATTATTATTATTAGATGTTACTATTAGTATTAACAACAAATGCTGCACGTGAAGGTCACACAACAGTGTGTAGTAGAGGTATAGTCTGGTTATTATGTGTATATGGATATTTATTTATGTCTGGATATAGCATCTGAAAGAACCTTTCAAGACTCTTGTAATGTCGTTAAATGACAGATAAACCTTTTTAAGTTTTGTCTAAATTATTATCACTCAATTTATCAATGTAGCGATCCTTCAAAATACCTACTCAGAGGCACTCCCGGCCCAGCTGTGACTGAAAAGAACAGTTTTTAAAGGTTAGTAAAAAGCAGAAGAATTTGTCCAATGGAAAGCCGTTCCAAATGGTCAGGCCTGTGACAGAGAAAGCCCGGTATTGCATGATGGAAGTGTGTGCAAAGGGACAAGCAAGTCGCCATGGACTGCAAAACATAGACTGGCAGCCGTGCTGCGGGACAGCAGAGCTCTCATAAGTATGCGTTCACAGTACCAACACGGGAGCCAGTGCAGATATCCCGCATATATGTAATGAACTTTTAATTCTATGCAAGTATTACACTCAAATAAAAGCAGCTTTTGATTAAAATAATAGTAATAATCACATGCTTCTATTAAACAGCTTACATTTGCATTTGTTGTGTGGATGTTCCCTAATTTATGCTTGTTGTTGTGCCAGGGTCCAAGCAAGCCTGGATCGTTCTGCAATCCTCCACCAAACTATTCAGTTGCAGATTGTCGCAGTCTTGTCAAGACCCTCGTATCAGGAGTAAAAACTATCACATGGGGAATTTCTTCCTGCAAGGCACCAAATATGGGTAACACTTTTTAACCAACCTGAATGTTTAACATTAAACTGAGGGAAGTTGAGGTATAACAACTTAGGGCTTTGTTTAATGTGAATGACTCTGGTGGCTACTGACATGTACTGATGCATTTAGTAGGCCCCACAGAAATTTGCGCTAAAAAATTGAAAAATTGTGCACCAAAAACGCTAATTTTGCGCACATTAAAAAGTGGTAAAATGCGTTATTTTTTGTGAATCAGTGTACCAAAGTAAACTTATTTAACAGTGTTATTGTTATTTAGTGTATAGTTTGGGTTTCCTAGAAATTATTTATGCTTGCAGAATTTTTGCACTGACTGACGATTTTATATAATTATGATCAATCACCAAGTTACACAACGTGCAGTATAGTAGCCCTCCATCTTCTTACGTAACGCCTATGAATTCATTCGCTCGATCACGAACCAACACGGCACGGCGGCACAATGCGAAGTCACGCACGCAGTTGCGTGACTGCTTTGGGCACACACCGTCTAACGAATTTTGTCGCATTGAAGTTTTAGAACTTTATACTCTGAGTGCATTACTAACAGAAACAGCTTCCTACACTACTTATAATTCCTATATAACTTCAATACTATCGTCCCATTCCGTTGGAGCCATTCTCAATTGCCACTCAACGCTGTCGTTTCTATGTTGCATTTACCACGCGTCGCAGTGGCTATTTTGCCATTTAAAGCCCAATTGCACAAATTACGAACACAAGTTACGAACCAGATGAAGAAGACAGCGATCTGTTCTGGTATTTTGCGCGAAAATTGCGCACATTGCTAATTTTTGCGCCGTTGCACGATAGTTAGATATTGCGCGAAAATTGTGCGGCGCAGAATCGCGAATTTCTGGAGGGTCTAATTTAGGATCAAAATGAAAACAGTAAACACTGAGAATGTTACTTATTAGATAATAATGTTGTGAATGAAAAAAAGGTACCATAGCAGTTACACAAGAATATTTGTTAGACAGACCTGTTTGAGCTGGTTGTGACTCTAGCAAATAATATAAAACAGGATTGTTTATTTGTTTGACAGATATATCTCTTATTCAGAACAAGCAGTTCTTGCCAAGGGAAACTCTAGTTTACATTCGTCTTGTGGAATACACTCTTCAGGCTCTCGATATCTACACGATAAATGTCTCACAAATGGGCCAAACATTCATTCGTTCTCCCGCGTTAGTAAATCTAACTAAATACTAATGATTTTATGTAATTACATCAAGTAACTGCTAGTTTTAATTAATTTTGGCAATTCCTCTGATTGAACTGTTCGAATTAAAGTGGTATATTTATTCATTTTTTAACCCTTTAACGATATGAGGGATTAGTTTTTCATGCATTTGAGTATATGCTTGTCATTAACGTGTTAAATAATAAAGTCAATGTTTATGAGATGTTTATGAGTCAGTGTGTATGCAGGTGAGTTTTTAAAATTTAGCACTCTAATTGGCATTGTGCA
Source organism: Aporrectodea caliginosa (assembly GCA_020284085.1). NCBI lineage: Eukaryota > Metazoa > Annelida > Clitellata > Crassiclitellata > Lumbricidae > Aporrectodea > Aporrectodea caliginosa. The sequence continues at coordinate 530,070 of JACEVL010000322.1, forward strand.
GGGCTGGCCAATGGTCCAGATCTTTTTGCAGCAGCATCCTTCTGGAACAGTCTTCCATTAAAAATGCATACTATTTTGCCACAAACTGCTGGGTAGGGTGACACTTGCTTTGCCCTTCTTGACCTGTCTGCTGCTTATACATTGCCTCCAGCATTGGTTTGGGTTTTCTGGTCCTGTACTGAATTGGCTTGTTACATATTTTCATCCACGTACTCAGTCAATATACTTAAATAGCAATTTGTGTAATGCTTTCCTGATGTGTTGCATCATGGCACGATAGATGCTGCTAATTAATAACGAAAATGAATTAATTTTTAGGGTCCATGTCCTTGTCGTGTTATTATGAGAATTGAAGCATGTTATAGTGAGTCTTTGTGCTTGGTTGTTTAATTCAAGACTGCATTGGTGTTGTCAGTTTTTATAAGGTTTTTTTCTTAATTTTTTGTAGTGGTCAGTCAGTCAGGTCAAAGGAGGAAAAAGAAGTTTTAGAACATTTTGCTGGAGTCGTAAGTATCAATAAAAATGACAACTTCACAGTTTCAAGTGGCTTTTTTCAAAGTTTTTTGTCATGAAATTGACACTTGTAACGTATCAAATCGTGTAAGCTGTTTAGAAAGGCTGTCTTGTAATGTTATGTCGTGATGATAATTTATATAGCATTGTGAGTAGCAAGCTACTTTTGGTGTGGTTTACAAAGTTGATTGTTAGACAGACTTCTGCAACAGTCTTGGTCTAGTGAAGTTTGTTCCTCGCAAGTCTTGTTTCTGGAGTCTTTATAGGGTGCATTCTAAGAACTGCTGTTGATAGAGGTGTTGCAAATGAGAGATAGACTGCCCTGTCTCACTTTACTTGTAAACATTAGTTTTATCTGTGTGACACAGAGTGACTTGGTGTATTTCTTTTTCTTTTAATTCTTTCCAGTTCATCATGATGAGTCCACTGACATTCAAGGAAATCTTTGCAACAACAATCGAGGTATTCTGGAGTGTTTATTAGAAATTAATCAGTTTCAGTTTCCATATCACATTGGCTTATCCACTGTGCTGATGTCTTGAGTGTTATGCTATTCTTGGTTTCTGAATATATCTATGTTTGATATTTAGTATCTTCATTATTCTCACCAGTTGGGTGAGATTAGTAATACCATGATGACACATTCGAATATCAAACAACAAAGCATATAAGCAAAAATATTGTAATTCTGTATTTATTTATTTTGAAGTGCAACAAATTTTATTTTAACATGTAACAGGGTATGTAAAAATGATATAGGTGATTTTGCCAAGTATGCTTTCTGGTGCTCCCAGAGGAATGTGGAAGTGGTGACTTGCATAAAGGTGCATCTAATGTATTGATTATTTTTAATTTACCATTTTTGTGTTGAGCATCTTGACACTTAACGACGAGCTGCATTGGTTTTCCAGTTGCTTTTAGTGCACCCTCATTGCTAAAGTGTGAAAGAAGGTGCGACATGTGTGGAAATGATGGTAGTATTAAATTAATTAATTTTTGATAATAAATATCAGAGTGCCTAACACTGTTAAATGGTGTTCATGTATTATTTTCTGTTGTAGTACGTTGTGGATCGGATTCACAGCAATTACGCTTTGCAGGTAAATTTGTCTGCTTTTAATGGCTTTATTATTACATTCAGAAGCACTGTGAAATTAAAAGTGCAGAAAGGTGTATCCCAAGGAAATGCAAATATGTGATATTTGCAGCAAATGTCAGTAAGAAAAATGTAGGAATTAATTCATTTAGAAAGCTGTAGTAAAGTTTGTTGCAAAGCCAGAGACCCAACAGTGGTAAGCTGTTTAGCTCTTACGCGTTAATTGAATCGTGGTGCTTCATTAGTAAGTGCTCTGCCATTCGGTCATTGTTTAAGTGTTGGCTGTTTAACAGAGAGGGTTTGGTGTCAGCCTCTACTTACATTGTAAGTTCCTTTCATACAGAAATACAATATGCTATCATTTTATGCTTCATGATTGGCTAATGCAGATATGGACAATACAGAAGTAACTGTGATAATAATAATAATACAAAACAAAACATCATGTGAAATTGCCCTATTTGTATTGAACAATGCAATATCTAGCAATAGGTTGTCCTGTTGATAACTGGTGTTACCAATGTCATCATCAATAATCAGATATTTCCACTGTGCTAAAAATGAATTCAGTGTTTTGTGAAATGGGATGATGGAAAGAGATGTTGACAATGTGCAAAATGGTACGGAAACTTCATGTCTTTGGAAGCATGTACAAAGAACTGTGGCTAACTCTGATGGCGTTTTGAACCTGTGAAGTTGTGCAATTTAACAGTTTGAGTAAATTAGTTAATATTTATTTCAGTAAACATTTGTTAAATTGCTATTTGTTTATGCTCTGTTACTGTGTAGCTCATTGCTAATTCTTTCTTGGCAAATATGGCAACATCTGCTACTTTTGCAACAATCCTTGTGGAGTACCTGCTGAAGCGCATGGAGGAAATGGGATGTAAGTGTTTGAAAGCAGCCAATTACTTATAGATATGACCATGTTATGCTGAATAAATGAGGTGTAAGATGTAGGCTAATCAGAAACAAGTTATGCATCTTGTTTTTCTAGGTTTCATTTGTATTTTGTTTCTGTATTGTATTGGCTGATTTGAATCTCATCTTGTTAATATGAAGACTTCATAATACCTTTTGTGTAATACACGAGGTATCCATCTGTGATTGCATCCTCATGAAACGGCCTAGTCATTATCATATCCATTAAGGAGTATATCTTACTAGAAAACAGGATATTTTTAAGCTCCACGGTGGATTGTTGTGGTGAATTTATATGGACAATGTGTTATTGTTATTTCCAGCAAATGCTGAAAGGTCATCACTTTATCTGAAACTCTTCAAGCTGGTCTTTGGATCTGTATCGCTTTTAGCTCATGAGAGTGAACAAATGCTGAAGGTTAGATGAACAAAGTTATGTGCATTACATGGAATCTGTTTAACGCCTTCTCTTTACTTCTCTACACCCAAGACTGGACTGTTTTGCCTACATCTTTCAAAAGTTTTGCCCCTAATTACAGTTTGATTGATTTGTTAGAGACAGCGTAATTGTAATTAGAAACAGAAATGTGTATAGCACCGCCTCAACAGAAACAAATGAGTGGCACTCTCTGGGTTGTGGAGATGAGCAGCATCGTGTCCTGAACAAGTATATTGAATAGTTATTTTTTTATTTTTTATGACAGCATTTCAGGCGATAATTTTTTTGCATTTTGTACTTTTTTCTGTTTTCTTATTAGTTGTCTGATTTTTTGCAAATAGCTTTATAATTTTGTGTTGCAGTGATGACCCAATCTTCTGCTAACTTTTATTGATGCTGTTGTGACTTGTTATGTTTTTGCTGTTTTTGTAGCCACATCTGCACACAATCGTCAACCGTTCAATGGAGTTGGCACGTACAGCTAAAGACCCTTTCAATTACTTTCTGTTGCTTCGAGCGCTCTTCCGCAGCATTGGTGGTGGAAGTCATGACCTTTTGTATCAGGAGTTTCTCCCACTTCTTCCAACACTCCTGCAAGGTCTGTTTTAATTCAGTTTAGTCATGTGATTCTCTACAGAGAGCTCTTATAATATCTAATCAAAAACTTTTGATTCACATGTTCTTTACAGGAATAGGTATAATGTAGTGCTTTTATGAGGTCCCTAAAGGCCTCGTATCTCCACAACAATCCTAAGTGTATATAAATCACCAATGGAAAACTGGTAGCTCATTTGTCATTCCAATTAACTGTGCACAGGAAGACCACTGGTTCCCTAATGTCTTTTGCTTTAGTAAGTGCACCTCTAATGTTGCAATTCTGTGCCTTCATGCTATATACAGGACATAGACCGTTAAATTGCAATTTAAATAGTCTATGATACAGGAGGACCACTGTTTTTTTTATGTGGTAAACAGTTTGTGTAATTTACTGCATTGGTTGATGTCACAGATTTGAGCAACAGCATCTTGGAAATTAATGAGGTTGAATTGGCATGTAGAAACATTGGTAAACCAGGAGAACTGTCTTCCATATTTTATAAGAGGGCTATTTAAGTGAAATCAATGATTTTAGCCTAACAGTCAATAAGCTTGTGTTTGTGTATGCAATTCATGTTCTCTTATTTGTGCTACGGTGATTGGTTTATAGGCCTGAACAGCCTTCAAAGTGGACTTCATAAGCAGTACATGAAGGACTTGTTTGTGGAACTGTGTCTGACTGTTCCTGTTCGTTTGAGCTCACTGCTTCCATATCTACCGATGCTGATGGATCCTCTTGTTTCGGCTCTGAATGGATCACAGACTCTTATCAGTCAGGTGAGATGCTTTTGTGGCTGAAGGTCAGATGACAAGGTGGTGCCACTGTTACATTTGATATAGTGCCAGCAATTAAACAGTTCTCCTCGTGCAGCTTTTGTGTAGTGCGGGGATTTTTAGTTATTTATTATATTGTAGTACATTAAATTACAAGTCAGTTGAAATGCTGAAGGTAATTAATAAAATCCCGGAGATTAAAAGATCCAGGAGATTAAATGATCCATGCGATTAAATGACGCCAATGTTAGAAGGCAGGTGAGATGCTGTTCAGGGAGTTCATAAAATCCAGTTGACTTATTGTTGCTACTGGTTTACTTCTATGATAAGTTTGTGATATCTGTGAGGAAAATCCTAGGAAGTAAGATTGAAACAGGCAAGGCAAAAGAACATCGAAATGAGAAAATGCTCTGAAGATGAAGGATGTGGAATAGAATGATTTTTTTAGCAACAGGAAATTTGGATGGATGCATAGATAAGGCAAGAAGCTATTTCATTGTGCTAGTTTGCCAGTTTTGTTTTGAACATTGTGACCATTTATGTTGTTGACCACTCTGATGAAATCATGATAAAGTGTAGGGTGAACCCAGAAGAAAATGTTTGTGTTTGCTGTCAACACGTGTAAATATTATTTACTTTAGGCAATACGATGCCTTTACTTCAGCTTGATTGTTTTGTGTGTAAGCATGTCAGATACATTATCCTACCAGTGTATAATGTATATGTACTCTACAGTGGCAGTCGGACTCAGGTATTTTTCATTGCTTGATTTTCAGGGCCTGCGAACTCTGGAACTGTGTGTTGATAATCTTCAACCTGACTTCTTGTTCAGTCACATTCAGCCAGTCAGAGCAGAACTCATGCAGGTAACTTGCCATTTAATTTTTTTATTCATATACCCTGTTGATCACCAAAATCCAGAATGGAAATTACACTCATCATAGTGATACATGGGTGTCAACAGGTAAAGCCAGAAGGAACAGTATTGTTTGGAGAGGAGGTTCACCTATTTTTCACATTTATTCATTTATGCAGTAAAATTAGTGAGCATCAGAGATATATATTGAAGCCAATAAAGTATTGTATCATAGTACAGAAATGTGCTAATGTAGTGGTGTAGACCTATAACTTATGCCCACACTATACATGCATTTTACATGATGAACAATAGTTCCATCAAACAGCAGCACATCATGTCTTTTTAGTGAACATGAATGAGAATTAATTTGAATGATTTTAGAGAGTTTGTTAACTGCTGGTATTTAGAAACTCCAGTCTTTTCCAGTCTTTTCAAACAACTTTTGGAATATAAAGCTGGTCTGTATTGATAATAAGTTGTTTTTAAAATGAAATCTTGCTGAGAATAAGTAATTACTTAACGGTGCCTTAATTGTTTCAAAGTTAGTTTAACATTGTAATGCTTCCATTATTTAAAAACCTGATGAAATACTTTAAATTCACACATTGGATTGTTGTCAAAGGCTAAATGATCAGAGTTAGGTGTCCTAGGATAAAATGCTACACAAAGTTTTCCATCTGTTTGTCTATAGGCTCTGTGGAGATGTCTGCACAGTTCACCAGATAGCACAGCACAGGCTGCATTCAGAGTTCTTGGAAAGTTTGGTGGAAGCAATCGCAAGATGCTGCAAGAGGCGCAGAAGGTACATTTAGATATCAGTCAAATGCCTCTGTCTTCAGGTCTTTAAATGTCTTTGATTTAGGTATCGTTCAAATATGATGCAACAGGTGTATGCATGTGTAGATAGATCTTTAGGTAGTTGTCTACTTAAGGTCTTTTATTTTTGGTATAAGTCGAATTATCAGTCAAAAGTCTCTGATTTAGGTATTAGTTGAAGGTAGTTGAATTATGCATGTCAAATATCTTTCATTTAGATATTGGGAAGGTCTTTCTCTGATTTAGAAGGCTGCTGAAGGTTGTTGATTTATGAATCACTCAGTGTTATGTGATTCAAAATCACCAAATGCTTTCTGATGGCTGTAGTCACTAAGTAAAGACAAAAAGATAGTTTGTGTTCATAGCCTCAGAAGTTATTTTGTTGTGTTTTAAGACTTAATGTTATTCCTTTTTTTATTATTTTGCAGCTGAATTACAATGAAAATGAATCAATTGGTCCATGTGTGACTGTCTACTTCCAAGAGTCTAAGACTCCTATAGCCCTGCCAGTTGAAAATACTATTGAAGCGGCACTGAACATGCTTAAGAACCCCAATTGTGAGCTGTTCTATCGCAAGCAGGCATGGGAAGTCATTCGTGGATTTTTGGCAGCAACAATGAGTTTGGATGAAGATCAGAACCTTCTGAATCATCTCTTCTCACATCCAAGGTTAGTCATTGGGCATGCTTGAGCAGATGAGCTTAGCGTAATCACTGACTGATGCTAAAAGCCTTAATAATTACGAACACTGATTCTAAGACTTTAAATATTTGTCTTGCCTTTTTATGATTGTGCTTCTCAGCTTTTCATTTAATTGACTCTTGTTAAGGTAATTTCTAATGTTATATGTTATTACTACATGCATTGTTGTTATCGTTATCATCATTATCAAAGGTACATATGATCCAATATGCAAAGAGTTGCACAGATCTGCAGTTGTGATTCAAATGAATATAGTTGGTGAAACTATTTTATTGAATTAGTGATACTATTTATTTCCAGAAATCTGTACAGTTATATCAAAGATTTTTAAATCTGTTTATTATGTGTTAATGCCTTCTTTCTTGCTGTCAGTACTCAGCATATTATTCTTCTGGTTTGGGTGTTTAGTTTCACAGACAAAGAACCGCAGCCGCGCACAAGCTGCTTCTACATATGTACTGATCGGCACATGAGATCTGTGGTTGAGAAGGCCTTGATTGCAATGTTTGGTAATCAGAATTATTTCTCAAATCGACACTCTTATCTGTTTACAGACTCACATTCAGTTAAACCTGAAGTCTGCTAACAATTACTTATAATGAAATGCAAAAACTGTAAGGGTTCAGAATTTTTAACTTTTGTAGTCGACTTAAAAGATTTTTAAATCTGTTTATTATGTGTTAATGCCAATGAGCAAGAGAAATTGAGCCTAGATTTTAAATTCCTGTTATACAGCACAAAGAAGACTTGTTTTAAAACCCAAAATATGGGTGATATTATTTTAGTTGTTTTCTAATTGTGCGCCGTGTAGTGAAAACTTTTTAAAGTATGGTTACTTGAAAACATTTGAAATGACTTCTCATTTTATGCTGTTTATCATGTAAGTTTTATCTTTGGTGTCTGGTCAGTTTTGTGCCTTAATCACCTGTTATAACCAAGCAGGAAAACTGTTAGTGGTTATTATTACTAGTCAGTCATTGCAGCAAATGTTCCTTACTTTCATAAGGTAACTTAGTCATTATTGTTTCAGTTGCTGCTTCACCAGTGAAAGAGCCACCAAACTCCATTCTGCAATTTGTTGTTGGCCTTGTCACTCATTACACAATGGTGGCCTTATCTCAGCAAGCAGGCAAGTAGTCATTGTACATGTAGTAGCAACATTGGTTCTTGGTTCCAGTTAGTTTATTTACTCTTATGAGTGTTTACCCAGATTTATGTGATCCAGTGGCCTCGTACTATAGTTATATACAATATGTCTGGTTATTTGGAACAGCGGGTTCGATATAATTTTTCTTTTTTGAGTCAAAGGTATGGTCATTTATTCACTGATCTGAAGTAGTTGGACACTTTGTTGTATTAGAGGAATGCATTCAGAATTGGATAACAGATCCATATGTGTAGACCTTAGAGAGCAGGTGGTTCTGCGTGTTACATGAATTTGACTGTGTACCTTTTCTTTGTAGGTCCTTTTGCTCTGACCACTGAAAAGCTGAGCAAGATGAATGGTCTTGATCCTCATATTCTGATTGATGCTCTGGCTGCTGTTATGGGTAATGAGGAAAGAGAGCTCTGTACGCAAGGCCTCAAAGCTCTGTCGATTATTCTGAAGGTGTCAACACTTGTGGTTGGATCCAAGGAAAAGGTTTGTTGTTCTGTCAAAAAGTAATGCTTGATGACATGTATAAAGCATTAAGAAAGTGCCACATAATACAGGAATGCAATCAAACATACATCTTTTTGTGCTAAAGTGCATATATAGTTCTATTTGCGTGACATCGAATTATTCTAATTTAGTTCAAGATGTTTCAAAGAATTATCTGTGTGCAGGTATGTGGTGAGTTTAAAAGCAGATTTCATTTGAAAACTTTACATGCATTGAACTAAGCATGTTGAATTTTATAATGCCTCTGCTTGAGGTGGTGTGTTAAACGAATGTTCTCAGTCTGTGAGTTGCTTTAATTGGTGTATTCAGCCAGTGTCTATTACATCAGCATCCTACAAAGATCTCAGTGAGAATGTTATTATAGAGTAGATTAGAAACACCTCGATGTGTTTGGAGTAGTTGCATTGAAATATCAAACCGATATGGGATAATTAAGTTGCAAGTGTTTGTTCCTGTAGAAAACATAACTAAGTGTTTGTTTTGTTTTTTAGGCCTGCCAGTTGCCACTTTTTGAATATATGGCAGAGAAGGTTTCAAATCTCTGTTACGAGAGAGCCTGGTACACCAAAATGGGAGGGTGAGTCACACTTCTCATTTTAAATTAACTTTCTTAGGCCAGTGTTTTTGTAAATGAACATTTATATAGCACCTAATTCCCAACAGACACCAAATATTTAGACTGAGGTGACTCTGTGAATGCAATACTGTCTACATGACATATGAAGTCATTTGTGAACTGCACCTGAAACACCAGTGTAGCATTTGGTCTTTAAAAAAGATAACCTTTCAACTCTGCTTCTGCTGTAGCTAGAAAAATATACAAAGAATTGGAATTCTCTGACTTGCAGGCAGGAAGAATTTCATTCTTTTGTGAAATGTTTTGTAGACTATTAATTATAGTCCTAGTATTTGTATAGGAGTTAAATAACTCTAGTATGAACTGTACCCAGGAAATGGTTTATTTTTGGGTAGGTGTGATCATAAGGAGCTAATGAATTTTATAATGGATCCCAACGAAAGAAATATTTTGGAGTTCAACAGTGGCACTCCACTGTTCGCTGACTATATTTGCCATAGTGAAAGGAGGGAAGTTGTCCAAGTGCAACATTTCAGCCTAGCGTAGCCAAGGCTGAGATAAAAGGTTACATAGCATCAGAATTTTCAGCAAATAGCAGCTTTGATTCATATGTGGACTGTATGTCTTTTTACAGTTGTGTTATGATTAAGTTCTTCTGTGAGCATATGTCACTGAAGTGGGTTCTTGATCATCAGCTGCTCTTCCTCCAAGGTCTTCTATTTGTCATCATGGACATAACGGGTGAGGTAAGTAATCCAAACAATTGTTTGTGAGTGGCAACTGATTACTCAAGAAGAAAACTGCATTAGATCAGGACTTGCTATGTTTTTTATTATTAGTTTTGTCCATTTCTGTGCCACAGATACAAAATTGTGATATCGGTTAACTTCCATGCAGGCCACAGGCACAGAATTGCAACATTATTTAAAAAATCTGTTTGTGATGCTGATATTAAAATCAGTTCTATGAGGGAATGCAGAAACTGTAGTAGCCAGAAGGAGGTGTTGAAGGACATGTTTAATAGATATAGTTGCTACCATATAAAGGTATGTTTTATGCCAACCTCATCTTTTGAAATAACTTTTTTGTAACAGATGATCATTATCCTTTTTCTCTTTTGTGTCTAGGTTTCAAATGGTGCATTAGACATGGCCAAGGCAAATGTTGACCAAATGCTGAGATTATGTTCGAAAACAATACCAGCAGATGAAGCAACTGACATTATTCTCGAAGCTCAGAGAAAATCTCTTCATGAAGCAGTTCATGAACTTGTGAAACAAATAACCTCTCCAAATCAGCTGGTTAGAGAGCAGGTATGGCACATTCATTGTACTTTTTAATGCAGGACAGGTATGGAATTTGTGTGTTCTAAAGTGGGGCATTCAGATTCGTGTGCTTTGCAGAAGTGATGGTATCTGCTGCCGGGCTTTTCCGACACTGACCCGTAGAAATGGATCCACTGTTGACAGCTGATTCCACATTGAAAGTCTGTGGTGTGCTGAAGATGTGGGGAGTGATGAGGTGATTGCTACAAATATCCTGTGAAATGTTTATCTTGTGCTACCTGAACACACTGCAACTGTTTCATGTGATGTTGGGAAGATGCTTTGTGTTTCTTCAGAATTGCTACTCTGGTTAGACATTTTATCTAATTAAAACTGAACTGTCCTTTTAAATTGTGTATTTTTATGATTGTGTTGTGTTTGTAAATTTTAATTATCAAGATTTTTATCAAATTCTTTTAGATGCTTCTCTTTAATTAGGAAGGTTGGTGGGATAAGTTGTCTCCTTATGGGGAATGCAGGAATCCTGGTATATATATGTTGTTTCCACGATTTTTAACAGTGCCAGCTGAAGTAAAGACAGTTCTGTTGCTTGTGTTGTTTTGTGCTACATTTGTTTGCATTTTAAAGAATGGAGTGCTATTTACTTTTGACTCCAGGTCACTTACACTTTGTCCGTTCTATCGGAAGCAACTGGAAAATCAATCACGGAGATAATTGAGCCTCACAAAGATGCCATCGCTGAAATGGTGCCACCAAAGAAGCACCTGTTGCGTTATCAGCCACCGGTTGCCCAAATTGGCATCATGGTAGGTTCTGATGAGGGGTTTGCTGGGCACAAAGGGGTGTGAACAGTGTGGGTCCTTTCTGGTCTCCTCCTCATCTGATGTGCAATTTGGCTAGTTGATATGGTTTTTTCAGACAGTTAATTGAAAGTATAGTTAGAAATACTAAGCATTTGTTAATTATTCTAGTTTAGTATTGAAAGTGTCTGCCTTTTTGCAAATTATGTGGCCAAGTTAATTTTTGGTTGCTAAGAAAGGTAATTATGGTTTAATTAAGATCATTATTATTGATGTTTTTAGGAAGGAAATGCATTTTGCTTGTCCTTGGAACCACGGTTTGTGACAATCGATCTGTCAATTCTGGAGCACAAACTGTTCTTTAATGAATTGCACAGTATGTGTGATGCTGACGACAGTCTGCTTCTCAAGTTGCACTGTTACAAGAACGTGACGACTTTTGTGCCATTACGAAAGAGTGCCATAAGTACGTGCCTCTGTTGTTATTGTTGTTCTTTCTTTTTTATGTTGTTGCTGTGTGGTAACTGTGCATATGGGAGGAATGTTTTCGTAAAAGGTGTTATGTTTAAAGCGTGTCAAAATCAGGGCATGGCACATTTACCATATGACAAGCTGCTGAAGCTCCAGATGATCTGTTGGTGCAAGCAGTACTGGTTGTCAAGTTTGTTGTCACCTTGTGGCATTGTATTGGCAGCATGTGCCAGCTGCTTGAATGTACCAACTTGCTGTGACTTTTGCAGGTGCCAAATTTTCTGTGAAAACAGTCTTCTCGTGGCATCTATGACCTTCAGACCATCATGATTCAACAACCTCAGTGTCTGTTGTTTCTAGGGAGGGGTGTTTCCATGCTGCACCAGACACAACTTCAAGTCCAATGTTTACTGTTTATATAAATGATAACTTTCATTTATGCAAGTCACTTTTCCAAGAAAGCATCCAAAGCAAAACAAATAATATTGTCCTTGAAAAATTGCAAGATAAACAATCAAAAGTTGCACGACATGGCCATGAGGGTGTAAACACACCTAGTGGGTCCACCAGCCATTAGACATATTCAGAGGGTGATGTTTTGTAAGATGTTACTAATATACAAATGATGGATACTTCTGGACTGATGACTGTGGTTTTGTAGAAGATGACGGTGTGTTGACAAGAATGTGTTGTATTTAGATAGTCTTCAGTTAGATATTACAGTTGATAAGAGAGTGTTTTTAAATTTCTTCTTAGGGGTACTTTCAGCTTGCCATTATCTTGCTGAAATGAGACCAAACATTTTCAACATCCTTTACAAGGCACTGAATTCAGATCATACAGAACTTCAGCAGACAGCCTTCGAGTGCATGAAGAAGGTTAGTTTTTTCTTTTCTTAATTAATTTTCTCAGACAAAACCTGTTGTTGCTTAAGTTGCTAATGTATGTTTGCATGTGTAGTAGTGGAAGTTGTTAATCTGGCTCTTGTAGCATTGTTATTGACTTGGCCTTCAGGACCAAACATTTATGAATTATTTTATCTTATTGCTGGCGATATTGTTTTTGTTTTACCTTCATGTGAATAAATTTGTATGTTTAGCACCACATAACTTTTAAAATATGAATGATAGAATGATTTTAATTGGAATTACACTGTGTACTCAATATAACTTGCTTCTTTATGATACAAATTCTGATATAATGTATAATATATAGTATGGATTCCAAATTTAATTCTGCTCTAGAAAATGATGTCAACATGAGTTGATCTTATGAGACAGTTCCTAATAAGCTGCAAATGAATAGGCAAGGATAAAACAGTGGAATGGTTGAACTGAAATTTAATTGTATCTGTACAATATCAAGAATGGCATCTGGTTTTGCCTTTGTTGTGAACTGTTGCTAGTTAGATTAAATGGAAAAATTTACTTTTTTAGATTAATTACACATTTGAAATTTATGAAAGATAAAAACCCTAGGACAACTTACACATATCATTCAGTAAGGGAGAAATAGTGAAAGCTTAATGTTAACATTAACGTAAACATACAATAGTGATGTGGAATTGTGGATGAATTTCTTTTTGTGCTTATAGTTTATTGCTGGATTTGCGATTGACATGTCAATGGTTCATTCGGCCATGAGGCCACTTCTTCAGACACTTTCAGACTTCAGCAATCTGACTCTCAACCGATTGCACGTTCTGTCCAGTTTGACTCAGCTCTTCCCCAATTCATTCAATGAAAAGCTTTGCGATCAGCTTCTGGTGAGATAACAGATTTCAATTTAGCATAGATCTGTTTCATATCTAGACAATTGATTTAACATGTTTGTCTGCATTATACTTGATCCCATTCTGCTTCTTGCTGCAGTATAATGATCATATCTAGCTAATGGGACAAACAAGAATGAATGACTTCATCTTGTGCTCAATTAGTACGTGCAGTGCACTGCTAAATAATAGTCCAGTCAATACTTACTGGAAATGAATCTATAGATATGTGCACATCAGGTATTTTTGGTGCTGTGACATTATGTAAGCATCTTTTCAAATGTGTGCAGCTGAATGAATGTTATATTATTCGAATAAATACATATTGAGAGTGAATCTATATACATGCACATCATGTGTATTTTTTCATGCTGTAAGTAACATTTCCGCATCTTTTTACATCAATGAATATTATGCAAATAAATGCATTTTGAAACTTTATACAATATACATGGATGTTGGTTTTACCTTTTCATGTTATCTAGGCTCATTTAAAGAAGTGGTTGGAGTTTTCAGCTAATCCAGTGAAGCCATCACAGCCACAGATCAATGGCCAGGTGCTTCCTAATGTAAGAAATTAGTTTGCTCTCTTCAGTTAAACATAAAAATTGCAGGACTATTAAATTCTCTTAGTTCATTTTATGTCATTTTATTGACAGCTACTGCTGTTGTGGTGGCCAATGTTCCATCAGGGGTGTGTGCATATATGTACTTGCACAGCCTCTGATGATATCACAATAGCAAGATAAATAATTGAAATGGAATAATGTGGAAAGATCTATGTAGTTTTGTAATGTGGACCAGAAGCAGATGTAGAAGGATGTACTCTTGTGGGTTTGGGATGAACTTAGCACGTAAGGTCTGGAAGGTGAGAAAGATGAGGGAGAGACATAGTGCTGTTAGACTGTTTTTAAGTTGTTGACTGTTTATTAAATAGGAGTAGTTGGCAGTGACGCTAGGCATGTGATGTTTATTTACTGTTGTTCTTCGATCGTAGGAACTGAAGATCTGTGCTGCAATAATTGAGATATTCCATTTGATTCCATCGGCATCTCAGAAGTTCTTGGAACCATTGTTGTCGTATGTGCTAAAGGGCGAAAAAGATCTGTTCATTGAGGTGACCTCATCTATAATGTGGAATGCCTGTTATTTATTTTATTGTGGAATAGCTATGAGTTGTTTTAGTCTAAAATTGCTGTGATATTTGTTGATTTCTTTGCTGAATGACCAAATAGTAAAGTTCAAGCTAATATTACTGGTAGTTTAATAATAGAGGTGCAAGCCATAGTGAACTCTAATGAACAACTAAATGAGTGCACTGCTTTTACACAGTGTCCGTGAGAAGCTCAGACAGCAAAGGTGAAGGTGGACCCACCACCCTCATATGCCAGGAATAAGAGAAAAGTTGCTAAAACTTCATTCCCATAGCTGTCTCTATGGTCTATCTTAAGGAACTCCTCTTTCCTTCTCTTTTTCATTCCTGTTCATAAGTCTCTTACTTAATTTTTGTTTTGCCTTGTTACATTTTTGTATGGTTTCAAAATATCAATTATGCAGATAGCAAAAGATTAATATTTAAATAAATTAAGGGAGCAGAAACAATACAAAATGGAGACTTCTTAACTGCTACACTGTGCTTCTTTGGTGCCCTTCAAAATTTTCCAGATTTAAAGAGTTACTTTGGGCATTTTTGTCTTTGTTTTTATATTGTATAAATTTTTCATAAATACATCTTAATTATTTGGTTGTTTAGAAGGTATTGCTTTCACCAATGCGCATTTGAGAACAAAGTATGTCTTTAATATATTGCGTGTAGGCCGGAAGTCCATTTCGACAACCACTGATGAAGTTTCTGCTTCGATACCCAGATGGCACCATTGATCTGCTAATGAGTGATGTCAAAGTTCAAGACCAGCAGTGGAACCGATTCTTTGAGGTAGACTTTCGTTGCCAGTAATTTTTTTATTCTTATATTTAGTTTTATTTTGATTTGAATAAGAGATTCATAATTTTGAAGAATTAACTGAAGATCCTTTTCTGTAAACCCTTTCTTGTATTACCAATCATTTGAATTATTGCACCTCTGAGTAGATATCTTGAACGGGTGCTATATAATTTTTTTTATTGATTGATTGAATAGTTGCATTTATTTAATCTTAATTGATCAGGGTATTAAGCGGGGGCGGGATTCATGAGATATGACTAACTCCTATTCATGGCTTAAATCTGGCCTATGCGGGAGTAGCGGTTAATTCTCTATTCATGAGACAGGCGCAACGCTCTACTCTGCGAATAAGGCTATTCCGACTCTGAGGTAGGAGTAAGTCCTCTATTCACAGCTTAAAGGCGATTAACAAAATGGCGGCCGTCGTTGTTCGTTGCATTCGACGACGTTTTAGACACCAATACGTGTTTAAGAGAATCTGTAATTAACTCATTTCGTTCGCCAACGGCGACCTTTAAATTGCCTTTCATTTCGCCATCACAAAATGTTAAAATTTGGCGAGATTTCTGACGATGTTGCATTCGAAGTGCCGCATCTTTCCGTTAGGCATTGATCTGTCCCAACTTCACCGTAGCTCTTGCGCATGCGCGATCAACGATAACCACTAAAATATTGGGAAAACCCAGCGTAAGCGTTTTTTACACCCAGAGTAACTAATCGGCCTTCTACGCCTGTTTATGAATACCGACTACGAATAAGTTTTATTCAGAGAATAGTTATTCCCAGAGTAGGCGTTACACCCGGAGTAGCTTACTCCTGCCCCATGAATCCCGCCCCAGGTAACAACCAAATTCATGCATCTGTACATTATGTAATTCAAATCATCAGCATAATTAAAAAATTATGTAAACAATAAACCAATATTTGATTACATGGAACCTACATTTATGCACTGAAGGTTCTTGTGACAGGAACAATTTGGTATAGGATTTATTGGCTTTGGCTTCCTATTTTACTCCCAAGTTTTGACTATTGCTCGTTTTTGTGCATTAATCAGGTTTTACTACTTATTAATGTTTCTACTTAAGCTTTTCAACCACAATCTAGACAGACTTCAAAAGAAGAGTTGAGAAGTTT
Organism: Aporrectodea caliginosa; assembly: GCA_020284085.1. Lineage (NCBI taxonomy): Eukaryota > Metazoa > Annelida > Clitellata > Crassiclitellata > Lumbricidae > Aporrectodea > Aporrectodea caliginosa. The sequence continues at coordinate 546,438 of JACEVL010000322.1, forward strand.
GATGATATTTGGTGAATGCATATGCAGAGGTAGTTATTGTAGATGTCACATATCACAAGATTTTGATGCTTATTTTTTGATCTTGCAGTGGCTTTTGAGACAGCCAGATGGAAAACCTTTCCGGGAAATTCTTATGAACAATCCTAGTAGAATATTTATGCTCACAAAGAAGGTTAGTGAACATGGCACAATTGATTTTATTATATTTAATGGCCTAAGTTAAGGTTTCATGTTCTGTATTAATAATCATGTTTATAACTGTAATAACTTGTAATCATCCGTTCATACTATGAATTGTAATCATACTGCCTACTTGTCAGTTTGAATTAAAAAGAAGAATATTATTATTTTTGTTGTTGTTTGTTGTTATTGTTGTTCTAATACTTATATCACACTAATTTCTGACTTCACCTATAAAGTGTGGGTATGTGAAGAATTAGTCTTCAGTCGTTTGCAAAATGAAATAAGGGAAAGAGTAGGGTCCCTCAAAGCTGGTGGTATTGAGTTCCAAAGATAGAGAAACCAAAAACCACCTGTCTTTTTGGTAAGTTGGAATAAGGAGTTGGCCAGAGGAAGCTGGGTCTATCATTAAGCATGTCCTTAACTGCAGTGTAATAGCCAGACATCACCCAGAATCGTGTATGCCTTTCTGTGCTAGCCCATTTGTTATGATTTTTCTCCTTATATTTTCTTAGTTACTTTATCTTAAAGTTGACTTGTATGTATGCTGATGAGAGTTTATTTGGTCTTTTTTTCTGGTTTCACAGGGTAATGAGTTGGAATTCCTGGCCATTTTGATCATCAATGTTTTGGTCATATCAGATGAGAACTGGCTTCTGAAACAGTATGATGTGGTGAATAATCTGCTGACCATTTGGATGTCACCAGAATTTCATGAAAAGCATCGAAAGACGGTAAAACTGATTTGATTGAGGTTGTTTTTTGGGTTTATAAATTGCAGAGGAGCAGCTAACATTAGGAAATTATGCTTTATGAGAGAGATCTCGAGTATTGGATTATCAGTGCCGTGTCTTCGTTTCAGCCAGAATAGTCCTATAGACAAAGAAAACTTACTTCTTGGACATGTATCATGAGAGACTTTATATTGGCCATTTTCGTCACTCTGTACTGAATTTAGTTTGGATTTTGACCATTGATAATTTGTCAACTTTATAGCTAATGCATAACTAATAAACTCAGGGCCAAAAGTAAGATTGATTTCCACAATGTCTGTTCTCTGAGACATATATGCGGTATGTTGGGAGAGATATCTTCACTCCTGATTGTAATGGCATTAGAAACTGAGTTGTACAAGCAGTTGTAGCAAGAGTTTCTGGGGACTTTAAGCAAACAGCAACAGAAAAAGCTTAAGGAGTCAATAGCTTAAATAGAGTACAGCTGCCTAAGGACTTAACGTACACGTACTCACCATGGGTTGCAAGGATTGATTGCCCACAGTGTAATATGCATAGTAATCATGCATGCAGTTCAGGGAAGTTCAATGATTAGTTTATAGGTTCATTGAATACCTGTACAGATGAAATGACCAACTATTTGTTGAATATATTAATTTAAATTGTTACGATATTAAAATTGCATTTATGTTTAACTGTAGGATTCGATTGATTTTCCGTTGTGGCAGGAGCCTCATCTGCTTATTGAAATCTTGCTCAGCTATTTCAAGTATGTTGTTTTTCTGTGTGATCATTTAACACTGTATTGAAAAAGCCACTGAGAAACCAATGCAGCTCATCGTTAAAGTGTTAAGAAGCCATGGCAGAAATATTGTTAAAATTAGAATGGGGTAAAAATGCATTTGGATTGGATGTCTTTACAAAATGTGACCAAACTTGGGTGTCCCACATATTGACCAAACTGCCCCACTGCCACATATTAAACAGATTGAAGTTGGTAAATCAAACCTGCATAGACGGCATTGCCATAGTTGATCCACAGGATAGTACATACGAATGCATGCATTTCTAGAATAGAAGCAACTTGCATGGTGTATATAATGCAGGTCAGATCTAGATGATAAACTCATGTGCCATATACTTTCTTCACTACGTCTGTTGTTGTTCCATGGTCAATGGTCATGCACAGATATAGAAATGAGGCATTAGTTAAGTTGAGATGTAAGTGATGAAATTCTGCAATTTGGAGCAGCTGGCAACTATGAAAGCAGGTCAGTTGGGTTTATAGGGTTTAAGCGAAAGGCAATTAGATGACGTCTGGTATGTATGTATCATGTCACATATATGGCATTTTGAGTACTCTCAAAGGTGCTACTGGAGCGGGAGGAGGTTGCTCAAGAGGATGGACAAATAGCAGAGTCTGAACACTCCGCTTGAGTTGATGTGTAAAGCGCAGCACCTATATTTCTTTTCAGGCAGCAAACTGTCACCAACCATGCTCGCTCACAAAGTTCCCACAATCCAAAACAACTTGCTATAATGACTGTGCTGTAGAAGCCTTAGACTGATTGGATCGGTGTAGCTGCTATTGCTTTTGACAAATTTTGTAGCCTTCTGGGAAGTGGTTTCACTAGATTCTTTTCTTTCCTGATTTTCTAATTAGAAAATGTTTTTGCAGGAATCATCCAGGAGAGATAGAGCTGCTGTTTCACATGTTAAGGTGTTTTACCAGCCGTTACATTCCACAGTTTCAGTTCTTCAAAGAATTTCTGGAGGAAACTGTGGCACAGGTGAGGATGTTGAACTAATCGTTATAGACAATCAGGACAGGAAACATAGATCTAAAGTTTCAAGTTAAATTACACATTAGAGCTAATTTTGTTGTCAACACTCAGCAAAACTAAATTGATGTGAATTTAAACTGCAGTTTTTGTTATTGTAGACCTACCCAGTAGACTGGAAGCGACAGGCTTTCTTTAAGTTTGTGGAAATATTCCGAGACCCAACCTGGTCACAGGAGTTGAAAGCAAAGGTAAATCTTCGGATGCGTCCTTTAAAATGAGAACTTTCAGGATGATTTGACTATTGGTAGATTTCCATAATTCGTTTTTAATGTTACTATTGGTAACTATTTGATCAGAAGGTTATTATAGGCTGTGATCTTGTTTACAATTCTGCAGTGTGAAAGTGTGGGTGGTGGGTAGGCACCTGTGTTCTGTGTCTATATTCTATCAAGCACTTTACATGTAGACACTGAATTATGACCTACTTGCTATATTTCTATATTTATTTTTGTATTTGTCAAGTATCTCTTCTTGAAATATTTTTTGTAAAATTTTAAACAACCATAGTCCATTTATTGTGTTAGGAGTTTGATTTTAAACATGTCTTGAAAGGTCACTATTTTTCAGTTACAGAACTAGCAGTTAGATATTTCTTTCATCTTATTGATTTTTGTAAATTTTTTAAACTATGACCAAATGACTGGCTAGTTTCCACTCACCACTGTTGCTCAGGAGGCAGAAGTGTTGCCATATATACCCTCTTAAGACTTGCCTGTCTTCATGTGGTTATAGGGCTTTCGTGCTGGGGTAATTACGCCTGGTTTTTTTTTCTGGAAGAGGCGCTGTACAAATTCACCACAGCAGTTTACTTACTTGTTTTGATGACTATCTTGTGTCTCTTCCAGATTTTGCAGTACGTTCTGATTCCATGTTTTTCGAGTTCGTTTGAGAAAGATGAAGGCGAAAAACTGATTGGAGGCCCTCCAAGTCCTGAACAGGAAAACAGTGACAACATCATCAGCGTGTTCATAAACAGTGTCATCGATCCTGAAAATCCTTTTGGAACATCAGATGCAGTTCGAATTCTTGTCCTCCAGTTTTCTTCCTTACTTGTGGCTCAGGCATCTCATCACATTCATGATGTTGCAAACAAGTAAGTAATAACTTCATTTTATAGTATGCCTTGCAGCATTGCATACTGCTTAAATTTTGTCATGTGAAGATTTGGGCAAATTTGATCATATCTCATAGTACAGATGCCATACTTCAAGTATGCACAGCTGTGTGACTTTAAAAATAATGAATTCGGATATTAATAATAATAAAACCAATGGTGATAATATAGGTATTTGTCATTGGAGACAAAGACTGTTAGTTCAAGATTCTCTTCTTGCTCTTGCACTAAATATCCCTAATAACAATGATAACTTAATCAGGAATGAGACATTCCAGACCAAGTTAGTTACAGCATGTATGAAACCTTGGGGCATATAAAAACAATAGCAATGTTTATGATAATAATTTGTTGGCTTTGCTTAACAGGAAGCAAGGAAATAAGCTGAGGAGGCTTATGACATTTGCTTGGCCATGTCTGCTACCCAAAACATGTGTTGACCCTGCCACAAAGTACCATGGTCATCTGCTTTTGTCTCACATCATTGCCAAGTTTGCTATTCACAAACGAATTGTGCTACAGGTATCTCAACATTCACAACATTGTACCAATAATTACTTCCTTTTGATCTTTAGTTGTATATAGCATCCGGTAAAGAACTGTTTGTGGCTGGGACATGTGATGAGAATGGGCAATGACAGATTACCATCGATGGCTTTACACGGATATGTGGAGGGAACTAGGAGTAGAGGAAGACAACAAAAGACATGGATGGATAATATACGAGAGGATCTGGAGAGAATGAAGATGAACATTGCAGAAGCAAAGGAACAAATCAAGGATAGAGAATTCTGGAGACGACAAGTTGAGGACTCATCGTTGACCTTGGCCTGACGGAGGAGAAGAAAAGAAGAAAGAACTGTTTACAAATTGGTTTCATAAGTGATATACCAGAGTGAATTCTTGTTAGTAATATAGAAAGATAAGTTTTTTACAAAGTTTTAGTTTTTGGAAGTATTTGCTACCAATGGCCAATTGGCCATATATTTAAGGCATCATGAAGAAATGTGCTAAATATGCATTGTGACTAGTTATCTGTGTATGGGTTTGCTGAATTGACATATGCAATCTACGTATTGACATTTTTCGTCACTTCAGCTTGTAGCAAGGAGCGACTTGTAGTCTGGAAATACGGTACCTGCCTGTTGCTATATATAATATAATTGTAAATCAGAAAAATTTGAGGTTTAAAGTTAGTTTCCATGTGGGAATTAATTTAAATGTTTTGTAATCATTTTGATTTATTTTTTACCAGGTATTTCACAGCCTACTGAAAGCCCATGCCCTGGAAGCACGGAGTGTTGTTAAGCAGGCTCTTGAGATACTCACCCCTGCAATGCCAGGCAGGATGGAGGATGGCAATGTAAGTGATACTCTTACTCTTTAAGCGTACAAATATTTTCAAGTTCTCCAGTGCAAAGCTAGTTAGACCCTTTGAGGTTCAGTCATTCTTATTTTCAGTAGCAGCAAGACAGCCTGCACTCCCTGCAGGTTTGCATTGGATCTTGAGAAAATCACCACAAGAAAGTAATTGCTGATGCAGTAGGAAATTTGTTAGAAGTAGCAGCTGTAAAGAATTGTCCAGTTTGTTAGACTACGTGGGACTGCAAAGTTTCCTTTTCTTTACGGCACAAAGTGATTTTGTTGTGACGATCATGTTGCATGGACATGATGGTTTGATGATATGTCTTCCAGAGGTGAATATAAATTAGTTGTGATGGTATTTTTTAGACAATGTTGACTCACTGGACAAAGAAGATAATTGTTGAAGAAGGTCATACTGTTGCACAGCTGGTTCATATTCTGTAAGTAATGAATATTTAATTTGCTTAGCTTCTTCAAGATTTCAGATTTGAAGACCTTGACACCTGGAGGCCTATGAACATTGAAAATTGATAGACTTAGAATGTCTATTTTATTTTGACTTTGATGTGTGATGTAGGCAGGCTAAAGTTATGATTTGAATGTTGTGAAATAAAATTCACTCTGGACTGGATCTAATGTGATGTTGACATTCTGTAGCATTGCATGAGTTTTATCTTTTAATTGTAGGCAGCTGATTGTGCGCCACTTCAAAGTGTATTATCCGGTTCGCCATGCCTTAATACAGCACATCGTCAGCAGCATACAGAAACTCGGCTTAACCCCAAATGTAAGTGGTTGTATCTCTATATTTATAGAAAGAGGGCAGGATGTTTTTTCGATTTATTTACATTTATAGAAAGGCAGGTTGGTGTTTTGTAGTTATTTTACTGCTGACTTAAGGCTAGTTTCTGTTTTATTTAAGCGGAGATATGTGGTTTTGAATTTATGAAAAACCTTCACTTTTCTTTTTAATTACGGTGTTCTGTTTAAATGTAATTACGGTAGATTGAACATTTCTTGATGTAGCTGGATTTTTTATGAGATGAGAGGTACTTACACTATATGTGAGTATTTGTTTGCAAAAAATGATTGTTTGGTATTAATATTAATAAGTTTATTTTCCTTAAATTTTCAGGCAACAGTCGAACATCGTAAGTTGGCTGTTGAACTTGCCGAAGTAGTCATCAAGTGGGAAAGTCAACGAGTGAAAGAGGACAGTGAAGACATGACTTTCCCACAGGTAACGGTCATTGCAGATCATAATTCTCTGCTGACTCTGCTGTTTTTGGGTTATATCTAGTCTTTTGCAAAACTGGAAATTAATAATCTAATCCAGGGTTATGTCTCAACTGACTTTAAAACAAGGTTTTTTAACAAGTGTTTGCAAACGATGGCAATATATTTTTGACCCTCTACATTAGGGCTGTCAACGGGCCTCCGGGCCCCCGTTCGAAGGGCCCGGCCCGGGCCTTTAAATCAAAGCCCGAAAACCCGTCCGAATCAGCATATTATTTTAAGTAAATTTTAAAAGCTTAAATACAGACTTTCAGTCGCGTAAAACGCTGTGGATTTGAAGATGTGTTGGCCAGCTACAGTGGTGTATTAGTCATCGGCGCGGGGGTAGTTGGCATCTTGGCACTAAGGCTGTCAACGGGCCCCCGCACACCCGGGCCCCCGTTTGTAGGGTCAAGCCCGGGCCGTTAAGTCAATACCCGAAAACCCATCCAAAGAAGCATAATAACGGTATGCAGGTGTAAGTTTTAAAAGCTGTGTCGTTCCGCGGTTGAATAACAGGCTGTCGCGTGGGAAGCTGTGGAGTTCAGCATGAATGAGCCAGCTAAAGTGGCCGATTAGTCATCGGCGGAGGGCGGTTGGCACCTGCCTAATTGCCGGCTATCATAAGACGAGCCATGGGCTCCTATTTAATAAGGGTTATTATGCAAGGACAACCTACCGGGACGCGCAAGCCAATGATGACCAACTTTGAATTAGGTCTTAGTGCAATGACCGTTTTATATATATATATATATATATAGACAGAGCTTCCTACGTTATGAAGCGTTGTTATATAAACTTTACAGCTGGTCCTAGGTTTGGCTCTCCTCAAGCGTTTTACCAATGACGGGCCTTCCGGCCCCGTTGAAAATGAGCTCGGGTACCCGGGCCGCGGTTTTCTAACATTTTGACAGCCCTACTCTACATATCAGTGCACCCTATGTGTCTGTACCACCTATATTTTGAATTTTAAAAATGTCTATTTTTGCGTCACTGCAACTTATAGTAAGATGCAACTTGTAGTCTGTAAGCTGTGTTGATAGATTAATTCTCATTATAACTAAGATTGTTTTTGTGTCAGTCTTCAAAAACAGTGACTGAAGTCAACAAACCAATTGAGAAACATTACTGTGACACCGTTGCAAACTTCCTGCTAAGAGTAGCTTGCCAGGTATGATATTTTAGTTTGTGAGCAACTATATTAATTTTATGTTGACCTCTTAGCAGTTGTGTTGGAAATGTTTAATTTCAAAAGAAATTTAAGAATTAATTAGTGAATTTTCTATTTTGAATGGAATTTTCTGACCTAATTTGAACGAAATTGTTGACTGAATTTCTATGAAACCATTGACTTAATTTCTATGAAACTGTTAATTCTGGCTGAGGATCAGAACTGCTGGGAGAAGATATTTGGTATGATAGAAGTGGTCACTTGAACATAATTATACAAAGAGGCAGACTGAAGAAGATTGTTTCTAAGTCAGAGTACGAGGCCTGTAAAGCCTGTATGTAACACAACCACAGTCGACTGTTATTTAATCTCTTTCTCTTAGTTATTGGTCTTTCTGGCCACATGTGCATTTGGCATGAAACCAGGTCCATATAAGCCTGATTGTTTATATGCCTCTGAGAAGAATTTTAAAGCCATGTTTTGTTGATGAATTTGCAGGTTAACGAAGTGTCAGGTTCTCCTGGAGACTTGTTATCTCGTCGTTGTGTTGGATTGATGAAGAAGGCTCTTTCACCTGATGTCTGGCCAAACTGTGAGCTCAAGCTGGGATGGTTTGACAAGATCCTAATGACTGTAGAGGGACAGCAGCCTAACTTTGGCACCATCTGCACTGCACTGGAGCTACTGACCTTCTTGCTTTCCATTCTGGTATGCATCAGTTATATGCTATGCAATAACCTTAACACATTGATAGAATATCAGAAAGGTTATCTCGTTGCTGTGTTCTTGTTGCTGTGTTTTCAACTCGGCCTAAAGAGATCCTTCAAGGTCGTACCTCTGTCAATGATGCTTCTGTAGATGACGAATTACTTGAACATATCTTACTTTTTAGCTACACATAATATTTTTAGTTACAGTTTGACATTGTTCGTGTAGCTATTAAGCAATCTATTCTGGGTCAGGTAAAAGGTGGTTGTCAGAATTTATGGGTTTTAGATTGTGCTAAAACGGTGTTTATATTAATTAATTAATATTTTATGACAGTATTTTATTGCTCAGTTAAGAATGAGATGCTGCTGTTTCCAGAGGAAAGACATGATACTCGCAAACTTCAAATCACTTCAGCGTAGCATTGCTGCATGCATGACATGTCCAAACTCTCGTGTCATCCGAATGGTTCATACTTTGCTCACCCGTTTGATGAGCATTTTCCCGACAGAATCTGCCACATCAAATGTTGCTTCAAAGTATGAGGAACTGGAATGCCTTTATGCCTGTGTCAGTAAAGTAGTCTATGAAGGGCTAACCAACTATGAGAAGTAAGCAATTGCGATTTCAATTCAGTTGCTCATGTGATAATTAGTACAGATTCAATTATGGTTTTTGTTCTGTCATGTTATTTGCATTTGTCCAGTTTCTACCTGACCTGGGTGTTAATACTTGTTATTACTCTAATCAGTATGTATTGGCCAGTGGTGACTTCTGGCTATCGCAGCAATGTTTGATTATTGATTAACTTATTGTTCTTAATGACTTTGACATAAGTTAGACTGGTGCTGGAAGTGCTGTTGTGAGATGCATAAAAGATGCTATAGTAAGTTTCTACATAGCGCTCTTCAGACACCTCCCAAACGCACTGTTTCATCACTTATAATCCAATCATTGCGATCAGTAGACAAGGTGAGATATTCATCTCACCTTGCTGACCGATGCATTGTTCTGCACTCTAAAATGAAGAGCCGAATTCTTTAGGTGATTACATCTAATGCAAGCAGTACGTTATATATCAGCAAATACAGGTATTTGTGTTCTGATCTGATGTTAGCATGTTGGATATGAAATTGGATACTGATACTAACTTATTGATTCTTCACTAATTTGTCATTTTTGCATCACTTAGTCTTAACCCTATACAGGTGAGGAGGAACTAAAAGCTACTGTGAAAATAATATTTCTCGTTGTTAAAGGATTAAACAAAAGCAAGAGCAATCCATAAATATGGTGATATGTAACATGTATTCAAGGTAATCTGTTTGAAAGTGCTCCTAAACCAGTCCTGGCAGGAAAGGAAAAATAATGGATTTTCAAAAGATGCTTGTGATGTCTTAATTTGCAACTATAGTTTATTTTTTATTGAGTCTAAAGTTTTGTTCAGTTGTTCCCATAAAAGGACGGTAGTTGAGATTGATATTTGTTTTATAGGGTAAACAACGCTTCACCATCTCAACTGTTTGGCACGATGATGATTTTGAAGGCAGCGTGTAACCACAACGCAAGCTACATTGATCGACTTATCACATCATTCATGAGAGTTCTTCAGAGACTGGTGCGTGAGCACTTACAGCCAGTGTTGGCTGATTCTGCTCACATAACCAGTGAACTGCTCATTCTCAGTCTGGACCTGGTGAAGAACAGAGTTGGAGTGATGAGTCCTGAAATGCGTAAGGCATTCCTTGGAAGTATCTTGATGGGTCTGATTGACAAGACGTCAGATGCCAAAGTGATGAAAGCAATCATGAAAATGGTTGAGGACTGGGTAAAGAACAAGGTATGCATTGGTGTGTGTATGTATGTGTATATATATGTATGTATACTTATTATATATATTGCTAAGACATGTGTAGCCATTTGATGCATTGGGGGTATGTGGTCCATTTAGTGGAGTTAGGTGGAGGAGGAGGAGGAGAAGGGGCAGAGGGAGAAACAGGGAATAAAGGGGATTTTCTCCTCTATGATTAGACTTTTACATGGTAATAAAGTACTAGTAATATACTTTGACTTCTAAATGGTAATTAATGAGTTCATCTCTTGAATTGGTGGAGGATTTTCTCCAGAAGAGACATGTTGCCAAACTAGCAGGCAGATGGATTATACATATTAGTTATACTTAATAGTGTTAGTAGACATTTACATGCTAAGTAATGAGTTCTGCTCATGAGTCAATTTTCCTAGCATAATCCTGCAAGACAGACATCTATATTCTGTATACCTCTAGTGACTTGATCATCACCAGCTTCTAACTTACCCGGTACTGATGACAAACCAGATGAACGTGGGTGGTTGATTTAGAAAGTTTGACCTGATGGGTAAAAGGGAAGTAAACCGTCCAAACTGCTGACATTGCTATAGAATCTAAGAGATTTGGCTTTTCTGTGAAAACTGAAATGGTGTGTTTTTATACTGTGCTTGAGTTGATTAAATGGATTCTTGCTTTCTGTTTTTGTGTTAGACACCACTAGCAGTCAGCCAATCACCAGGTCTCAGAGAAAAAACAGTTTTACTGATGAAACTCATGAATAACGTTGAAAAACGATTTGCAGAAGATAGTGAATTGAATGCACAGTTTCTAGAGCTTATCCATTATCTCTACAAGTAAGTTATCATTGTATTGAAGATGAAAATTTATTGTTACACTAATGTTAGTCCATATGCATTGGCATCCGGAGGAAATTTTGTAGGGGGTGCAAAGAATTTTTTAAGGGTGGCAAACTTTTGAATTGTTGTCACGGGGGACTAACGAGGGTGCTGAAAGCAGCCTGTCAGGTCACCGTCAGCACGCCCACGATTACGGGGTCTGACGCAGATCTCAGCCACCAGCGCTTTTGGAAGCGTTTGACTTGATATGGAGCCTGTTGTTAGCGTTTTGGGATCCTTTTTCTGCTGAACATTTATTTCAAACACAAAACTGTTAAAAGTTTCAATGTTTGTATATATTTTAAATTTTCAGGTTGTTTTGACTAGTTTGGATAAAAATAAAACTGTGGAAAAATCATAGCCATTCATTGTTAAAAACTAAGATGATAAGTAATTTTGTTTAACTATGCACAAAATCCGGGAGGGGGGGGCAAATGCCCACTTGCTGCCTTTGGACGTCCATGTCCATATGTGTAAAGCAACACATGCTGCTTGCATCAGTTTATGATTGCTGCTGAGCAAGTTAGGGCAATAATAATAATAATTACGACAATTTCTATGGCGCCGTAACACGGCCATGCCGTTACAAGGGCGCCTGCAAATCTGATGCCACAGGTGTAAAAATGTTGCAGAGCTGAGGAAGCATATTAGAAGAGTTATTTACTGGTAACTTAATGTAGGTTGGTCTATAATAATATAATTAGACTTGGCACCATTTCTCTTTGGGTTATAATTTGATGGGCAGTTGCAGACATATGGGCCTGTACTGTGAAAAGACTGCTGGTTCCTGTGTGCTTTATTCTCTGCCTCATTCTGAAGTATTTTGTTTGAAATTCAGGGACGAGTCACTGAAGGTCACAGAACTTGCTTCTAAGCTGGAACAAGCATTCTTGGCAGGACTGCGTTGCTTGCAGCCACAGATTCGTCAACAGTTTGTAGATCTTTTCGACAACAGCGTTAAGAAACGTCTGTATGATCGACTCCATTACATTATCAGCACTCAGAACTGGGAAATGATGGGCACTCATTACTGGATCAAGCAGTGTATTGAGGTTGGCATTTCAGTTATACTCTTTTAACAGTTTAACAATGGCAGTGTACTTAAAGCAACTGGGAAACCAATGCGGCTTGTCGTGAAAGTGTTAATCAGTTTTTATCTATATTTATTTGGCTATTATTATTAATTATATTACTACTGGTACTGTTGATTGCAGGTATAAAGTTTGTGTGTACTATAGAGAACATAATATGCAAATTATATAACTGTAATGCTGCATCCATAATTCTTGTTCTTGTGTAATTGTTAACTAAATGTCCAATTTAAACAGTTCCTCACCACCTTACTCAGTTTTAAATTCCTAGGACAGATATTATCGTTATTTTCAAATTTAAAATAATTGTATAACAGAATGGTTTTCATTTAAGTGAAACTTTGATAATAACAGCAGACATTCCAAATATTTGTTAACAAAATGATTTATACACGTAAAAGTGTGATGCAATTTGATGCTGAAAGCGTTTTCCTAACTTAAGTTATAAAAAATACAACATGATGTTTTTAGCCAAAAACAACATAATTCAGACTTACCATGAAATAAAATTAAAGTAAACTTTATAGGCTGGGCTTTAAATTAATTTGGTCTCTTCAGAGTTTAGCATACTTTTCTTATTCAATATCTGTTGTCGAGTTTGATAGGTTTTTTGTGATGTTGTGCAGCTTGTCCTGAGCATCGCAGTCAGTGGATTGAGTATACAGAGCTCCAACCCTATGTCGCTTCTGCCGTCCCCAACAACTACCATTCAGTTGGCCGATAGCCATGACAGGGCTAGCTTCTACGTTGTAACAAAGATGAAAGAGGAGCCTATGGATGTGCAGACTGTGGAGGGAGATGAGGTAAGGTAACTGGGTTTCACAGAAATTGAGGTATGGTAGCAGGCTGTGAAGGGAAGTGAGGTTTGATTATTGTGGTATTGTGGAAGTCTGTGGAGGACTGACGGTAAAGGAATAATATTAGAAAGACGTTCTGAATAAGAGACATTTACACTAATATTTTAGATGTATAGATTTCACACTAGTATTTATATTTTGTTACAGCACCGTTCACATTTCACTTCAGATCTTAAGATGGTCTATATCCGTGATTGTTCCCTTCATTCGTCTTTGAATTATTTGTAAAGGCTCTGATTGCTATGTTGACTTTGTTACTGTTAGGCTTGAATCTGTGCCTTTGCAGTGATTTTAAGTAGCTTCATTACTTGTGAGATTATCTTTATTAGTTGCTTGTCTCTCTGGGGATTTGTTTGTGAGTACTGACTTTCTATCTTTCTGAGTGTCTCCTAATATTTGGAACGAGAAGGCCTTGTGAACAGACAGCACGGAAGTACCTCAATATTTCTTGCAGTCTCAGGTACCGGGTACTCACTTTTTGTTTGGTGTTATTCACTCTCTAAACAGGTATGACCTTTGGTTGTGTGAACCATGACTTGGTTTGCATAGGGTACAGGTTTTGCAAGGGCTGGTTGTGTACTCTGAATGAAACTGTTTTTCCATGTTGCCTTTTGCAACTCCCTTACCTTGGAAATGGGATAGCAGCTGTCTTGCAACATGTGGGGCTTCAGGGCAGTTTTGCTAAGTCAGATTATTTTTATGAGTTAATATACGCATTTTTTCGCTCCACCTGTAAGTGACTTTCCTCTCCTGGTCTGTCATAGTTTACAGTGCAGTATATTAATGTAACTGATTTTGCTTTGTCAGCTGGATGACCTTGACATGGAAATATCGCATATTCTTCTGGATGACAGCATTCAGCCGGATACTTATCGTCAGGATACCCAGGACGTGAAGCAGAACCTAAGGGTGTACATCCAAAAACAGACAAAGTTCCTGAAAGAATGCCGTGATATAAAGGTGAATTTTTTCTGTTCTTCTGTTTCTTCTTGGTGAAGAATAACTGTTTAACCATTTGAATGCGATAGGTGCATAGCCCACTGGTGCAACATAATGCTCTTGGTTAGGACTGTAAAAAATGTGTTTCTAAGTTTTTTATTGACTTTTTGTGATATCTTTACTGAAACTGGTTTCTAATAACAGCTACACTGTGTCCACGTACACTGTGCTAGACTAACTGCAGTGACGATTAATTATCTTTGAGACTAGCTTAGAGAGTGCCTTCGATTAGTTTCTCGGGAAGTGGCACTATAGAAATTTCTAATTACAAATTAATAAAGAATCAATGCACTAGTCTCTTGACTAATTTTATCCATTTCCAAAATAAACTTTTTTTGGCCATGCTGGACATCCTAAGTTGCTGGTAATTCAGATCACTGGTTATCTAGTGATCTACTGTACAGTTCCTGAAATTAAGAAGTTATGTTTGCAGAAAACTACTTTGAAACTACTCTGGGTCATGAACAAGTATATAAGCATCACTGTCCTAGGTTATGTCTTCTTTTAGAAGCCTCTTGTTTTTGACTTTTGAAGAAAGAACAGGCATGATGTTTTAAGCTTTAAAGTTAGCTTTTCACTTGTGTTTTAGACCACAATGTTCCTGGGTGCTCTTGTGCAGTTGTGTCACAATTCAACACAGCTGTCACATGAAGTATGGGTCTCACTTTTCCCTCGTGCATGGAAGATTTTATCAGAAAGGTCACAGGCGGTAAGTTAAAGTGTGTCTAATAGTAATTATTTGTAAATGCATGCTCTGTCTTGATCGCACAAAAAATATAAATATTTGGATGTGCTGTAGATATCATGAAATGACATCGCAGAGCTAAATGAATGACTTATTGGGGGTTACAGAGAATGATTTGGTGGACTATATGGAATTACCTTGCATGGCGGCACAGAATTACCTCTTGGCTCTAGTTACATTGAATGACATGGTATGAATGAGTGACATTCATGGCTCCATGGTGCTGAAGGTGCCTGTAATTTCCTTGGAATTTGTCGGCTGCAACTGCTGTTGTTTGGCTTTTCTGCTGTTTATTATTCATGAACTTTTAGTAAGTACTTTAATTAATTGGAACTGGTTTAATGTCTGTTTAATTACGATATATGCTTTAGGTCTGAATCATCAGGAACTTCCATCTTATCATTGCCCTTGCAGTGTAGCTTCTTCTGACTGTGCTATCTAAGAGTCTGTTTCACCAAACGGAACATTAAAAACAACATATCGGTTAAGTTGTTCAATTCACTGTTTTTTTTTCAGAATCTGAAAAATATGATTGTGCCATTCCTGCTGAGTGGAAACAACTTAACCCAGAAGGACAGCTATCCAAATGCAGTCAGCACTTTTGTCGAAGCTATATCTCACTGTGTGCCTCCTATTCCGGTGAGGCCTTGTGCGCTCGAGTACCTTGGAAAGTCATTCGGCCTCTGGCACCGAGTACTGCTCATGTTGGAAACAACTGTTGCTGAGAATGGAGGACTAAACCAGCTGACAGTTCGAGCATCACCTTTTGATTTTGAACAAACCAGTAAACAGGTGTTTGACAGTTTTAATTGTTCACTTCCTAGAAACATAATGGAATTGGTTGATTCAGATGAATGGGTAGAACAGAGTGTACATCTGTGTAATTAAAAATTGTCTTGTGTGAATTTTACTTTATAGTAATCATAATTCCTGATTTCTATAGCACATTTTCTGGAGATGATTGTATTATTACGTTTATACTTGATGGTGGCAACAAGAATGATGATGATATTGATGATGACATGGATGATGATGATGTAAAATGTGATCAGAAGTTTTCATGCCAGATGTCAAATATGAACCTGTCAAACGTCACATTTAGTGAATTTGGAAAATTTAAAACATTTGTGTATCTTATTAATCTTGTGCCACTAATAAATTATAAGCTAATTGCTTTCTGCAAATTAATTTGTAGGAGACATTGGATTCTCTGTGTAACTTGTACAAGCATCTGAAAGAAGATGACATGATGACGGCCGTTTGGCAGAAGCGGGCGCGCTACCATGATATGGCTGTGGGTCTGGCGTATGAACAGCATGGCCTCTTTGAGCAAGCACAGCAGTCGTATATGGCGGTATGACTTTTACTTTATGGATTTTTCACCTGACTGTTACTACCAAAATTAGGATTATGGGGAAGAATAATGTGTATTATATGTATAAATGTCTGTTGAGTCTTTTTTTTAAACCTGACTTAAAAAAATTCTTTTGCATAATGTATTTCAATGTCTTTTATGGCTTAAATTTATAATTGTTGAAAAGTTTTATTATGTAACCGTTTTCTTTTATTAATAAACATGTATATTGATAGTTTGCGATTATACATATCTGATGTTTGCATTTCTCAAATCATTTTGCCCAAGTGTCACATTGACTTCCTTTTGCATGACTTTCTTATTGTATTGATTTATTTTTGTGAAAGTGAGATGTGACTTGTTATTTTTTTCTTAGGCAACTGATAAAGTTAAAAGCGATTTAGCTTCAGCCCCTGCAAATCCTGCAGATGCTCCAGAATTTAATCTTATGCTAGAGAGATATTTACGGTGGGTGGCCATTTGTTGTTGTTCTTTTTTGACACACTGTTATGTTGTTACGTGCATTTAAATGAGTCCTGATCATATTTTGGGTTACATTGTCGTTAAATTATTAGAAAACATGCAATATTTTAAGTTTATTAAAGTGAACAGAAGAAATTATAGGAATTTTAGGAATGGGCTACTGATTAGAATGATGAGACCTGAGAATTTGTGTTGAGGTCGACTTGTAAACACTGATTCTGCTTTGAACTGAGGGAACATTGATTTGTAAGCTGTTTGATTGACTAGGTCATGTTTAGTTCATTGACTACTGATTGATTGATTTGATTGATTGATCAATTTATTATAGGTGTTCAAAAGAGCTTGGTGAATGGGAGAATTTACTGACCTATGCGACTGGGAAGGGCATAATGAATCCACAGCTGGTGCTGGAATGCGCTTGGAGGCTTCCAAAAACCAACTGGGGACTGATGAAGGATGCTCTGACACAGGTTTCTTCTTTCTTGCCAAAATCAGTTATTGTGCATTTATTGTTGTCATGTCGATCAGAGGTCTCATATGAAACTGTGAGCTAAACAAGGGCACAAAAACTGGTTTGAGGACCAGAGAATAGTAAGAACATGTAAATTAAAAATAAATAAGGAATCAATCAATCAAATAACATTTCTTTTTAAAAGTAGTTTTTGAGAGTACGTTATCCTTATGAGTTACTAACAGAAATTAATCTTGTAATTATTTAAAAAAGAAAATCTGTTCTTTCGTCATAAAGCTTTAAGATAGGCTTGTAGCAATTACAAATGTTCAGTTTTGCCACTAATCTTGCAGCCTTTTGCCTCAACCAGGGCTTCAATTTCTGCTGCGATGAGGCCAGTCCTAGTGTTGCTTACATATGCTTATAAGTCAGTCTGTTCCTGAATGACGATTTATTTAACTTCATGACTAAAGAAGTGATCACATGCTAAGTACTTTTGAACATCTTGGTTACAACAGACTGGCAGTTTGAATGCCTTCGAGAGACTGAAATGTGTAAAATACAAGAAAACATTATTTAAAAGCAGTTCATCATTCTGCTTGCAGGTTATGTGGGTTTTAACTTACATGTAGTTTGTGGAAATGTTAACCAAATCGTTTCTGCTTTTTTCTCATCAGTATTTCAGATTGTTTTGAGTAGTGATGAAAGAAAAAATGACCCCTGTTCCTTTTCAGGTGGAACAAAGTTGTCCAAAAGAAATTGCGTGGAAGGTGAATTTGTACAGAGGGTATCTGACGATCTGTGCTCCAGAAGAACACCATCTTACTATGGTATGATGAATTTTAGTACCTTTTTGTCAGCTTAGTAGCTCAGCTCACAGCCTTGTGTACCGTGCTTGTGAGAGTTTTGAAAATGTGCTTTTTTATTTGGATACATATGTTATGGCAAAAGTAGCATGATTATGAACCTGCTCATCTGCAAGAGTAGGCCAGTTTCTGATGGAGTAGGTCCATCTGAATATGGAGTCTAGATCCTTCTGGAAGTGTTGTGATGAAAAAAGCCAAAATTCTACATGAGAATTTGTAGCTTCTGTACAGATCGTGTTCTAGTTTTTAAGCATTTTTGTGGTCATTAAAGCATAGTATCGTTGTCTTAAATATGGCTTTGTATTACAGTTGTTATGTAACAGTCTATAGTTGCAGTTTGATTTTCGTCAGAGGTTAGTTCCTGCATGCCTTGAGCTGCCATACCTACACTTTTAACTAACCATACCATGTGTATGTTTAGTTACTCTAGCTGTAACAGGCTGTGGGTGTCATATTAAATACTACGTTAAACGATTGATACTATGATGAGGTTACATTGTTAAGCTGAATTTAATTTGCAGTATGTGTTCATGATTGATTTATAATGCGTTTTTTTTTCTACAACTTTTGTTTGCTGTACTGCTCTCTTGAGTCAACCAGAAGCTCATTTTGTGTCTGAGTTAGTCATATTTTAGGAAATTGTTATTAATTTTTGGCACCAAAGTAGGTTGATCCCGAGATTTAAAAACCAGTGTAATGCATGCAATAAAGCTACAGTGTCAAAGGCACATGTAATTGTAATTGTCTATGTTATGACTCAAATGTCTTTCTATCACATTCCTCATACGATAAACTTATCCAACTTGCGAACGAGGAATTGTCTTTAGCAGCTGATTGGTTTAAAGCTAATAAATTATCATTAAACGTATCTAAAACGAATTACATTATCTTTAGAACACCCAACAAAACTATTCCAGTTACCAACAATGACCTCACCATTGATAATCATGTAATACCGAAAGTAACTTCTACTAAATTCCTTGGGGTCTTCATTGACCAGCACTTGAAATGGAACCAACATATTGATGAAATATCTAAAAAGGTCATGAAGAATATTGGAATTATTAGAAGGATTTCTTACTTACTCCCCCAAACTGTTCTCAAAAATCTGTATTTTGCATTAATATATCCATACTTAACCTATTGTAATCTCATTTGGACCTCTACATACGCTGTTCACCTAAACAAACTTAAGAGTCTACAAAAAAGAGCAATCCGAGTTATCACTAATTCCCCATATAATGCTCACACCAAATACTTATTCCAGACACTTAAACTACTAAATCTCAATCAAATTAGGTACGTGCAAATAGGTGAAGTAATGTATAAATATGACAAAAATCTCCTCCCGATAGCCTTTACCTCTTTCTTTCCCACTACTAAACACCTCAAAGTGACTAGAAGTAATTGTACTTATTCGTATCCTCTTGTTAGAACGAATGTTCATAAGTTCTCTATTAAATATCAAGGTCCATTCTTATGGAATAACCTCCCGCACGAAATTAAGATGGCTGCAGGTCTCTCACAATTTAGATGTTTAATTAAAAATCACGCACTATATAACTATAATGTATAATTCTCCAGTTCTTTTTTTGTGCTATACTAAGGTTTTTTTTTATTATCACTTAGCCTTTATCACACCTTCACACATGGCATTTATTGCTTTTCATCTTTATAATCTACCATCAAGCCATCTGCCACAAACTTAATTAACTGGGCCCCTAACCAGCGGGAGTCTATCCCTTCTAGGAGTGCCCTTTGTTCCTAACGATATAATATACTTTCATCTACAAGTGCAATCACTATAAACTTTATTTAGGTTAAACAAGTAGAATAATAAAAATATTGAATAGCACATTAACTGATCTACTTTGCTTATTGTTATGATTGTACTGTTATGATTTTGTAACGAACTGGTTCAATAAACTCGATTGATTGATTGATTGAATGTAAAGTTCTAAGCAAATCAGACGTCTTTGCAGGCCTAGTGAACACAAAAGTTTTAAATTTATTTCTGAAAGTAGTTGTTGAGGGTGTATTATCCTTTGCAGTTCTGTAGACTTTGCTTGATATAGTCAAATGGGGTGACCCGTCAGAACAGCCCAGGACAAATTGGCCCCGACAAAACGGCCCCGAAAAAACAGCCCCCGTCAAAATGGCCTCGACAAAACAGCCCCGTCAAATCGGCCCCCGTCAAATCGGCCCCCGTCATATCAGCCCCAGTCATATCGGCCCCCGTCATATCGGCCCCTGTCATATCGGCCCCTGTCATATCGGCCTCATACAAACTATCGAATGTTCCAAGTACGTTTAAGCTTACGCTGGCAAACTATGTTGAAATGAGGCCTCAAGCGACGGTTCAGCTGGACAATGGACTGTGGGGCCCATCGTCTAATGCTAACTGGTTGGCGTATTTAATGATTTCAATGGCAACTATCATAAATCCAACTTCTATTTACACAACGAATTATTTTTCATAAATCCAACTTCCATTTTAACGCCAAATTTATTTTCAGCAATCCAACTTCCATTTTAAACTGACCACATAAAATAATTTGGCAACGTAAACTACGGTTTTACCAATCCGAGTTCTATTTACGCAAAGAATTCTTTTCATCAATCCAACTTAAAAGTACGTGGGACATGGGATATTTTGTGAGGGGCCGATGTGATTGGGGCCGATATGACTGGGGCCGATTTGACGAGGGCCGATATGACGGGGTCGTTATGACGGGGGATCAAATGACGGGGCTGTTTTGTCGAGGCCATTTTGACGAGGGCCGTTTTGTCGGGGCCGTTTTGTCGGGGCTGATTTGTCCTGGGCCGTTCTGACGGGGTACCGTCAAATGGCTACTGAGGCGCTAATAACTACCTGGCTATTACCTGGAGATATCTGGTTTAGATTTGCACTTACTATGCTTCAAATAATTGTTTAAGCTTAATCAAGGAAATGTAGTAAGGTTGTGTTATAACAAGGCCATATTCTAAAAACATGAGGATTTGTGTTTTAATGAAGAGTGTTGACATGAAGTGCTGTTGTATACATACATAGTCATGTTATTTAAATATTCTGCATATATGGAGGTGTTTTAAAGCAGTGTGTCTTTTAAATAATATTTTTATAAAGTTGTCTAAACAGATTGAACGCTTGGTGGAGGCGTCAAGTAGTCTGGCGATAAAAGAATGGAGACATCTGCCTCGAATCGTGTCACAGGCTCACGTGGCGCTACTCCAGGTAAGCAGAGGATATGGCACACCTTTAGGAAATGTTATGATTAACATAGTCAGTCTTCTGTGTACTGTAATGTAAAGGAAACACTTGATTATTCTCTGTTAATAATTAGTACACGGAGATACAGTTAAGGAGTTGAAGAATCCTGTTTCTGCTGAAGCACAGTTGCAACAAAAAACATCCTTTCCTACAAATATTGTGCCTGAATTCTGTATTATTTTAACAATGATTTCACTGGTTCAGTTCGAGAGCACCATTAATGACTTTATTCTTGAAGTGGCACTTTATAAATATCAGATTACAATTACATTCAATTTATACATAATTTATTTTCTTATGAATTCATGAATTTCATTTGATGGTAGTAGAGATTAGTTCAGTAGTGTAGATAGATAAAGATTACGTTGTCTTTACATACTGATGTGCTTCTGATGTCCTTAATAATTGCATTGACATAATAGTAAATTGGTTTCTTCAGGCATCTCAGTTGATCATTGAGCTACAAGAAGCATCTGCCCTGAGCGTTCATATCCAGCCAACCAATGTGACACGTGACCAGAGCATTCATGACATGAAGGCAATCGTCAAAACATGGAGGTCAGTCATTGCCTTCGAAACAGTAGCAAAACTGTGAAGTAAACTTATGTAACTTTCAGTAATTAGGGCAATTACTTGTTGAACAGCATTTAAAAGACAAAATTTACATTGCAACCTTTGGGCAGCTTATTGATTGTAGAACAAAAGAGTTATGTTACTCATTTTAAAATACTTTTTGATTTGTTTGATACTTAAAGATGTAAATATTATTTTAACTTTTCCTACTTTTGCCCTTACCAACTGTTTGTATTTGTATTCATGCAAATTGTGTTTGTTTTTGTACTTGACCAAATAGTTGAAGCTCTAGTATTAATGCACAAGGCCTTAGCCAATGTAGTGTTTATGTAATATATCTTGTGTATATTACCTGATGTTTATATAGTGCCACTTTTGGAAGTTGTTAGTGGCATTCCAGACTTGACAGCAGCAAACAACCACGAAACAAAAGTTTTTGAGCTTTTTAAGAAAATAAAGCCTAGTTCCAAACCACAGAACATACTGTGCACAGTTCTACATAACATTTTTGTATTATGAATTGACATGTAATACTGATACCCGAAGATGGAATGACAGTTTGAAAACTTAGAGTCTCAAACTTTTCTATTTTCTTTTGGTGAACTTACTAATAATATGATTTTTGAGAAATAGCGATAACAATTGTTAATTTAGTAGAATTTGAACAACATGACTGACAGGAGATATGATTGAAGGAATGACATAGAGGAAAAGTGATAGTCACTGATCAATAATGGATTTTATTTTATCTTTAGGAATCGTTTACCAATGATTGCTGATGATCTGTCACATTGGAGTGATGTTTTCACTTGGAGAGAACACCAGTTCCAGATGGTAGCAAATGCCTATGAAAGCATTACTGCTCAAGACCAGGTTATTGCACCTCTTATATCTCACAAAAAATTGTAAGATAATAGGACTAAAACTTATGTAATTACTGTTATTGGCATTTTCATTACCTTTACTGGTTTGTTTATTATTACTATTATTATTACTCCTA
Source organism: Aporrectodea caliginosa (assembly GCA_020284085.1). Classification (NCBI taxonomy): domain Eukaryota; kingdom Metazoa; phylum Annelida; class Clitellata; order Crassiclitellata; family Lumbricidae; genus Aporrectodea; species Aporrectodea caliginosa. The sequence goes on from JACEVL010000322.1 coordinate 569,225, forward strand.
ATATTTTCATACTATTAAAAAATGTTTACCCCAGGTAGGTGTAATCTGTCAGGAGTCAGAAAATTATGCTTGGTGCTGTAACAACTGTTGTATCTTGTTATTTTGTGTATTACCAGTTTTTAATTTTTGCTTTTCTAAACTTGCCAGTGATATGCTCTTTATCTTCACTCATTTTCTAAGTTTGTGTTTAAAACTAAAGTTCTTAAGTAACAAAAGTTGAGCATTGTCTTATTCCTTTTGTGTGGATCTGAATACCAGTTGATAGAAAATGAAAATACATATTACTTTGTTCTATGGATTGACGCTTTACACTTGTTTATTGTGTGGTTCTTAGAATGCACCAAATAATTCATTATTTGGCATTCATCATACGGCCATTGGAATGGTTCATTTTGGAAGAATTGCTCGTAAACATGGCTTGATAAACGTTGCACTCAACTCCCTGAGCAAGTAAGTTTTTACCTTGCTAACAGGTGTAGAACATACTTCGTGTGAATCAATAGGCACAAAGCCAAATGGAGTTGTTTACATTTAAAGAATTACTCATAAACATAGCTATGAAAAGTTGCACAGTGCGTTGCATTTAAAAAACAGAAAATCATTCAATCTAAGTATGGTATTTCCGTAAATATGTGTAAAGTGGCAGATTATGACCAGTTTTAAAGGTTTGGAGTTTGACTGATTTGAGGGTCAAATCAAGATAACAAGGTGCATCGTTGGAAGTTTGTACTGGACAGTGCTCTAGTAATCTGCAAGAAATTAGCATTGAGTTCACCAAAATCTTTGTTAATGATTTTAGGAAAAGTAAAATATAATAAATAAATTCATAACAAAATCAGATAAATATTTATAAACATAGACTAACAAAGTAGCATAAGTATCGTACAAAGCATAGTTCTGTTTAATATTTTTTAATAGAATCCATGCAATTGCCAGTGTGCCAGTTGTTGACTGCTTTCATAAGATTCGACAGCAGGTTAAGTGTTACCTTCAAATGGCTGGAACTGTGGGCAAAGCAGAACTTCAAGAGGTCAGTGCTAAGTTTACAGAAGACTGATTGTCTGCATACTTTATGGTGTCATCATTAACTTGTGGTTTTGCTGTTATTCTGTATTGTTTCAGTTATTCTGATACAAGCAACCAGATTTATAAGTCCATCCAGTTTTCTTTCATTTCCTTCTGTTTGGTATTCATTCTGTCTTTCCTATATTTAGATATTCTGAGTCTTTAATTCAGTTTTCCTTTGACTAATAGTCAATTTAACAATGAATCGGTCGTTTTGTAGTAAGTCTTCGTTTGAATTGACTTTGAATTGGCTGCACATTTGTAAACATTTTGTGGAATTTAGAGGATCATGTTTTAGCTAATATAATCTGATTTAATATACTGAATTGCTCTGCTATCAATGAATCAGGCATCAAATGATGGTTGTCATTTCAAGGTAATCCTTAGTAGTCATCTGTTGGAGAAACGAGCAGATGTGCAGATGCAAATACTGAAAAATTATGTTACACAGATTTTGGTTGCATATTCAAGATATTAATGTCACAGATGTTACTATATTTTTTAATTGTCAGTACAAGCTTTAAAGGTACTAAATGCAATGTTAAACAACATTTTCTCGTTAAATTTCAAAGTTTTAGTCTTAAACAGTATTCTTGTAATTCCACCTATATTATATATATAATATAAATTTGAAAATTTAGTGAATATTATTTTGTCTTCCATTGTTAGAAACATTAGTTCGTCCACTTCCAAGAAAACAGCCAAGAATACAATTTTTTTTGCAAATCCTGTCTAACTTAATTTTTTTTCTAATACCGGAAATTGACTAGTTTAAGAACCCATTGAAGCATCATATCCATGCAGTGCTATGCGTATTGCGTAAGCCAGGATTTAAATTCAAGTTCCTTACAGCTTCATGCATGTGGATGCTCAGGTTTTAAGTTTTTTTCGTGCCCCAAGAACTTAATTTTTTGTGAGTTGAAATGACGCATTGTTGACATAAGAACATTTTTGTCTCTGCAAACAGCAACTATTTTTGCTGTTCTACATATTGTATCTTGAACATGAAGCAAAATGAGTAAATATGAATGAACTCCTGTGGGACTCAGCTGCTGTTTCAAAGTCTATAAAACCTGCAGATGTACAAACAGAGTATTTGCCTTCAACTGTGTTGTAGAAGTTCACAACTAAGAATATTCAAAAGGTCAGTCTTGTTTTCAAATAAGTTAAAAGTAATTACCCCACTGTGTTGACACTTGTACTGACATTTAGCATTCATGAGTTGCTTTTTTTATTACAAGTAAACAAGAGTTAGTCTTAATGAAGTTAAACAACTGTACATGTGTCAAAAACACACCCACACTGAAATTGTTTACAGTAATTGTAGGACAAAATGCACATTGTAATTTGTATTTTGTTTTGAAAGCCACATCTTTCTTGACTGACACTTCAAATCCCAGTTACTCGTAATAATAAATAATAATTGGGCATTGCTTGATTTTGACTTTTCCTGTGAAGCCAAAATCGTTTTTATTTAATTTAATTTTTTACATTTGCATCTGCACTGCAACATCCAGTAGGTCGGGAGAATGGAAGGGGAGACTTGTTATTTACAAGTTATGAACCTTGGTCTGAATGACGGAGAATGGTCAGAACACTATGAATGGGTGAACTTAGTCCAAAGTTTTTTTCCAGCCACCAAGCAAGACAGCATGCGAGCCAAACTCCTGGTGTACGGAATAGCAAGAGATGATGATACCAGTTTCTAGTTGTAATTCAATTCATATTTTGTGAAACTGTTTGCATTGCATCATGTTGATTTTTGCCTTAGGGGCTTGATGTCATTGAGACTACAAATCTGAAATATTTCACGAAGGAAATGAGCTCAGAATTTTTTGCACTCAAAGGAACATTCTTTTCCTACATGGGAAGGTTAGTTCTGCGGATGAGTTTACACGCTACTGGTTTACCTGGGATTCTGCATTTATAATGTAAAGTTGCATCATTTCCTCTGAAGCTATTGACTTAGCATGCGGTGTTTGTTATTACATGGTACAAGGAACTGTAGTGTTGCGCTGAATATGTAAATATCAGAAGTACACTTAATTAAATCTCTAGAACATGCCATGCCATTTTTTCGTTTTAAACACTAAGTTGATAAGACATATGGCTCTTAGTCATGATACAGATATTTAGATATTTGTACTATGCCTTATTACATAATGGAGTCAGTTCTATAAGATTGCTTAAAAATTTAGCAAAGCTGCATGAATTTTTGAAGAATGTAGTTTGTGAGTTGGATTGGAGTGAAATTCTCTATGCCATTTTGTGGAGAAACCATTTTCCAAGAGACAGTTGATTTCTGCTACCATCTGCTCATTCCTAGTACAAAGACTCGTGTTCCTAGATGACTTCACGCTAAAGAATACACAATGTGTGTGTTAGTGTGTGTGTGTGTGTACAGTTTGTGTTGAGCCAAAGTGGCATGAGAAGTCGATCATGATACTATGATTGTGTTTAGTCATTAGTTGTTGTTTAATCTTAAGCTATTTTAAGGCAGTATAATGTTAGCATGTGATGCATAGCTGTTGAATACATACTTGATCTAAGCTATTGCCAGGAGCCACAGGGCACCTCTTCAACTTTTTTGTTTCTGTTGTTTTATCACAGGTCAGAAGATGCATATAAATCCTTTTCAGCTGCAGCCCAAATATCAGATGCCTTTGTGAAGGCATGGGCCTTATGGGGAGATTACCTGGAAACACTCTTCACCAGAGATAGGCAAGTACTTGCAGCATGTTCTCTTCTAATTCCAACTATAACAGTGTTGTTAATGGCAGTTATGGTGTGATGGGGATTAGGTATTGAGGAGAATGAGGAGGAGGATTGAGAACAAGAATGATTAATGAAGAATTAGAATGACTGATTAGAAGCAGCTGAAGATTCTATATTCAACCTCAAGAGGATGAATTTCGCCTCAGATTCACATTTCGGTGTGACAGTGCGCGTGTTGCAACTTTAATTATAACAGTAATAATTATAATAATAATAATTAGGAAAAGGAAAATGATTGAGGAGAACAAGAATGACTGATGAGGAGGTGGAGATATGGATGATTTATAAGCTATTCTCATTATTCTGTTGTTGTAATGCTTGACTGTGATTTTGTCTTTAGAAACATTGCAACCGGTTTGTCAGCCATGGTTTGCTTTCTGCATGCCTGCCGAAATCAGAATGAAGGAAAGTCTCGAAAATATCTTGCCAAGGTTCTCTGGCTTTTGACATATGATGATGAAAAACTGACTCTTACAGAATGTGTTGACAAATATGGGCCCAATATTCCACCTATGCATTGGCTGCCTTGGTAAGTAATCAGCAGTTTGAAATAGATATAATATTCGTTTGCTGAAACTGAGAATCTTGTGTGGAATCTTTCGTGCCTTTAGGTTCTATTCTGATAGGTTCTATTTTGATAGGCAGCATTTACTGTAATAATTTTAATTTTTTTAAATATTTATTTTGATTTTGTTATTAGAATTTTTTAAGCTGAATTTTTGTGACATGGTTGTTCTTTGCTTGAAGATGCCTGTGTAATGAAATGTGAAAGGCAGGTGCATATTGGACCATGCCCATGTATGTTGTATGAATATGTGCATTTGTATGCACACATACACATGCCGTTCTTGTCGTGGTACGAGTGTATGTATGCATGCGTATCAGGCGCTGATTTTCGTGGTTGATGGTTGTGCTTTTCCAGGATACCACAGCTGCTGTCCTGCTTGGTTCGTAACGAAGGACGTCTCATTCTGAACCTGCTGAGCAAGATCGGTTCATTGTATCCTCAGGCTGTCTACTTCCCAATACGGACTCTGTATCTAACGCTGAAAATAGAACAGCGGGAGAGATGTGGTGAGTGACTGTTGTTGATTCTTGACATGTATATCACCAAACCAGGGCAGGAAGGTTGCTCATATAATGCTTGGAGAGTTGAATTTGACATTTGGTGCCATTTTGGACTTTGGAGTCAGTAGTCCGCTAGAACTAGAGTATTGTGATGAGGTAGTGAACTGCTCAACAAAGACTTGTACAGCAATCCTTAAATTGATAGTTCCAACCTGCAATGTTCAATCTTCCATCGGTCAAGTTAGTTTGTGCTGTCCAGAGAATTTGTTGAGAGCCCATGATGAGCAAATGCTTCTGTCCTGTCACCAAGAGTTCCTTGACTCACATTGCAGGACTGTGTCTGCAACTTTTTATTGGAGAATAATGTACAAGCTTTTGCTAATTCCATGATCATTAGTTTAGTAGGCAACATGCATAGGAGTTTATGAGGTTCAAGTTGTTAGTCTTGCCCATATTGGTGACAGTTTCATTACAGTAGGAACAATCCACAAATTCATCCATAAATTACTTAAAATCCAAGGCAGATGTAAACAAAATTGGAAACTTGAATGCAAAGCAATTCAGCAGCACATAACACTTAGCAGATAGACTGAGACATAGCAAATCAGTTTATCTGAGCTGGTCTGGTTGGCACTTTTTAGTGAAACCAACTGAACAGTCATTGGCACAAGCTTCATCCGGTCAGGGCCCAGAAGCACTGACTGCTTCAAGTGTCCCAGCAACATCTGTACCCGGCCTGTCCGCTGTTTCTTCTGTTGCTGAATCCAGTCGAACTGGTTCACATGTTGAAGCAATTGGACGTGAGTACTTCAGTTATCAACTTTTGACTTGTAGGGAATTTGATGACAATTATGATTTTAGACAACACATATATAAATATGCAACTAGCGACTTAATGTAACAAGCTGAGTTCTGTCAGCCTGGTGTTCGGAATAAACAAAAATTGATTGATTGATTACTTGATTGTATTGGTAATGATAGTTATAATAGTACGAGTAATATATAATAAGAATAAAATCGGTCATTTTAGAGCCCCAGGTCTGTACGACTGGATCAACATCCACATCGGTTGCAGCCAGCACCACAGCTCCATCGTCGGGTGACTTTGGTGGACCGATACGAGCGACAACACCCATGTGGCGATGCAGTCGAGTGATGCATGTCCAAAGAGACAACCAAACAACAGTTCTGTCATCACTTGAAGGCATTGTAGATCAGGTAACATATCAGGTTTTTTATAGATGACAGATACATCACAGGCACTTTGTAACATGCAACATGGTAATAACGGTTCTGATATACTGATGTTGCAAGGCCATTGTCCCAAATTTAATTTAAAGCATTACAAATAGCACAACCTCATTATGAGGTGGTTCTAGGTGTGGCTTCCAACTGTAGCATTATAAGGTGCATCTTTCGGATTGAACTGCTTCTCTTAGGACTTAGGATTGTTCAAGTACATGGCTTATGTTTCTGTAGATGGTCTGGTTCAGGGAGAATTGGCATGAGGAGGTCTTACGCCAGCTGCGCCAGGGCCTTGCCAAGTGCTATGCAGTGGCATTTGAGAATCGTGCGTCAGTTAGCGAGGCAGCTGTTACACCCCACACGCTCAACTTTATGCGCAAACTCGTACAGACATTTGGAGTTGGTGTGGACACGGTGTCGAGCGTGACGACGACTTACAGCAGTGCAGCGTCAGAGTCACTTGCCCGTCGAGTCCAGGCAACTGCCGAGGATCCCATCTTCCAGAGGATGAAAAACCAGTTCACAGCTGACTTTGATTTCAGGTATTTTGTGTGTTACATAATTCTTATATTTATCAGAATCTACGTATGATCTTCTTAGCGCCTCTGATTGGTGTTCACTGTGAGAGGTGCTTTATAAATATAAGTACAATACAGTACAGGCATCAACTGATAGTATTAAACACTTTGGGTTATAAGTAAAAGATCTGTACAAACAACAACATGAATAGAGGGAGACACCCATACATTCTGCACACATACGGTAATCACTGCTTAATATGTTGCTATTTTATTAATAACAAGTTTGTATTCATTGGTAGTCTGGTGATTGGCATGCTGTGCTTACTGTCTTACTATCATTTCTGTTGAGTATTGATTTGTTTTACTGATTTTTGTTAAACAGATTTGTTAACAATGTTGTCTAGTTTTTTGATTGGTTGTTTGTTTATCAGCATTCCTGGATCTACGAAACTTCACAACCTCATAAACAAGCTGAAGAAATGGATAAAGATTCTGGAAGCAAAGATCAAGATGCTGCCAAGCTCCTTCCTACTGGAGGAGCGATGTCGCTTCCTAAGCACTTTCTCTTTGAGCACAGCTGAAGTGGAATTACCGGGTGAATTCCTCATCCCCAAGGTAGTTCAAGCTCTTTAGTCGTCTACTTACCTCAGCTGAGAATTTTCATTATATGCAAGATACTTTCTGATAGGTGGAGACAATTGTGTACTATATTTTATCTGATTGCACTTTGCCGATGTCTAAGCTGGTGTTATCTCATTACTGAGTACTTCTTTTCCAAATCTGACGGTGTGACTCTGGGTGGTTTAGTAAAGTTGCACATGCATACACAAACACAGACACACAGCACCCAGGCAGCTGATTTTTTGTAGCTTAGAATGTGGTCCAGGTGAATTGTTATTGTGTCTTTGCCTTAAGCCAAGACTGTCACTAATAAAGGCATTTTATGGATTTACAGTTACCTACTGCATGATTTTTAAATTTCAGTTATCTAAAGAAAACATGGAACACTTGAAATTAATTTTTTTAAATATGGTGTCACTTAACAAGATCTTAATGGCTCTGTTGAAATCTTGTGGTGTTATTGCTGAATTTTTCTAATTTCTTCAACTTGCTTGCAAAATATCCTGAATAACATGGCTCCTGATAAAAAAGTGTGATTAACATGTTTATATGTTAAACTGCACCAGATCCAATACCTAAATGCCAGTGAATGTGTTTGCATCTCTTTACTTTGCCACTGTTCTTCTCAGATTTCTCTTTTGGTCCTACAAACTGTAAATCGATCTGATTTCTGTCTTACAGCATGGTCACTATTATGTTAAAATTGAGCGTTTCCTGCCTCGTGTTGACATCGTACACAAACACAGCGCAGCTGCTCGCAGGCTGTACATCCGAGGCCACAATGGAAAGGTGAGCTTTTGAGAAAAATGTGCTACATAATACGATGTCTGGAATGTTGCATCCAAAAGCATGGACAGACACCTTTCAGACCTGCATTAACGTGAACAGGATCTGTTTTGAATAAATTATATGAGTAAATAAGCAAGTGGCCGTTTTTAGTAAACTGTTTATTTTGTAGTTCATTGGTGGTTGTGGATAATTCAGTTTTTTACTTGCATAAATGCATTTATGTTAAAGAAGTGTTGTTGACAAAAATTCAGATGCTCAGAACCCATACCTCGCCACACATGGATGCAGTTGGTAGTGTCTGAATTGAGTCCAGTGAATTTTGGACAATACACGGATTGGAAACTAGCCCAGAATACAGACCGTTAGCAACATGAACATTGTGAAAGCGGCAACACTTCAGAGAGCAGTATGCCAGCGATAAAATTTTGCTGATGTTGATTATAAGTATTGTTGACTGATCAGCCACAATTTCAGTCTCGATGATTTTGTTCCCATTCATTTTGGCAATTGGTTGCTTATAAAAATGAGTACAAGTTCAAGTAAATGGATTTATTTGCCTATAAAAGTTGACGGTTTGTCTGATTGTTCTAGGTGTACCCATACCTTATCGTCAATGATGCATGCATGACAGAGTCTCGTAGAGAAGAACGGGTCTTGCAACTGCTGCGTTTCCTCAATCACTTTCTTATCAAACAGAAGGTATTTTGATTGTTTTGTCACTACTCGTTAAAAGGCTAGTTAGTACACAGTGTTGTTCCTAGACCAGTGACTGCTTTTATTCAGTCTGCGGTAACCTTAGAACTCATAAACTGAGATAGATGTACGTATCTGGACCTGTCAGAGTAGGATGTAATTTCTTAAAGTAGTTCTTCTGGCTCGAATCGTTTTTTAAATGTTGTTTATTGTGTGTGATTAAAGGAAACAAATAGAAGACAGCTGCATTTTGTCGTACCTCGTGTGATTCCATTCTCTCCACAGATGAGATTTGTGGAAGACAATCCAGCTTCCATCTCTTTGCTTGACATATACAAACAGGTAACATCGTCGCAGATTGGACGTATATATCCTCCACAATACCGTTGGTTACGCCTAATTAGGATACAGTTTTGTTACACGTATCTAGATGTTTTGGGGATTTGGCAACAATATAAATGCATAAAAAATGATTCTGTTTAATCTAATTTAATTGTGTGACAGCATTTTTATTAATTATAACTATGCATCTGTGGCGCAATGATAATAAAAAATTGGGGATAATATACGAGGGTATTTGAACAATATTAGAAAATTGAATTGCTAGAAATGATCTCAGTTCGACTACATAAAAATTTAAATATTTAAGGCACAGACGGCCAGGTGATAATTTATGATTTCAATAAAGAAGCATATTGTGAGATATGTCAGTTTTTTTACCAGCTGTGTAGCCAAATAGGCTTAGTTGTGATGTTGTCAACATAGCTGCATCTTGTTGAATAGCCCCTACATTTTTCGACCAAATTGGACTTTAAGATTAGTGCAACAAACCAAAATAGATGATTGCCACATCTTGTGAGATTTCTAGTAATTAACCTTGTTTGGAGTAATTAGTTGATTTGATACCATGCCGATGAATGGTTTGATATTAGCTGTGTTTGCTATCTGTACCTGTAGAAGACTAACAAAGGTGCTGGAGAACACGACATACCAATAGCTCGCTATTACGAGCGCCTGGCAACTATTCAGGCGCGTGGGTCTCAGCCCAGCCATCAGGTTCTGTGTGACATCTTGAAGGAAGTCCAGGCGAACATGGTTCCTCGACAGTTGTTGAAGGAGTGGGCTCAGCACCGGTTCCCAGATGCCACTGATTACTGGACATTTAGAAAGAATGTAAGAGAATCTCTGCGATTTCGGTTTAAATAAAAGTTCTGTCGTAATGTAAGAAATTTTTAATTTTCTGGGATACTAAAACTATGTACTTACATGTGGCTTATTTATGTTTTCATCGTTGTCTAGATCAATGTTGTTGCCAATTGTTGTTGCCAGTTTTTATTTCATTCATTAAATACCACTGTTTGAAGTAATTTGAGCATGCTGTAAGTAACAAACTGTTGTGTCATTGTGTAATGAGACAGTGGTAACCCAGCAGATCGCTTTCACTTTTCACTGTTGTGATTTGTTTTTGCATTTGGCAAAAGTGGCAGACGATAGACTCCATTCAAAATTGTAGTGAATGAGTCACTGAAGATTGCATTACCATACTAATTTAACTAATAAGAAGAGGAATCATATTGTTATAGATGTGTTTTTTATTGTCCATCTGCTACTTAATTTCTCAGTTGTCTGTAAGAATTCGTTGTGGAGATTCTTGGATTGCAGTTGTCAGTTTTGTGGTTAAATCAGAAGTGTTAATACTTAAAAAATAGAGTTGATCAAGGTATCTGATTATATCATACAGTCTGAGTGCTTTGTTGTGAAGTCTTAGTTGGCTGTGAATTTGTGCTGTTGTTGTAGATAACTAACCATCTGGCTATCTGGGGATTTGCTGAATTCATTCTGCACCTCACTCGCATGAATCCTGACATGATGTATCTCCATCAAGACAGTGGATTCATGAATGTCTCCTACTTCAAATTTGACACTGACGACCAGTCTGGTGGGTTCTGCTGTTGTCATTTCACTTGTATGTGGATGACCTTTTGCAGTTTTTTTTACCTTAGTGGCACGCTGCACAAGTGAGTCACATATGTTCTACAACATCAGTTTGTTGTGACACACTACACTATGACGTGAATTTGATTTAGCATGGTCACGGTAATGATTCACGAATTTTTCTACGAGAAAATTACTTTATTCTGCAGTGCATACTAGCATTGTTCTTGCCATAATAATACACTTTTGGAGAGTGACTTTGGCAACATATGCAGGTGCTTTTACATGAAATTTTCATCTTCTCTCTGCGGTTTATGAACAATAGTTCACATACTAATAATGCATATAAATTTCTACAGTTATGGATAAACCAGTCTAAATGCAAATTTGATCTTAAGTATATTTTAATTTGTAGCTAAGTCCAAGTGCTGAATATGATTAAATATTCCTTTTTTAAACAAATTTGCCATGTTTTCCACATGTTCATACTAACCAGTTAGAGCAATATTTTGCTGCACAATTCGACTCAAATGATGATGTGATTGTGTAATGGCCATGTATGGGTTGCTTATCCTCAAATATCTAAGACTTCTAAGTGAACACTTGAACACGTCTGATTATATTTGGACAATTAATTCAGCCGTTATGCAATTTTTGCACAGACAGATGACCGTGCTCAATTTCACATCCCCAAAACCCTGCAATTTTACACTAAAACACAGCCCATAAGTCATGCAATATTAATATATCTTGGTATTCAGTATAACACAGTTACGCATGTTGAATGCTATAAGAACAATCTGTTCATTTCTAATAGGTATGCAAGTAATTGTAATGCTAATATTTTAGAGTAGTAATCAGGCTAATTTTGTTGTTCTGTCTTTCAGGCGACCTGAATGCCAATCGTCCGGTGCCTTTCCGCCTGACTCCGAACCTTGCGGAGTTTCTGACTCAGATCGGAATAACTGGTCCTTTGACGGCTTCTATGGTTGCAGCTGCTCGTTGTTTTGTTTATCCGTCATACAAGCTATCCAGTTACTTGTCGGCAATTCTCAGGGATGAATACATTACTTGGCACAAAAAGGTTAACAATGGCTACATTTAACTTCATGAATACTGAATGCATGTATATTGCAGCATTTGCACATAGATGATGCATTGATTTTCACAATTAAGTTCAAGCATTTAATCAGTGTTTTATGAAGCCAAGCAACTCTGCCTTAATGTTTGTTGGTTGTACTATTGCATTTCACCTATTGTTTAAATTGTGAAGGTCCTGTAAATCATCATACATGTCTCTTAAGATTGCTGTTGATGAAGATGTATCAAAGAATGTTGAGTTATCTTACTTTAGTTTATTTACAAGGACGACTGTGTCAAGGAGTATTCAGTACTTGACAACGGTGTGTCTGTGCAGCATTTTGTATCGGGGAGCTACCCTGCACATTATTCATCTCATTCGCAACTATATCTGTAATTGTTGCACCTTCAGCTACTAGAATCAGTCAGTTGGTCAGAATCTGTGTTGATCTTTCCAAATGCTCTTAAAGCCTTTTGCATGATGTGTGTGTGTATTGACGGTGGTAATTTTGGTCATGTTTTTTGTTGGTTCTATTAAATGCAATAGAAGCAGGAGGAGTTGAACTTGGGTGGAGCAAATGGTCCGCCTGACCTGGAAGGAGAGGTCCTCATACAGATGGTTACCAAAGCTGTTCAAGCGATTATAACACGACTTCACAGTAAGCTTACAGTGACTTTGTTGCATTTTAGTACTGAAACATCAATCATCTTTAGACCAGCCATTGGTATTAACTTGTGAGCCAACTGTCATTAGCTAACAAGCTTCATAGAGCATGCAAGCCCAACCGAATTTTCAGAGATTGGTCTGCACTGCATTTGGAACATTTATTCCCTGTGTACATCTGCATGGAATATTTGCACTGTTTGCATATCTGCAAAAGTAATTATAATAAGACAATTTGTATAGCATCGTGTCACAGCCGAAGGAAAGGGCGCTGTATGCGAGTTCAAATAATCAATGACAGTGACATGTGATACTTTAAAAAGGTAGGTCTTGACCTGTGATTTGAATGTCTTCAGAGATGGAGTATTCTTCACATGTATGCAATGGTCTGTTTCGTGCAGTGGTTCCTGCGACAGAGAAGAACAGTCGCCAAACCTCGTCGAAGACCAAGGGACTTTTAGTTGATAGTTAGATGAGGATTTTAAATGATGTGAGAAGATCACTCATATCACCACATGTTTTTTTATTGTTGACTTGATATATTACAGTAGTACTGTAATTTCATTATTGCCATTACTGTTTTGGTTGTCATGGTTCGATACCATACATGTGTATTTCCAACAAGTACATCACTTCTCATGGCTGATTGTGTTCCTGCAGCCTTTGCATTATTCAGCTGAGCCTCGTCTTTCCATGCATAATTATTAGTTATTGAAATAAATTAATAAGGGAACCACTGATAAAGAAATCATTCCATAACTTCCATCATCATAGATAAGACTAACTGATTACGTGTTTCCGCATAGATCAAGCTAACTGATTATTTGTTTCAGATTTGGCGGTGTTTGAAGGCGCTGAAACTCGTGTCAGCACTCTGATTGCTGCCGCCAACAGCCCAGACAACCTCTGCCGCATGGATCCTGCTTGGCACCCTTGGCTTTAGACAAAGACATTTCAACATGATCTAACAGTAACTGCGTGACATATGTGTTGTCATGTTTGATGAAACTGGTTTTCGGAAAAGACTTGGGACTACTGAACTGCTGGTCATTGACAGCTGGATGCAGAAAGTGTTTCTAACTATGCTGACGTTTTTGCAATTATTCTTTGCAGAAGCAGTTGCATTTGTCATAACAACTTAATTAGTTTAAAAGATTTGCAGAATTTATGACTATATTTGTACGTCTTGGAACAGTGCAGAATGCACAAGAAACATTTATGAACTGCTTTGTATTTGTTACTTGTCTCCTGTTGTAACAAGTAACTTATTACACAGCAAGTAAAATCAGCTTACCAGTAAAACTCTTTATTGATGATGTTACATAACCTCCATTTTCAGTGCATTGTATGGTGGTTGGTCATGATCACTTGAATATAAGGATCACACAACAATTGTTGTAAAAGATCTGCATTCCCTACATGTGCTTTTATTTGACCAATCAACAACTAAAGAGTTTAAAAGCCACAAAGAAATTTGTGCACAAAAGAAGTACTATGCTTACGTGTTTACTGTGTGTTTTTGTCGCAGCAAGAAAAGCAACAAGAAATTTGCCAAGTGCATTAGCACAAACTGTTTTTTAATATACAACGTTTAATTTGAAGCAGGCAAATGAATTCAACCTTAAAGCTTTGGGTGCTGTTTTACAATATTACGAAAGTTCCATATCCAAAGTTACAAACAGTTAACTAACATGTGTTACTTGATTTTATTAACACTAATCTCTCTCATCATGGAACAGATATTTAATTTAGCATGCACAAAGATATCAGTGGTTAAAATGGAGTGGGTGAGGTGTGGTCTTGGGTTTGCAATTTCGAGCAGTGGAGTACTTGTTGGGGTGAACATGATAGGGGCTAAATTTCTGCTGGATTGCTTATAGTGGAGTTAGTGGAGTGGTTAGCATGCTCAACTGTTATGTCAGAGGTCAGGTTTTCAAAATGCCATCGGGATAGCATAAGGGACGTCTACTCCTGTCGTCTGCTACCGCTTCTATGGGACTCGTGATGTAATTCCTTAACATTGTTTCTTTCAAAATGCAAAACTGTAGGTTGTTCATAAATAGGCACGTGGGTTGGTGCAAAAGATGTGATTCAGTATAACATGCCTTTAAAATAAAGAGGTAGTGCAGGGTTGTGAAGTGAGGGATGTGGCCTACCCAGATATGTGTCCAATTTAACCACTGTGGAATATAACATAAGACTTGTATCATTGCATAGATATTTGTTCTTTATGTATGAAGCTGATTAAACTTGTGTCAAATAATTGCTTGGTTTGCAAAAGATCTTTTTGTTGTTTATGTTAAGTGGAACCAACACTGAAATAAAACAACGCATCTGAAACCCTGGCAGATGAAGCAGAACCAGTTACAATGATTCACAAATATAGCTTAACAAATTAATTAACACAACACTCCAATGCAAACTAGTAAGTACAATGCTTGTATAGTGTTGTCTCCTACTGTGACAAACTCCTGCTAAGCTTAAGGCCAACAAGCTGTTACACAGAGTATCGGTGATACAGCAACAGGAATAACCCCACATCACTGGTGTTTCGTGAACACGGCATCGATTGATGATGCACTACAACGCAGCCAAATGGTCAATCAAATTTGTCAAAGGTAGAAGTTCAATGTGTTGCCTTAGAGGTGTGTTGGATAATTCTATTGAAAAAGTAAGTCTTAATGCCTCACATGCAATGAGTTTCTGAAACTGTACGCAGTTCAAATTATGCACAAAAATTCAAGGATTTTTAACAGAATTTATGCATCTTACCTTTTTCATTAAACAAATTACTTCAAGAAAACTTGAAATATATTATGCTCAAAATTAGTGCCCGTAATGTGCCTGGATGTAATCATAATCAACTACATGCTTGTACACTGGCTCGCTTTCCCCCAACGCATCTCTTTTAGGATTTCCTCCCTGGTCTGGCAGTGCCTCTTGGGAGTGGTGCCTATCTTCGACAGCTGTGCTGCCCTGTCTCATCTCACAATGGTCACCGTCGAGTTAGAGGTTTTTCCAGAAATATCAAGTGGAGATCCAAATCTGGTTGCCAGAGAGAGGCGGCAGAGGAGCTGCAAAGGTGGGTTTCAATTAGGTCGAGAATGATTGGAAGCAGAGGATCAGACGAGTTAGGATATGAATGAAACAGTCTGACTCAAATTCCTTCAGACCAGGAGTTAACTCGTTGACTACATTTCTCGTTTATAAAATGCTGTAATTCTGCCTTGCCTTCTCTCCTCCTTGTCCCTTTTACCTGTAACTGCACTAGGCAGAACCGCATTTTCTCAGTGGAGGCCCCTTGACCATTCCCTCTGGAGCTTTGTCTCTTGACCCAGGACCTTCTCTCCCATGTTGTTTTCTCACCTTGAGACTGTTCTGTTTAGCCTTGCTGGAGTTGGGACCACCTCTGAGTAGTTTTCTTGAAGGGGCGCCATGCAAATGTTCGATATGAATGAATGAATATGAGCAAGGCAAATATACGACACAAATTGGAAACCTCCAGCTGAAACTTGGCACTGCCTTTACTCTGGTAGTGCCAGTCCCAAGCCTGAATAAAGGAAGGTGACACTGATCATCTTTGTTATGACACAGCATTGTCAAACAGCAACTAACCAACCGACCTCTAGTTGCACATAGTTTTACTGCATGTCTTATGACTGAATCTTTTTCAGATACAAAAAGACAAAATTTTATGTAGCAGAAACTTGAAGTTGGACACCTGGGTGATCGAGAAATGAATCGTGGTATAATTTTAATTAAAAACTAATATACTTTACCTGTTCATCTGTCAATCATTTATTCTCAGTCGTACTTTTTCTCTTTATTTGGCACTTGTTTATAGTTATGATACATGTTAATGCTTGTGTTTATCTGTTTACCACTGTGCAAGCTAAGCATTAGGCTTTCTTAAGTAAATACATTACTTAAATAACCTGAGTCCTGGCATAACAACTGGCTGTGGTGGTCATTAGAGTAACAGTGCCAAACACGCAAAATACTCCTCTGAATGTTCCTACACAGTATAGTCTTGGCATGGTCAGGGCTTTATAAGTCAGCCAATAAGGACATTTGTTAATTAGCTATCTTACACATATGCTTACACATATTCATGTCCATTATGTACTATTTCATACTGAATGTTGCTTGACAAAGGGTTTCCATGTTGTCAGTTTAGAGGTTGGATGGAAGTCTCTTCGAACACTGCATTGCGGAGCAGGCAATCCGTTTGTCTTGCTTTTGTGGGATGTTGTCATTTCCTTTAGCCACCTGCCAGGCTGCTGCCGCTGCTGCTGCATCAGCAGTGGATTTATCAGTCCATTTGGTGCGGATGTACAGCCGAGAAGACCTTGCGAAGATGGAGCAAGGTCGAGGCTCGAGCGTCCAGTCGAAAAGAGTCGTTGAGTAAAATGATGACCAGATGCGTTGTGTGACAGCAATGCAGGACTTTTACCGCCTTTGACTGTTTCTGCCTCACTGACTTTGATGATCCGTGTTCGGCAGACGACGCACTTGAGCGGCAGAGCTCTTTGACCGATCGCAGCCTGAATGGTACGGACGAAACATTTGCGACATGTCACCTTGTGGCCGCATGGAAATGTCTGCATAGTCGCATTTGCATTTAAGCAAACGACACACTGAAAATAACACAAGGTTTTTGGTTAAGGACAACTTTTGTTTATATACATTATATTATATTATATATATTATCTTAACAAGCATAATAAAATCAGCATAATTAACATACATTAATGTGAATCAACTGGAGACTGCTACAGTCTAACAGATCTAATGAAATGCAACTGATGTACAGCTACAATAGCAATGCATCAGCTGGATAGCCTTTCCTCATCAGCTGGATAGCCTTTCCTTATCAGCTGGATAGCCTTTCCTCATCAGCTGGATAGCCTTTCCTCATCAGCTGGATAGCCTTTCCTTATCAGCTGGATAGCCTTTCCTTATCAGCTGGATAGCCTTTCCTTATCAGCTGGATAGCCTTTCCTCATCAGCTGGATAGCCTTTCCTTATCAGCTGGATAGCCTTTCCTTATCAGCTGGATAGCCTTTCCTTATCAGCTGGATAGCCTTTCCTCATCAGCTGGATAGCCTTTCCTTATCAGCTGGATAGCCTTTCCTTATCAGCTGGATAGCCTTTCCTTATCAGCTGGATAGCCTTTCCTTATCAGCTGGATAGCCTTTCCTTATCAGCTGGATAGCCTTTCCTCATCAGCTGGATAGCCTTTCCTCAAGATGGCACAACTCCTAGGTCAATGTTATAGTTGCACAACGCAAATATCCCCAGCAGACTGCTGAAGGTAGCAATAGACTGGATTCACTTTTTACCAGATTTAATAAATGAGACCATCTCCCTACCATACTATAATATCATCTCCCTTTTGGCTAGAAAAGAAGACAGTCTCCTCCATATGTGACCCAAGGAATCAAAATGAGTCACATGTTGGAAATTTTCGAATATGAGTATTTTACATATTGGAAAAGTGAAATTTATATTTTACATATTGATATTTAAAGATCACATTTTTTGCTTTACAATGACACAAAACTTTTGGTTCTAACTTACTTTTGACAAAGATACGAATGATTAATTATGTGTCTAATTTTGGGAAATTATTTTTAATTAATTTTAATAAACAATCTCAAAAACTAAAACAATACCTTTATAAAATCCTGAAAATACACATTAAAACAATGAATTTCATCAAATGTGAGATATCAAAAATGTAAAAAAACATTTTTTTTACCCATTTCTATTAAAAATCTGAAAATGAGCAAAAAATTACTCTCTTCATATTTTGCTGTTTTCCCAGCATATAATTTGCCGACATCCGACTCATTTTGATTCCCTGAGTCACATATATGACCCAAGGGATCAAAATGAGTCGCATGTCGGAAATTTTAGAATATGAGTATTTTGCATATTCTTAAAGACTATATGTTTTGCTTTAAAATGACACCAAAAGTTTGGTTCTACCTTACTTCTTGACAAAGTTACGAATGATTGTGTGTTTTTTTGTTGAATATTTTTTCATTTATTTTCATATATAATCAAAAAAATTAAAGTATTCTCTGTACAAAATCCTGAAAATACACATTAAAACATCGAATTTCATCAAATGTGAGATATCAGAAATGTAAAAAAAATGTTTTCACCCTTTTCCATTAAAACCTGAAAAAAAGAAAAAGTGCCTTCTGATCATATTTTGCTGTTTTCCTAGCAATGTAAATTGCCGACATCCGACTCATGTTGATTCCCTGGGTCACATATATATATAATGCCAGAGAATAGCCACCACAAGAGCCATGCAACATCTTCCTTCCAAATTATGTACATGGAAAAGCAGTGAAATATTTTTCTTAATGTAAAAATCTTAGGAACATTGTTAACTCTTTTCAGGCTAAATAATCTAATACATGCTCCATTCATTCCAATAACAGGCAACACTTTCTGTTTAACTGCTGCTGAATGGCTCCCTTTGGCCAGTACAGAAGTATGCTTGCACAGCAACTGCATCAAATCAAATGACTTATTCTGCATTACTACTACTCTCTTATCACAGAGATCAAAACGTTGATGTCATTGTCATCCACACATGCTAGTTAAAGAAGACCGATTCGTTGTCCTGAAATAGTAATAGCAGAATGCTGAACAAGCGTTCAGCATGAGGTCAGAGATTCTGTCGACACCATCCGCCTACAAGGACTCGTCAAGCAGCGGCCTCCCATTCACACAATGATTGTGCAGGTCGTTCAAAACCAAAAAACGTCAGTGCCGGGATATATTCAATGGCCTGCTCGAGCCTGCTCGAAAGACCCGTTCTTATTTGCAAAAACCAGGACACCATTATTGATCGCCGTGGTGTTCTGCCATTAGAGCGCTGTGTTAGAACGGCAGGTGATGTAGAATTCTGGAATGTAGTGTGTTAATAATGCACACAAAAAATACGCATATTTATTACCTGGCGTTACAGATTGTTCAAGCGCAGACTCAAATGCATTCTTCGAATTAGGCTCCCGTATGTTTGCTTGCGTCTGTTATAAGTGTTATTGTTTTTAGCTGAATATCATCAATAGGGATCAAAGTCCAGTCAGGTCTAAATGAGTGAAATGATTTTGTTTTGTTGATGATGTCAGCAGATGACCTGTTAATTACCTCATCTTCAGTCAGATTTTCATCTGTTTTGCCATCTTCATCACCAAGCCTTGTCAGTAATTTTTCCTAATGGGAAACAAACAATTTCTGTACACATTTATAGTTGTAGACATGTGGAAATGTGCAGTGCCTTTAAATATCCTTTCATAAGCACTAATTTGTGTGTACCTGGTATATGTAAATATGTACGTGTATTGTATATCTATATACCATATATCTGTGTGTGTGGGTGTGTGTGTGTGTAAATATACATGCATGTATGCATATTATATAAACAAAGACATAAGTGGTATTGATAACAAAGCATGCCTGTCATTTATATATATCTTGGTAAGTCTAATTTCATGAGTCTAAGTTTCGGTCCTAAACTCTTGTATCCGAGTTCTCAGATTGTGACTCGATTGGTTTCCGTGTCCAAAGTTTGCAACAAATCTGGCTTTTAAGGAGTAATGGGAACCTGTTCATACTGACAGAATGAAGATGCCCTCGACAGTGTCTTCATCCTCGGCTTGCCCTCCCTGGATTTTGACCTGGCACCTGAACGAACAGAGGAGTTTGGCTATTGCGGACTTAATTTGATATAGCGCCGGTGAATAAGCTGGTCTCCCTGATGTGGCTTTTGCGGGCGCTGAGAAATTTTTGAAGATTTACATTACATTCATCCAGATTTTTAAACCAACAACCCAGACGAACTATTCTTATGAATTACTTGGCTTGACAATGTTGCTTTGTCAATTTCAAGGGATGCAAAAGCAAGAGATTGAAGCTAAAGCAAACTACTGTCATGTGACTCATGTCACTCAGTCACAGCATGGGTCTATTTTGTAAGTATGTGTGACTGCATGTGTGAATATAATTATAATATGTGACTATATGATAATCATTTATATAGCACCTCTTCCAGAAAACTCATCAGAGAAGCTTCAGTGTGACAGTATAAGACATGGTCTTCAATATTCTGCAAAACAGAGTAAAAAAATGGTGCAGAAGCTCATATATCAAGGGTCGCATGGAAGCCTCTTCCAGAATGATGGACTAGCTATGGTGAAGTTACCCTACTGCAAAACAAAGAAATCTGCTACCAGGTACAGACAAAAGTTAAATGCATACTCATTCAGTTAAGATAGGATAAAGCACAGCCAGTCAGCCAATATGTATGAATGTGTTTATAATACGTATGAATGTATACATGTATGTATTTTCTTTGTTCATCAGAGAATTCTCTCTACAGCCTTACGTTGAGAATCATAGAAAAAAACACCATGTGTAATGACATTAATTTCTAAACATCAACTAAATTTCGAATGCATGACTCAGACTTCATATGATAATGACGAGCACTAAAGGGAGACGCTGGCTGGCGCTAAGTATGCACGTACACATGTGTATATGCAAGGTGTGTGTGCACGTGTGCGCGTCTGTGTGATAAAACTGTCAGGGCCACATGCTGTTATTGATTCTTGTGACTAACAAGGCTGTGGCAAGAAATCCCAGATGTCCTGCGAGGCAACAGCACCGTACATTAGCGCTTGCTAATAAAACATTTGCCTGACACCGCAGCAGTAGACGCAGCAGCCGCAGCAACGAGAGACACAGCAAAACAGGAGAGTCATTTAGCAGGTTGATTGGACGGTGAGACAGATTGCTGGATGACTGGAGTCACAGGACGACCTCAAACAGCCTCCGGCATAATAAGCCTTCTCTAAATATTGGCGTTGCGTCCCTCTGGCCCACGGCAAAACATCCAAGCGGTAGTTACTACGAGGCCTTGTTGACTGTCGGCAACATTTAAAACATAAACAACACAAAGAAAACTGTTTTCTTCGGAATCTCGCAACCAAATATAATATCTTTGTGATCTTTTGGAATGCTCATTCTAGTTTGTATGATCTAATCAACTGTCAGTTTCACATGCCACTACTGTGTTAATCTTTTGCCCAGAAAGCTTGTTTCATTCATGAAGCAATGCATGTGGCTGTCTTAAGGCTAGATAAAAATGTCCTATCAAATGCCAACCTTAAGACTGACATAGACAGGCAGGAAGCCTGGCATGCAAGCAGACAGACAGCAATCTTGACAAGCACAAGATCAGCCTCAAAATCGGACAGTGCTTCAACGCAGAGACCGTCAATTAGGGTCTGGCAGTTGCCGCATGCTCTTGAGACCAATGACCTAGAGCTGTGTTGCATGTAAGATGCTCTTAAGAACATAAACGATCTGAGATCTGTTTCGTAGAAGTAAGAACAAGCATAAAGGTCATCCAAGATCTGGCCAAGGCCTGTTCAGAACATGTGCCATTCAGTATTTGTATCACTGAAGGAAAATTCTCGGAACGTTCTCTTACTCAATATTTGTCCAACAGAAGAGACTAGCGAAGAGCATGTGCAGTTCAAGATATGTCTCATAACAGGGACTTGTTAAGAGCATGTACAGCTCCAGACTCACAATAGACTCATAATAGCTCTAGACTTATTAACCCTTTAACGAAGAGCTGCATTGTTTTCCCATGCATTTTAGTACATGCTTGTCCTTAAAGGGTTAAGACCATGTGTACCTCGCTTATTTGTCCAAGATAGAAGTGACTCATTCCATATGGAGCAGCATGGTTATCACCAGTCTACATAGATTTCAATTCTTCGGTGTTACTTGGACTATGTAATGAAACTCTTTGTAGAGTCAGACTAGTTTGACTAGAAAGCTAGTCAAACATGCTGAAATGACAACATCTACATGTAGTGTAGATGTTGTCATTTCTGTGCTCAGATGAAAGAGCTTTCAAAGCAATAATCCAGCATAAGTTGAAAAATGCGTAAAGAACTAAGCAGTTACCTAATTTCCTACAAAATGCCATGTGCCATGTAATTATTCAAAGAAAATCTGGACCTCATGGGGATAGGATAAGAATTCTTCCAGACTATTATCAAATGAATACATGTATATCTATTTTACTACTTCTTAAATACCTTCAAATCATCACGTTATGTTGATCCGAACAGACTACATTAAAATTTTGAATATTGACCATCCCTGGAGTATATATATGATAAATAATGTAACATTCATAGAATCCCAAAAGTCTCATAACACATATGTGCACTGTCTTTTTGGCAATAAGCCAGAAGGTCATTTTTGCTTTAGATCGATTAACAGTAGATCAGAGATACGAAGCTTCTCTCTGGGTTTCATTTCTACTCGCTGGGGAGCCTGATACCCGATCAAATTAAACAATAACAGGAACGGAAGCATATGGCAGAAGGAAGGAATGCTTTTTACTGATGCAGAAACAGCTGCTCCCTTGCCACGTAACAGAATGAATGATCCCTTAATGTCCAAGGTGAAGCAAAACTGAAGAGCAGCAAACACAAATGATAATCAGACTATTGGCTAAACTTTCACCAGAAAAACATTTCATTCACAAAAATTAATGTCATCACTTATCCAATTTGCAAAGCAAATCAAATTGGTAATCTGCATCTCATATTTCCATATGTGTCTATGAATTGAATTCATTGTATTGTATTGTATTGTATCTATAGATTTATATAGAATTCATGACATAAGCCAGAGCATTTGAGATAGATAGCGTCTGGTTATCGGGAAGAAAGAGTCTGGGAGATTGAATTGCTGGATCAGGGTCACACCCCGGCCTAAAGTTCTGAGAGATTGACATATTACTGAAGAATAGCAGCAGTTTTTTACTCCACATCACATGAATTACCTAGCAATATTTATCATGCAGATAATTAAATGGCAGCTCAGCTGGACTGAAATACCAAGTCAACAGTAAACAACAGTATAGTAGCAAAGAAGTCACTGGCAACTACAGGTAGGAAGGGGACTATAGTCCTGCTAATTGTAACAAAGATGTAGGAAGGGGTTCTAATTGTTCTGCTAATTGTAACAAAGATGTAGGAAGGGGACTATAGTTCTGCTAATTGTAACAAAGATGTAGGAAGGAGACTATAGTTCTGCTAATTGTAACAAAGATGTAGGAAGGAGACTATAGTTCTGCTAATTGTAACAAAGATGTAGGAAGGAGACTATAGTTCTGCTAATTGTAACAAAGATGTAGGAAGGAGACTATAGTTCTGCTAATTGTAACAAAGATGTAGGAAGGGGACTATAGTTCTGCTAATTGTAACAAAGATGTAGGAAGGAGACTATAGTTCTGCTAATTGTAACAAAGATGTAGGAAGGAGACTATAGTTCTGCTAATTGTAACAAAGATGTAGGAAGGAGACTATAGTTCTGCTAATTGTAACAAAGATGTAGGAAGGAGACTATAGTTCTGCTAATTGTAACAAAGATGTAGGAAGGAGACTATAGTTCTGCTAATTGTAACAAAGATGTTCACTCTTCTGCTTCAGACTGAGACATAGATTAGTTGATGGATTAGGTGAACACAAAGACAGAGTAAATGGTTAAATTACTTCAACAAATACAGTGCACTTCCGTTAATGTATGGCCTGTTTATGTGCGAATCTGCTTAACATGCACTAGAGCTGTACCGATATCGCTTTTTGCCGATTATGCCGATACCGCGTATAGCCGATTATTAAATTGCCGATACCCATTATGAGACTGAATATTTCATTATTTGTTTAGTCAAAATGTTAGGTTCCGAAACATAAAACAGTAATCTATCATCACAACTATAAGGGTGGACGTTTAAATTAAGTTGGGAAGTTGTTAACGATATGTTTTAATGTGTAAATAATAAGGGACGTAAAACGATATATGAAAATTGATGAAAAACTTGGAATATGCAATAATTCAAGTAAAATTATCATATTATAACACAATTTTGACATTGGCACCGATTAACCGATTATTTCTGCCGATACCCGATTATACCGATTGTTCTAATAAGCAGGGCCGGTTTAACCACTAGGCGAACTAGGCGGCCGCCTAGGGCGGCACGCTTCTGGGGCGGCAGAAAAGCTAAATAAAAAATATTTTTTTAAACATTGCCGGCGTTTTGCCACCATTCATTAATAAATGAATACGAAAATATGAAGCGGCTTCAAACAGACCACAGACATTTCGAAATCTTAACGTCAGTCATGTGGCACGTCACGCTTATGCCCTTAACTATCGCAAGTTTGAAGTTGCTTACTAGCGACATATTTGAAATGAAACTGAGACCGATGTCACCGATCATCAGCAATGTTACCACTCCTTCGGTTTTTCGACTTTTCCCAAGATCTTGGTTTTTAATCCGAACTTCTAAAATGGGGTTTTCTGGAGACCTTGTGTTTTCACTTGGGTTTTCTTGTTTTACTGAAACCCTGTTTTCATTAAAAGTTTAATCAATTTTTGTTAAAAACACAATTCATGTCACAGAAAAATCCAGTGCTAGTACAAAACGAGACACTAAAGATAACGGTCTGGGTGATATCGAGGTCAATAAATGGCGCAATATGTGTGCATGCATTGATATACTAGATTTAAAATATAGTTTTAAATAGTTACAAGACGCCGCATATTTATTCGATTTGACGTCTTCTTGACACTTCCAGTTTTTGTGGCTAATAATGAGAGAAGCTTCTCGAAGCTCAAAAGAAATATATTTGCGTAGGCCTACGTCCATGCTGCAAGAAAGATTTGTTGGACTACATTGTCAATTGAACATGATAGGCCTCTTGCTGGAGACATAGAACTGATAGAACTCTTCTACATTTGCTAATGTGAAAGCGCGAAAAATAAAATTTTGAAATTACATTATAATTATTTCTACAGACTTCGTAGAAAGTTCGTACGTATACATAGAATTATGACTTAGTACACGTAGCCGTAGGATTTCTTATAAAGTGTTCAAACGAAAAATGTGCAGTCTCATTATTTAATAGGCCTGCATGTAATTTACATTTTAAATTCCCATTAAGCGTGTTACATCGTATACAGACAGCATAGGCTGTATAGCTAATGCAGTTTCCAGACGGTTACTGTTATTATGGATAACTTTTAAATTTATTTAGTTAATTTAATATTAATTAGTCATCGCAGTTACTGGGGCGCAGCGCGACAGGTTCGCCTAGGGCGGCAAATACTCTGGCGCCGGCCCTGCTAATAAGTAATTGTTAAATGACTATGAGTATACCGATTGTTCTAATAATCGGCCCGATTACGCGTATAGCCGCTTAATCGGTACAGCTCTACCATGCACCATGGCTTTTGATGAGCTATCTATTTGACACACAAGATGCATTATAATCACCTATGGTATGTAATTCTTAGAAACACTGTTACATGTCTCTGCTCTAAATGCCCTGCAAGGAACACACCTGGTAGCAGCTGTAACTCAGATAATTATGGTACTTGTGCCCTTGCCCACTGGTCTTGTAACTGCTCTCAGCCAAGAAGACAACAGTTTTATAGGGATAAGCCAGGCATACCACTAAGGCAATAAATGCTTTAAAATAGTATCTTGATATAGTAAATGTCACTGTACCCTAAAATATAAATTGTCTAACATAACAGATCAAAATCACTTAAGCTCATATCCAGACAGTACTGTGGCATTTCAAAGTAATTTTTCAAAATCATATGGTAATGGAATAATGTAATGTAATGTAATTAGTAACTTATAATTACAGCACCGCTCACAGCAGTGGCCATTCAGTAGCGCTCCCAGTGTGAGTACCCCGAGAGAAGAAATGGGTTTTGAGGAGAGAGAGAGATAGATGTAGGAACAGATCCAGAAAGAATCGAAGCACGCAAAGAGGAGGAGAGGGCATTGCACAGGGCAGGCCCAATGGTGGCAAATGATATAGTTTGGGCCAAAGTGGTCCTGGTTTGCGGAATAGTGATCATGCCAGTCCAAAGAGCAGAGAGGTTGGAGAAAAGCTGCAGAATGAGGAGAGCGAACGAGATCTCTGAGATATTTTGCAGCAAACCCAGCTTGGACTTGATGACCAAAACAAGGACTTTGAACTGAATGTGGGCTGTAAGAGGAAGCCAGTGCAGTTGATTGACCATGTACAGTGCAAGTGCTTTCACATCAGATAGTCCATCTCTTTTTGAGCTTTCTAGTCACAGTTTCATTAATCACATCCTAGTGCACTTCAGCATCGCTCTCTTAACCCGCAATTCATTAGCATGCACTCCTTGTGGGTTTGTCTTCCTCGCGTAAACGTGTCTGCACTGTAAATGAATGAATGAGACTATTTATAAAGCCCTGTGGCACTGCTGAAGATGACAAAAGCTAATGAATGAATGCACTGAATTATTGGTTGATTAACATATTGATTGATTGATTAACTGACAGTTGACTTTATGCATGTACGTATGTTGATGTCTGGATATGGGCAAAACTGAATGTGATTTAATACCAGGCAAATTAATTTTTTGATTATATTAACATCTGCTGTGTCCAGACATTTTAAAGCGCAATGTGTGTATATGTACGTATATATATATATATGTATGTGCATGTATGTATGTATATGTGTCTGTATGTATGTATGTATGTATGTATGTATGTATGTATGTATGTATGTATGTGCACGTAATTATGTATTTATGCTTATACGAATATATGCATGTATGTATGTGTGTATGTATGTATGTATTTATGTATGGATGTAAATATATGTATCTGAAAATAGGAAAAAGGCTCAGACTACCTAACAGACCTAAAATGGTGCATCTTAAAAAAAGATGAAAAAGTTTACTGAACTATTGATTGATTTACTAATTGACTGACAGTCTTGAATGTCCATGCCCATCATGCTACCAGTAGGGATTCATATCTGACTAATCTAGCCATAATTATGCACAACCTGTTCATAGAGATGCATAGGTAAGGTAAGATAATGTAAACCTCTTTCAGCAATTGGCCTAAGAATATAATGGTCCTCAGGCTGCAGAATATTTCAGTTGCAATGCAAACACAACAAAAGCAATTCAGAAACTGGAAAACGATGATAACCCTAAGTCTTCATAGGGTTAGGGTTATGTGGTTCAACTATGGATTGTCAACTTGACAAGTTACGCCGAGGTTCGAGCCCCAGACCACAGGGGTTAAAGGCAAATGTCACTGTGCCACCCACACTGACCCATAATAAAGCTTTTTGTAGTATAAAACAACCAGATTTAACATAACCAAATTTAAAACAAAGCATATTATGTGTCTATTCAATTACACATATATGGCTTTCATCTGTCACATGTGTACACAAATGCATTCATGTATACACATCAGAACCATTCAAATTAGGGTTAGGGAATGTCTGTCATCTGCCAATGCAAGTCAAGGACTGTAGTCACACTTTTGGAAGTTCTTAGTGCTAAACAAGTATTCAGAGACACATACAACTGAACACAACCTTATTCAATTTGCTCATGTTTAATCTACCAGCTAAATCATTGCTGAATTACTTCCATCCCCTCCCGTCCCTCCTCCCTCCGTCTTCCCCCCCCCTATATACACATTTCTGTTTCACAACTGTTAATATCTTCATGACATTGTCATGTCACAAAAAAATATTTCAGCACAGGGGCAAAAAGTGGTGATGATTCTTACCACCCCTCTTAGAAGTAGTGGTAACCGAACACCAACGTCACAATAAAAGTTACGCATATGGTGGTTGCATGGATGATAGTGGAATGCTGTGAAGCTCCTGGAATACGCCCAACTACTACTCCAGGTAATCGTAGGCCCCATCTTTGGTATACTGATTGGTACCCTCAAGGTTTCGTGTTCCCTCTATTAATTTCGACCAAGCGCTGAATCTCAGCGAACCCACGCAATTGCTTGCTTGTCTATAAAGTCCAGCATATGCTACGTCTAAAGAGGTCACTGTTCAATCAGTCGAATAACACCAGATCGATACTTATATTCGATATAGAGTACTTACGATCTTGTGATTAAGTTGCTTTAGTTCCCTTTCCGTCACCTTTCTTCGGTCGAACTCGCTCTTCTCGCGCCTGTACTGGTCGTACTTTTCGATGAGATACGAACCGGGAACAGTCGACCTGAAGGCTTTCCTCAGCCACAAGACGCAATCTCTGTTCAATGGAGGCATATTCGAATGATCGTGCTCCCGCTCCTATACGCTTCTGCTGCTGCTTCTGCTGAGTGACTGTTCCCGGCGCTCAGTCAGAGTCCTTGTCAGCCAACGACCGTTGCCTCCATCGCATTTATAGCCAACGACGACTGACGCCCGGACCAACAGACCACCACGCGAGCAACAACAATTAGGTCTCTCTCTCTCTCTCTCTCTCTCTCTCTCTCTCTCTCTCTCTCTCTCTCTCCGCATCCGCTGTCTCATCCGCCGCCGTTGCTATTTGTCCAGCGTCAAGCCGTGAAACCACGCCGCGTTTCTGCTGCTGCTGCTGCTGCTGCTGCTGCTGCTGTTGAAACAGCCTCTGCAGGTAGAGGGTAAATTATACGAGGTGAAGCAAGCTCAAACAATATTATAATCATATGCTTAGGCCTGTTATGTTGAGCGCTGTGCAGTGTAGGTAGCTAAGGCACTACAATGCTAGGTTGTAAGACAAGAAAAAGAGAAACAAATCGAGGCGCAGAGTGTTATACGACTATTATTGTCAGTTTTATAGACCCCATTACTATTAGTCATAGTTATCTATAGACAATACAACACAACTATAGTTTATAAAACTTTGAACTCTAGCCAACCACAATATTTAAAATCTGTTCTTATTCCTCTGACTTATCATTATTCAATGAGGTCATCTGATTGTCTTTGTCTGGTCATACCTAAATCAAGAACTGTTCTCGGTGAACGAGCTTTTTCGGTTGCTGGGCCTGCCTTTTGGAACTCTCTTCCTGTATCTGTGCGCTGTGCTCAGTCGCTTGTGTCGTTTCGTTCTCGGCTGAAAACTTACCTCTTTCAAATTGCTTATCCACCTTAGGCTGCCTCTCTGTCTCTTACGGACTGATCTTCTGGATGTTGACCTGATTACGGATTGTTTTGATGCGCCATCGGTTGATGCCTTGTGCATTAGACACCGGCGCAATAGAAGTTGCTAATTACATTACATTACATTACATTACATTACATTACTATGTATTGAATCGTAGCCGAGGCCCCTAATCGTAAACTTCAAAATTTCTCAGGCGCTACTTAACAGTTAGTCGCAGCGCAATGTTCACAAGCCCTGAGCAGAGGCGTAGCGAGACTTGAATTCAAGAGGAGGCAACTTCACAGACCATTGGCAAAATCCTGGTCATTGGGGTCATTGGTCAATAGAAATTCCAGTACATAAAAAGGCAAGAGGAGGCAACACATATATATATGGCTTTCATCTGTCACATGTGTCGAGTCGAGTCATGGAGAGGATCGAGTTGTCGAGAACTCAGCTACCAAATGAAGAACCAATTAAGTCCGGTTGCTGGCGACAGCTCGGGCAAGTGAATTTTTGATGTGCTGCAGACGCTTAACATGGGTGGACTCCAGGCTCAGTAACTTGGAGTGGACAATGGAGGTATAGCGATAGTAGGCCTACCGGGTATAGGAATTTGCTTTAAAAGTCAAGTCAAACATGAGTCGAATCCAGTAGCGGCGCCAGGATTTCAGGTTTGGGGGGGGGACTAAAACCCCAATTCCTTCCCTTTCTCCCCTCCTCTCTGGCATTGGGAGTGATTTCCCACTTTTGTTTGAGGGGCTGAGTCGCCGATAGGGGGGGGGGGGCTTCAGCCCACCCTAGCCCCATGCTGGCGCCGCCACTGGTCGAATCTTATTTGAATATGTAGGCCTAATGCAATGCAATGTAAGTCTTTGAAAATTACTCAGCGTCCCACAAAAGCCACGTCAGGAAAACCAGCTCAAATCAAGTCCGCAATAGCCAGGCTGCGCTGTTCGTTCCGCTGCCAGGTCAAAATCCGGAGAGGTCAAGTCGAGTAGCCTAGACGGCATGGTGCTACGGTGGTAATCGGTGATGATGGTGGTTGTGTGTTGACGCAGGAGTAGAATCAGGATAGGATAGCTTGAGGAGTTCGGCTTTCAGTCGTGAGTGGAAACTGGAAAGTAGCGGAGGAGAGTGCAGAGAGAAGGAGCGGTTAAATTAAGAGGCGAAAAATGGGGATGAGCAAACTGGCGGAGGTCTTTTGGGAGTCCGTTCCAAAGAAATGGTGCAGCACAGACTTAGGATCAGCGGTTGCAGAATTTCAAAGAGGAGGAGAATGGAGGCCGAGACAGAGAAAGATATGGTGATGAGCGAGTAGGCCTGGGCGGTTGGATGATGACTATCTCAGTCTATCTGGCGAATGTAACAGCGTTGAGATGTTTGAAGGACGTTTTAGGTAGGCCTAACAGATGCAATTTTGGAATGGATGCGCTGATAGGGACTTTTAGCCAGTGAAGTGATTTGAGAACAGAGGTTGTGTGGTGTTGTTTGAGAGTTCTGGTGTCTGCGTGGGCGACAGCGTTCTGGACTGTTTGCAGGCGTTTTATTTGAGAATAGTGGATGTTGTAAAAAAAGGGAATTACAGTAGGGGCCGTCCATAAATGACGTCACGCACCTAGTGGGGGTCGGGGGTTCGGAAATTTGTGACGATGTGTGACATGGCGGTGGGGGGGGAGGTCTGAGTAGTGTGACGTCACACCAGGTCTATGTTATTAAATTTAACAATTAACAACAATTTAATTTTAATAATAACAGCACTAATTTTGAGGATTAAATTTTCATTATTTTTTAATTATTTTAATATATACGAGCACCATTATTAATAAGTTTCTAATTATTTCAATATTTGGTCACCGTTAGATTTTAAAATATTCATGCTTTCCATGAAGAAGCATTTTGCTTCGCCACGGAAATTGGTATTAGGGGGGGGGGGTCAGAGCTTTGTGACGTCATTTTCAGAGGGGGTCTTACTTTTTGTGACGAAGTGTGACGAGGGGGGTTAAAAATCGGCCAAAATAGCGTGACGTCATTTATGGACGGCCCCGTAGGCTAGTCGAGTTTGGTATGAACAATTGAACAATAAGCTTATGCATGAAGGTAGAGCGCGAGAGGTCGGAAATTTGAATAGACAATGTCGAGAGATGTGGATGGAATTAAACTACATGTATAGGCCTTATAGGCCTATAGGCTACGCCAAGATCGAACACGGACGAATCGGAAGTGAATGTGAAAGATATGTGAGTCATGGATTGTCTTGATCTTATCTGGATAGATCCATGGATAGCTGAGTACACGTAGAGACTATTCTTAGAAGAAAAGCGAGCTTAATATAGGCCTATAGCCTATAAGCCCGATCAGCATTAGCAATGCGCATGCGCAGCCATTTCAGTTCTACTTCCGGGGTGAAGGTCACCGTTCACAAACAAACAGAATCCTGCCGTTAGCGACGTTGTTATGATCTAGACTTGACGCAAATATTTGATATTATTCGTTACTAGTTTATAGAAAATTTCTATATATATTATAGAGTTTATTATTATTTAACCGGTATCTCATGCGCAATTAAGTGCATGTGCGCGGTTGTTAATTGCGGGAGAGGAGATTATCAGCTGTGTGTCCAGCGCCATTTGAACTGTTTACATTCCTTCAAACCCAAAGGGATGTCCGTACGTCTGTCATGGACAAAATTGGTAAGATATTAACTATTCTTTCTTTGTTTTCACTTAACTGAATTCCTGTTGTCTAGCGGTATGCAAAGACGCATTTTATCTGTGGCCGCCCCACCCTGGCCAGATCTATCTATTGGTCAGTTTCACTGTATGCATCCTTCTAATTATTCTAATAATGATAGGTTCTAGCGTTGAAATAGTCACAGTATGTCTTAAAACTCTTTTTTCACTACTCTAACCTATACAGTATATCAACCAGATGCACACAAACATTGCCTACACTTTCCTTTCACAGACAGAATAAACCATTTTAATTTCTGCATGTATTTTTTTCTTATTTGCAAACGTACATATCTACATATCTATATGGATACTTTGTTCACCAAGAGGCTTAAGAATAAACTATTGAAATTATAGCCAGGGTCTATTACAACCAGAAGAAAATGTACTGGATCATCTGCAGTCATCATTACTACATATGCAACTATCTCAAGTTAATAGGAAAGCTGTTAATGGAAACATATCGACAGTTTTTACACATATCTTGATCTACAGTAATGATTATTTGCTGTGATATTGTTATTATTAGCAATTAAACATTGTTTCATTGATGACTTCAGCTATGCAGTGCAGGTTAAAATATGAAGACTTCCACTGAAACACAACATCTTCCACCAAAAAAGTCAAACTGGATGCGGAATCTGGTGCAGAGTTTGGCTGGAATATTTCAAGACAATCCAGGTTCCATGACACAAGATCCATCTGATGATGTCGATTCTATTGTCAGAGACATGATAGATTACACAGTTCTTAACAACTGTAACGTCACCTCAAATGAACCAATGTTTTCAGTATTTAGTAAAAACACTGCATTTTATGATGTTTAATCAGCATTATTTTGTGTTAAAGTAGCGACTTCACATAAATAATATTCTTGTGTATTAAGCTCTAGCCTCTAGTTTAATATGTTTAACAACACTGCAGTTTAAATTATATTTATTCATTCATTCCGAGAATTAATATATTCAAGGGGCTGTCCATCAATTATGTAAAAAATTATCTTGTAATTAAACTAGCCGTTAAATCTGGGAGGGTGAGTTCACTTGCTGTGCAGAAAGAGCTTTGATGATAAACCGCATTTTTAAACTGAGAATGATTTTGAACCAATTTGTCCACAGAATGTGTTGCCTTCAATGGCGCGGCAAAATGACAAAGAATTGAACAGTCGCCACGGCGCAGACTGTGCCTGTGTAGCTGCTGTCCGACAATGGTAGCGAGGCTTCCTTATAACCATGTCTTTTGCCACAACAGGTTCTACGCTCTTGACAGATGGTGCCATCCAATGGCAATGGTTGACTGTTGATGTACATGGCTTCATTGTTGTCAGTCCCTGTTGCCAAGCAATAATCAAGCTTGAATAGCAGGGCTCCAACATGATTGCATGTCGATTCGGGTCTAAAATTTAAACCAACACAGCAAATTCATTTATATGCAAACTGTAACAATGTAAAAACGGAAATGGTAAGCAAACATGAAAACACGCATCCAGACACGCCCAGCCCCTCCCCAATATGGATATGCACATCCATCTTTTCTTCTGTGAAGTTATATTCAAAATTCAAATACTCCCAACAATGTATTTTATTATATGAAAACTGTTAGCAATCATAACATGTCATAAAGATTTCATATGAAAGACTGCAGCATCCTAGGTTTTATTTAGATGCCACTTATAAAAGTGCTTTACAACAGAATGCACATATAAATGCCCTACGCTGCAAAACAGGAGCAATAGGCACTTTCACAGCACCAGTAGGCTATTCTCAAGAATCGCCCAAAGTTTGTGAGGTATTTCCCGAATCCGTTGTGATGGCATATATTCTGTCATCAAGATGAAGAGAGGGCTTTCATGTGATATACTATTTGGAATGAATAAAATACCAACCTTCTTTGTAATCATTGGCTAGTCTGGATAGCAGCGCTCGTTGGTCGTGATCGATATATTCGTAGTTATATTGACTCCGTAGCTGTTACAGAATGCCAGTTCGTAACTCCTGTGGACTCGGGCAGCTGTCCCTCGTGTAGATTGTTCGGATCCGGTAGCGTGTAAGTCAACCATTCGATTCAATCGTAAACATAACAGGGTCTTAAGCAGGGAAAAGGTAGATTTCTTGTCGACATCGACCAGTTCTACGCCGTCCACATATGCAGCAACAGCCGACAATTATTGCTGATATATCGCAAATGCAACAGCCACGAGTTTATGTTTAACTCGACAAGTATTCTTGTGGCTTCTGTATGTTCTAAATTTCTTCAAATCATCTACCTTCCAAGGCTTCGATCGATTAAAGTCATCCACTCCGAACGATTCGTCTAACCTAAACGCCATGCATAACTCTTGTTTATGAACGGCGACCTTGACCTTTCCCGTCATGCCTTGCGGGGAAAATTAATGCTGATCTGGCTTATTAAAGGGCATAATGATAGGCTATGCGTTGGCATAAATTATGTGCTGGTGCTTGTGCGTGCGCATGTGCGCGCGCGCGCGCGCGCGTGTGTGTGTGAAAACAGGAAATTCAGCCAGGCTTGTGGAGATCGAGGGGCCTACGTACATTAATCGGAACATTGCACTATGCAAATTAAGTGATACGCTGAAATCATTGTAGGCCAACAGACGTTTACCAGCAATTAGGCTAATGTACAAAATAGTTGCATGTCGTCTACTTCCGCTTCATCTGAACCCGATCAAAGCTCAATTGCCTAATTTTTCTTTTGTACTAAAGAACAAAGGAATTCTAATCTACAATAGCGCTTTGGCCCTAATTGTCATATACGCAATAGGTCTATAATTATGGAGGCGTACGGCCGCGAACCCGTAGGTTTACCCAGATACTTGGGACGGCCCGGACGGGACTAGGCTGGTTCCCAAGACTATGGCGCCATATATGGTCATTTCTGCTGATTACAGGGGTTATGACTTATGACATGATGATGATATTTATCTCGAGATCTGCATTTTAGATAAACTTTCACCCGCCAGCAACTCTCCAGTTTAATAAGGGAATAGAAAGTTTGAAATTTGGTAATTTGTTGTACTTCGGCTTAACGACACTTTTTCATATCGAAGATTAGTGTCGGAGGCAGAAAGCAATCTAGCTCGTACTCCACGTCTATATTGCGACCGAGCCACCCGCAGTGAAGATCCGAGAAATTAATCTCTGATAAACCGACCGACCAGGAATCGAACCCGGGCCGCCGACGTGGAGAGCGGGCTACCAACCCACTCGGCCACTCATGAGGATCTCTCCAATTGGTAATTTCAAAACTCCATGAATATAATCCTTCAGAACGATGAGACGCTGGATCTGACGTTACGTCGTGCAATAGTGACTTCTCCAGGTCATTTTGGATCGATAACCAGCCACGCCCATCTTGTAGAACCAGCGGGAGGCTGCTTCTGCTGCCACTGGCGTACGGGTCAGAGGCTGCTTCGAAGAAATAACGAACACAACAGGATGCGGCGGGAATGATTCTCCCGCCAGAGATATGATGACGAAGCTAATTACGGAAGGGAGACTGTCCTCAGAAACGTCAAAGATTACGGGGAGCAGTGCGTCTCTGCAAACACCGTTCCTAATTAATTAACACGCATTTCGTCGAATATAAAAGCTGCTCGTCCCAATTACGATCGGCCTCGTTTGCTCTTCTAGCAAAAGTTACGCTCTTGTTTATGAAATGTTGCAGCGTCGACGGTTAATTGACTGATGCGGCGGCGAGTTCGGAATTGATGGACAATAAAGCTGTTCAGAGAAACAATTACCAGGTAATTCGGGGCCAGCGTTCCATATCGTTGTCCACTATTCGGAGTGGACATGTCCACATAGGCTATCGTTGGCGCCACGTGTCGTTTGCCCGACTCAGTTGTGATGGAGAGAGGGTCTTCTCTTGTGCCTTAGTACGTTTTGCAATTGACGTTCGCCGCCGAGGAACTGCCCGATATGCACTCTCTCGAAATTGCTCTTCTCTATTTCTAACGTTCGGGTCTTTGGGGCCTCGATGTTCACAGAAACAAATTAACAGCCGAATAAACAGTTTGGTCGGTTTCATAAGCACAGCTGTGTGTGCAGATTAGGCCTAAGGATTTATGCCTTCCGTACTAGGTAGAAAGCATCCATAGGCGTAGCTACATGAAGGCAGGAGGAGGCAATTGCCTCCTCTTGGTTTTTCCATATAGTGGAGTTTCAAACTTTCAATTGATCAACGACGCAAATGACCAGGATTTTGGCAAGTTGCCTCCTCTTGAATTGAAGTGTCGTGTTTCGTTGTTAGGCGCCTGTGTTCGAGGTCAAGCGTTAAAGTGGGAAAAAAATGATCTAATGACTAAAGGTCATCCGAGTTTATAAAGAAAGTCTTTAAAAAGGCGCCTGTGTTCGTTCGAGGTAAAGTGGGGGAAAAGGTCAAATGACTAAAAAAAAGGTCATCGGATTTTTTAAAGAAAGTCTAAAGGAAGGTCATCGGAGTTTACAAAAGTATAAAGGTGTCATCGTCGGAGTTAAAAAATGTAATGTCTAAAAAAAGGTCATTGGGAAAAATATGCACTGGTCTGTGACGTGTGAAGTTGCCTCCTCTTGAATTTAAGTCTGGCTACGCCACTGAAAGCATCCTCAATTTAAATTACGGGGTTTCTGCATATATTGCGTTTTAATGGAGAGATTTGATTAAATACTTTGTATTTTTAATTGCACAACACCTTAATTTACCATGCAACGCAACGAGTGCAAACTGGTTGAGAAAATAAAATGCTTCAAAACTAAGCGAATCCGTAGGACCAGAATGACCTTAAGTAAGTCACCTTAGACTGAAAAGCTTATTCGAAACACAAACATCATTAGATTGGGTCAAAGCACAACGTATTAGGCCTATTTGTGCTGCTGTAGCATTTGGCAAAAAAAATTTAATCTAAGGTCCAACTGATTGTTTACGGTATTATTACCCAATGAAGATCCGCAGTAAGTGGAAACTGAGGAATGCATATTATTATTATTTTGTATCATTGTTGTTGTTATTATTACTTGCTTATGCAGCCCAACTCGTCAGTGATCAGCATCAGTGACGTCGTGGAATGGATAAATTGACTGCAGCTCAGTTCTGTGAAGTCAGAATTTTTCAGGTGATTGACCACACGCAGGGTGGACAAATGAGACCGCTGTCTTTTCGTCATTTGGTGCTGATGTTGTCGAGTCAATGAATGATGTTCGTAATTTTGGGCCTTTTACTTGACAGAATTCTCTGTTACACTCTGCATAACAGGACTAGTGAGGAACAGGCTTGTGATCCTGAGACCAGTGATAGGGTCTGAAGACCGGTCTTGTGGTGAGAAAATGTGGTCTTGGTATTGGTCTTGATAATGATATTCTGGTCTTGATCTTACCGTTGGTCTTGTGTGTGTACATAGTGGTAGACAAAAAACAAAGAGACGCTTAAGATGGAAGCGTGGGAAACAAGGACAGACAAACAGACAGACAAGAGAGGGAGAGCAGGACGAAGGAGGCATATGGTGCAGAGGCCACGATGGGTCGAGCGAAGGTGCTTAAGATGGAAGCGTGGGAAACAAGGAATTTTCCAGCCCACAAATCTTACAATTACAAGGTCATGTCTCAAGTGGCAGTCGAACCTCGGAGCTCATTCAAAGCAATGGCTGTAAACCAGTACAAACCTGGAAAGTATCTGCAGGATATAACAAAGATCTAATACGAATGGTGTGGTTGATTATAAATTAAGAAACTGCTTTCGGTTTTGGTAGTGGTTTTGCATACTCGGTCTTGGTCTTAATTCCTGTGTTCTTGGCCTCCAACCAAGAGGCCTTGGTCTTGGATTTTTGGACTTGCTTACAATGCTGCCTGAGATGGCCTGGGTCAGTTTTCCTTTTTCGAAAAGAATTGGGTATGCCAACTCGGTGTGCTTTGGAACCAAATTGAATACTGACAATTCACCTTTGCTCGCTACTTAACAGCTGTTAGTAGTAGTTTCAGTTTAACGACACTGTGTGATAACAAAGATCATTAGCGTCGCCCTCCTCCTTCATCCAGGCTTGGGACTGGCTGGATGAAGGAGGGGGCGACGCTAATGATCTTTGTTATCACACAGTGTCGTTAAACTGAAACTACAGTTTACAATAACAATAATCATTAAGTAAATTTATGGAATACATGATGTTGCCTATATGAGAAAAACAAGATGAAAGATGTTGTTAGTCTTAATTACTATATATTTGGCCAGAAACATGTTTGATCAATGGGCTACAGACATAATTAAATTAGGAAACAAGTAATACAGCCATGGAAAGTTTTTGAACTATCCATGAGCTAAGCACTCATAATAACACTCACTTCAGGCAACTTCCCGAAATGTTCAGTTCTTCAGCTTATGCCATCGATTGATTGGTGATTGATTATATGCCATTGATTGATTGGTGATTGATTACCGTCCCAGGACACTAATCAAATCAAGGTACCACATACAATACCTGAAACATTTATTTGCAGCAGACATATTTTTACAAAATCAGACAACGTGATTTCCAATAGAACCAAGACATCAAATCATAATACAGTACGTGTGATTAGTTTCAACGTCTGTGCGTATGGTCAATGCGCAGAAACGCCTCAAAGAACAGGATCTGTGCTATCAATATTACACAAAGCACATCAATTGATATAGGATACACTGGACACGGCTACCCGCAATCATCCTACACAGAAGTGGGTATTGGAGCTAGAGTGCATTTACCTTTTAGAATTGTCTACGTCTCCTATTTAGAGCATGTTTTGCATGAAAGTAAATGTTCAAACCATACTCACAGAACACATAAGCCTATGCTGAAACACACACATACACGTATCATAACACAAACACACATCAATGTATACAGATGATTATTCATACAACTTGAGTGCAGAAGACACAATAGTCATTCTAAAAACACAGTGCACAGCAAAATGTAATACAGAAATGCAAAAATATGATAGAGCTTTCGAGCACTAATAAAGATGAGTCATACAAACATTTTTCATATATTAAATTTATAGTTTTAACATATACATATATACATGCATTATATACACAACTGTATATATTACTTTTTTCAAAGGGTACACCTTAAAGGTTTTACAACAGAAATGCTCACGCACAAAAAAGAGCAGTAGTGGCCACAGCTGCGGCGTCATCTTTAGTAGTCTTGAATACATTTAACAGTGGAACATCTACTGCCACTGAACAAATATAACAATGAAATTTGGTTACACAGCGATGTGAAGCTTACAACTAGCACCGACAGACCCTTGAACCAAAACTACTCCCAACATGCTTTGCATGACCTGTTTGAACCAAAAGAGCAGCAAAAGTGCCAACCGCTTCAAAAGAAGCGAAGTACTGCAGATCAGCATACTTTTTATATTATTATTTTTTTCATAATAAAACACCGCTCCTCGCCCAAGAGAGATAAGCATCAGGCAGCCATGAAAAGTAGAAACTAATAACCAGTGCAGTTTATGAGAAACCATCAAAATCAAGTTTACCTTTTAGTCAAATATTACGATTGTTCCAGATTATCAATTTCATCCCAAAAAAAACAAGAAACAAGTATAAAATATGAAATGTACTACTGCAAGAATTCGAGGAAGTGTTGAAGTGACTTGCTTTCAAGTTCCAACGTCTCTTAAACCTAAAATGTACAAGGTTTAATTGCAAAGCAGAATCAGATGAAACGTTTGCTGCAGAATATTCAGGCAGAGGAGATCAGATAATTACTATGTTAAAAGTCTAACATCCAAGTTCTTCCAGATTCAGTGATTGATTAAGATAAATTAATGTTAGCTCAAAATACAAAATAAGTCAGCAAGACAAAGGAATATTTTTAAGAACTGTAGTTACGAAATTTCACATCACATACGACAACGTCGATGCTGCTTCCGACAGAAGACAGTCATGCCTATGTCCACCACAGCAAAGCAGTGGAACACTGAACCAATTTTTTTAAAGCTTGCACAAATATTTGAAAGGAAGCAACTTCTAATGAATACTACATATATATAAATATATATACCAGTATATACATTTATATTAATAGTAATACTTTATTATCTCGAAAAATTTACAAGGTCGTCAGCTTGTTTTTAACAAATGAATTACAGTGTTGAGTCATCAGAAGAAAAGAAACTACCGATATTCACATTATCGAACTGACAACTCCAATGCAAAGAGGAGGGCATGGGTATCTCTGAAGTGACTCCCTTGTCATGGACTTGTCTAATAAAATGACTGTATTTAGATATCATAGACACATGGACACTAGAAGCATCACATAAGCTGTGCTGCTAAAACCTATGACAAATTTAATAGACACATTTCCCACCTGACCAATTATGAACATTGTAAAGCTGGATCTGTCTATTTAACACCAACACAATAAAAACATTTGGCAGAACATGTACAGCACTCTGTAGTTGGAGGTAATTGCTACAGTTATTTTTTATATCTTGTTCTAACATCACTGCATCAGTCTACATAAGAGTCTCTGGACAGTGAACCAGGCTGCATTCCAACAGCACAGGAGTTCAGCACTGCACAGGAGAATGAAGACTAAAAAACTGGCCTTACAAGTAGAAATGTCGTGCAAGAGTGGCATAATTCAGAACCATGATAAACATCAAAATGTTCATTTCTTTTCACGATATTGCTAAAAATCAGCACAGAAATCATCACACTATAAACTGCAAC
The DNA here is from genome assembly GCA_020284085.1 of Aporrectodea caliginosa. Lineage (NCBI taxonomy): Eukaryota > Metazoa > Annelida > Clitellata > Crassiclitellata > Lumbricidae > Aporrectodea > Aporrectodea caliginosa. The sequence goes on from JACEVL010000322.1 coordinate 610,168, forward strand.
ACCGGAGAAATAAAAAAAACAGGCGACACAGTAACGCCACAAGATACCAGAATCCTTCAACACGTCATCAACAACATAACAAACTTTACACTGGGAGTAATTTTCACTGTAATACAGTGCGCAATGGCAAGTCTCTCTCACAGTTTTATCGCAGCTTCTAGTGGCTGAAAAGCACACAGGCTTGGTTCTGAATCATTGCATGACAAGGCTGCCCAATGGCGAATGTTAAATGCCATGCATCAGTTGAATTGGATGAAAAACTTATGAGGTTCGGCTGCATTTTACAGAAAATCACATCAAGTCCATAACTGGCATTTATTATAAATGATCAAACTGTCACTATTACCTACTGTGTCTCGACGAACAGAATACTTGATCATAAAATTACTAAATAATCTCCAGTAAAGAACACAATACACAGGTACAGGTTACGTATAGATGCAAACATATCCACAACCACCATCCTAGCTACAACAGAGATGACAATTAAGAAGCGAATGAGAAATACAAAGTGCCACTCAGCAAGCGATGGGCAGAATAAAACGAATCACAGCAGTGGTTGCTTAAGCGCCAACCTCATCTGCCAAGCTCTGCACCATCGTTGACAACTTCCAACCAAAATGATTTGCATGTAATGAATCGAAGAACTAGGAAGGCTGACAGAAAGATTGAGAGAAATGATCGGAGGAACTGAAACTATTGCTCTATTATAAATTCACTCACAAGCCTATAAAGTAAAATTTCACTGAACATGTCTACACGACTAATAGAATAGTCTTCTCCTCAGTTAATCTTGTCTACAGCCCTGCAAACCAATCGTCTTCTATCCACAAAAAATGCTGGCTGTCCAATTCCAAATGGGACTCAAGGGAACCCTTTGGAAATGTGCACTTACTATTTAAAAAAAAATAAGCATCTAGATCTTACACATCGCTTGCTAGCCACAGTAAATCCTACATCATGAAAACTGAATCTAGCCATCCTATTTCTTCCTGATTTTCTAATTCTCGATCAATTTTTAACAAGCCATGGATAAGCACTGCCTGCTATTACTACTCTGACACAGCCATATCTTTATATATTAATTTTGTCCTTAGTTCTATCACAGCTTTCTCATTAATCTAATGTTCAATACATTCTATTAGCCAACATAAAGGCATTGGAAAAATTGAACAGAATTTCTCTGAAAATTAAGTTGTTAAAATGTGACAGGTTATGCTAAATTTAATTAAGCATTATCTTACACTTGAAAAGCCTCACATGACAACATCTGCACAAGTAAACAAGGCTCTACAAGTATGAGGGTTTCTAGCAACATGAAACCATTGACAACTCAACAGAAAACTAACACGAAAGCAAAGAAGTCACAGGGCAAAACTGCAAATTACTTTTCAGTAATTTTACGGTTTTAAAATCCTGCATCAGACATCTCCTATGAAGCACCGAAAACCTCACTTACATAAATTTCTAGCACACGAAAATTAAAAAATACCATTTGGCTCAATTCAAATACAACATTGATTTTTAAAAGCCATTCTTAGTTTGGTTTAAGGTGGAATTGTATTGCAAAAAGAACAATCTGAAAAGATAAAAATAATATGCAAATTATACCTAAATTTGCAAAGCAGATTATTAATTAACATGCTTGTTTGCCTTAAACCCACTAAGCACTAACTTGTAGCTCTAAACTGATGCCATGCGCACAGCTAGTCAACTGTACATTCGCTATCAATGTTGTCACATACAAGATGTAAATTGTTGAAAAGCCGTCACAGGGGAGTCGACACGCGTCACCAGTCGACACGCGTCACCAGTCGACACATTCAACTAGCAGTTGCTCGAGTCATCCGAGTTGCTAAAACTCAAAGTCTGGGAGGTGGACTCTAGGGGACTGGTGCCCTGTTGATCCGTGACGGTCGTTGTGCTTAATATTGCTGAGTGGGGACGACTGACTTGCTCCGTGGAATCCTGAAGAGTAAAAACACAGAAAAAATATAAACAACAAGAACCAGTTTTTCTGCCAATAAATCGCAAAATGCACTTTGATCCAGAGAAATCCATGACTTCTCAGATTAACTCATGAGCCTCTCGGACAAATCGTTGAAGTATTTATTGAACACATTGACTTCACAGAGATAATAAAATTAATATCACAGTTCAAAGAAAATTTACATTGAAGCAAACCTTGATCTCCTGCACCTATAAAAATATGAAGAAATAATCATTTTAGGAAGTTGTTACAGCAGCTGCAAGATCCTTGACCCCTGTATCTCAAACTTAATGCACTCTAAGTAAACTGTGTATTACACATAATTTCATATTAGAGCGAGAATAAAAGTGAAATACATGAAACTGAGGAGATAAAAGAATCCCCAAAAATCGTGGGACAAGCCACTGTGAATGAGAGCAATTCAAAGACAACACGTGTTGGCTAGGAGCAACACTTTCAAGGAAGACGTTAATTTAAGAGAAGACTGCATTGTAACAAAGCTACAGAGTACAATGAGGAATGGGGTAAGATGACAAATGATTGCACATACAGTCGACGCCGCTCAAGTGCATTACCTCGGGACCGCCCTCAGCCTATGCACTGAAGCACACAAGAGAAGTTCACATGTACTGTGTACAATTGACCAAAAGTATTGTTATCTGACAACAGAAATGGAGCCTACATATTATAATGCCTTCAGTAACCATTCTGTTAAAGTAAATCTCAGTGGAATTTTTAGGAAACGGTTTGCAAACACCAGAATGCAACCAGTAGCATTTGTTATAGCACCTGCTGATACAGACCACAGTGCAGCTAATACAGACCAACGGACAGCTGCAGGTGTTTTTGCTTTCCACGGGTGAACTGCCTAGGTGGCCAGAATGATTTAAGCTGCCTATGCAATTAAGCCAATTTGATAAACACAGAGCAATGCATGACAAGCCTGTAGTCAACTATACACACATAACCGAATCATGCACATAAGCGATATGCACATACCTGGAGTTGTCTTCCATTGAAACACCCTATATTAAAATGGGACTGCTTCTCTGCACTTATCTGTTATGCAATTGAGTGGCGTCGACTGTACTTCATATATGATTAGGTCTAATTTGCTTAAACGCAGGAAGCAGTGCAAAGATCATAGTAGGTGTGATATTGTCTCAGTAACACAGTCCCATAAACAGTCTTCAGCCTGGTGGATAAGTCTTGTTAATGACAGCACCAGTAGCATGCAATCAGGAACACTAAAAGTATACAATTGCTGTAGTCAGGTCTGGTCAGCAGAGGATTATGCATCAGCTTTTCAGCGATGCTGAATCACGAGAACAGAGAACAGCAAACCGTTAAAGCTTAATATCAGAGGTCTCAAACCTCTTAGTGGTGGGCCAGTGGCAATATTTTCCAGTAAGTGGTGGGCCAGGGTGCTATAGGTGCTTGAGCAAAATTGGGGATTGGGTTCTAGGGGCTTGGTGAGCCTGTCCCCAGAAATCTGTTCCAAAACTCAATTTAAAAGGTACTGTTTAAGCATAGAAACAGTCAAATTAGGCTCGTAAAATCCTATTTTTGTCTTCACTATCAGTCACGAACATCACAGTAGTCATTAGGCAAGGTTTTGTAGGCCACAAAAACATCGTTGGTGGGCCAGAAATGGCCCATGGGCCAGCTCTTACACACCTCTGGCTTAAATAGATACAACTCACAGTGCAGTTCTGTTAATGCACAACCCACTTACACGAGAATATGCATAATGAACGGCTGCGCCATGGCTCTCAGCGTTATATATTTAACACTCAAGACGCATTAACAAGCAATACAGAAACTTGTTGTGTAGTCCTACATGGCACAACAAGTGTTAATTCAATAAACATACGCTGCAGCGGCTTAGCCATCGGATCTCCTATGCGCTGATCTTTGGTCGGGACAGCTCTAGGCAATATCATCTACATACAGAGTGGAGGCACTCCTTCAGTTCTCTGTTACAAATGATCTCAAGCTAATGAACACAGTCTTTGAAAAAACAAACCACAACGGAAATAGACGTGGACATCAGCCAATGGAAAGACTCCTCATCAACCACAGCATAATAAAGAAACAACAAAGCTCAAAATGCGACCAACTGTGGATCATTTGACATACAACTTGGTTCAGATTTTGTCGCCATCTTTGACTTTTCCATCAGCATTTACTTTCATCAGCAAAATGATCGCTTAATTTTCCATTCAAGCATTTCACATTATTATTGTTCGGCATATTGTTTACTCCAAAAATGGGCTGCTCGACATCATGAAATAATAAGAAAATTAATCAAACAAGCTGAAATTAATCGATTAAAAGTTTTTAATGATTAATCGATTAATTTATCATTAAAATTCGCAGCCCTAATGATATCATATTTATACTTGTATTCATTTAACTAATAATAAGACAATTTAAATTGCACAATAACATATCCAAAGTCTAAGAAAAGGGCACAGTAGATGACTCAGTAGGTCAGAAATGACAGTCAGATCACTGCATAAGTTAGATCTCAGCACAATGCTTTTGAGTATTTTCTACAGAGACATGGAAACAAGTTTGTTATCTTTACCATTTAACATTTACAAGAACATTCAACCTTTACCCATCCACTGAGTGCCACCTCATGAATGCAAACTAGATGACCAGATACAAAGCATGTTTGCAGTTAATCATAGTTACAGCTTTAAAAAATCAGTCATTTTAAATAGCATGGCTCCAGAATGAATTGCTAGATACATGATACAGCAAGGTTCTAATTTCAGAACCAATGACCTACAACAACGTTCTCACTGGACAAGTAATGTTCCTCTGGTTGTCTGTATAATTACCCGGTACACTGCAACTGAAGAGAAGATAACAAATCTGCCCGGCTGCTTATCTGCGCCCTGTATTCGATTTATGCAAACACGTCAACAACTGTCTCAGATATTAAAAAAGCTGACAACTATCAGCAAGTGCACTATTTTTATAATAAATGGTAATATCCTTGCCTAACTACACATATATTGCCAATGTCTACAAAGGTTTTGGACCACAACCTCAGCCCTTTCTGATTCTGAAAAATTAATTAAAATTACACAAAACTTGTTGCAAGCATGACGGTAGATGATACTTTGATCGTAAATGAATTTGGTCACATTTTGGCCAAAAACCTACTGCAACAATTGCAAGAATTTGGAGAAGAAAGTGATTAATATCAGAGAACCTGCTTGCAGACCCTGGAACAGCCAACACATTTACACACTCTATTTAACATTAAAACCACAATCATATTCCGTGATAGATTATTGCGCTCTCACGCTGTCATTTAGCAACTCCATGGAGAGCTGTATCTTCCAGAACTCATCACTTAATCATAATTTGTTGAGCGCTTTTATGAGCACTTAACAAGCATCGACCGACGATTTATGCCACTCGCCGAACAACGAGCACCTCACACACACACTGCTCAACGAACAAATACACTGCAGCACATGAAAGCCTAATCATCGGGAACCATAAAACTTCCACTGTAGGCAACAGCACACAACTGATAAGAGAATGAAAAAATGAATACAAATACACCAAAACAAATATTCATGGTGAATCAAAATTAATTAGCCACACAACTGAGTCACATCGTTGTATTGTAACGCAGACTTTGCTTTACATGATTTTAAGTAATATCAAGCAGAAAGTTTTTTGCCCTGAAGATTGACATTAAAATTTTCTGATTTATTTCCTAACTGTATTTGCTGTCATCAACCTAAGTATTGGTATAATAGGCTTGGGCACCGCAGTCCATTCTGGGCCACTATATGTCACTCCATTGTTGGATAACAAATCAATCATCCATCAGGCCTCATGTAAATCATTACAATCACTTAGGCTTAATTCTAAGTTGGGCAAGCAGTCACCTTACCCAAGTGGCCATGATACCTTTAAGCCCACCAGTAGGACAGCAAACTAATTTCTATTGACTAAACAAATTTGTTATCCTATAAGCTTTGCTGATTGATAAATGTGAACTCAATCCGATACCTCCTACCCCATGATTTCACACATTAACCCATGAGCCCATAACTAACTACAGCAATCTGCTTAAAATAATTATTACGATTTTTGACCAGATTTTGTGTTTATGATTCATAAACTGGGTGACACCCTTCAGGTGCATGTCCAGGCTTTCAGATGCCCGCTGACAGGCATAAACTCCTTTTTGTTCATTCTGTGCCAGTTTGGAGTTGTGAACATGATGCTTGCAGGTAAGTGAAGTTACGCAATTCTGAGTACAGCCAACCTGAATTTTACTCTCTTTTTTGCTGGGCACACCACTACGTGTCTTGAGTGGTTTGTTTCACTGCCTTATTACAGTACATCATTATAATGTATCTGACTACGTGCAAAATAACATGTTACGAGTCAGAAAAGCAACACCCATAATTCATGGGGGATAAGCTCCTGGGGAAAGGCAATCTGAAAATCGTGCAACAGTAAAACCATTATACAGCAGCTTCACATGCTGTCTTTAATGTCCTGAGTTAAAATCCAGACATTTCAAGGATTTGAACCCAGGAAGTTTGCAGCACATTACAAAAATCATGGCTTCTCTGGCCAGTGAAAATGCCTTGAACCTGCAAGCAAACTGCCACATGCCTTTTGAAGAAAATGGATTTTAAAACTGTGATAAAGCATGCCAAATACAATATAAGCTCGAAACTTGGTACGTGAAGCAGAAACAAAGCACCAGTCTAACAATAGAATAATAATCACTCAAAGCCAGGTTACTAAATTTCTACAGGTCAAAGATATTCTATCAAATTTTGTCAATGACTTTGAAAGAAACAAAGTTATTAGATTCATATAAGATTAGCAAATCCCTTATCTTCCCTTGGCAACAGTGACTGATGACATGACTATAGCAGGATGAAATAAATTTACCTTGTAGTAGTGTAATACAATAAAGAAATATCTATAGCACCACTTAGAAGCACATCAGTGGCGCTCCCAGCAAAACAAAACCACCATCAAGCAGGATAATCAGAGACTATTAGAAATGAAAAACCACTGCAGGTCAACTGGTCCAAATGCCTTTTAAGGAATAAGTTCAGTTGTCGACTTCATCCAAAATACGTAACACTGATGTCAAAGATCAAAGAATGAGAAAGAAAATACAGAAGAAGATCAAGTTCCCAAAGCAAAAGCAGACAGAAACCACTCAACGGAAGTCCAAGTTATACATGGTTACACTTACCCATCATATACCATCGACACTGCCGCTGACCAACTAATGCTGCATAAAGACCATTATTAGTCTTCATGGTAACTATTTTGCTTTATTGTCACCAGATCAGCTGAGCAAATTCCTGTCTAATTGACACTACAACTGCTCATGTGTGGGTACATCATTAATCGTTAATATAGTCAGCCTATTTTGACTAGCCCTGTTCATTAAATGTCTCCACAGCACTCCTTCTAAATGACAGAAATGCCTTTTTGTCAACTATGAGGAATACTACACAAAATAAACAGTACCTGACAAAAAGAAACTATACTTCAGAAATATCACAAAATAGCAGCTTTATGAACTTAACACAGAGAAAAGCTACCATAGCCAGAAATGATGCACAATAAGTTCGAAATATTGGTCAGTCCAGTGACAGCAGGAGAGTACTATGCATTCCATATAACTTTAAGCAAGAAATGTACAGGTTTCAAATAGGCAACCAACACTCTTAAATACCTTGGACAACGTACGAAGATGCTACGAAAGTTAGGAACGTTCCCACCCAAAACAAGCCATTGGAATACGTCAAAAGCTTTACATCCATCAGTATCCTAAATATCCAGTTTCTCAAAACGATACTGCTCCTCGTAATACCATTATCCTAAGCATGCTAAATACTTTTCCAGGCACCACCATCCTAGGTATCCTAATGATGTTAAATGCCTTTACCAGCAACAAATATCCTATGTATTCAGAATCCCAAAGATGTCAACTGTTCTTCCTGATTCAAGTTTTTTCAAATATGTTAAATGCTCTTCCTGCCAACACTCTCTGAGACATATTAAATGTCCTCATTGATATGTCCCTACTGACTATGCCACCAGAATCTCATATATCAGGTTCTCAAGATCTGAAATACTTTCCCAAAACCAGTCTCAGAAGTATGTCCAGTACTTTTCAAGCTATCTCAAATTTTAAGAGTACAGAGCAGAAGAAATAAATGCTTGCATAAACTGTTAATGCTAGCCAGCAGTGAAAACATGTTGAAACAGGGATGAAAAGACAAGGTTACTTATGGATTAAAAGCCAAAAGCCAGAAAATCAGCAGCTGTCAGAGTGCATTCAGAGTTCACAGCAGCCTTTACCTCGGATGAGCTATACTGCGACAACCGTGCTCCTTTATTGCGCATTTTCACTGAACCTGACCCTCCTTTGCCTAGTAACAGGAACAAGAAGAGTGTCTACACCAACGAGCCTTTGTCTGAAACCCCACACTTATTAGGCTGTGAAGGGGATAGAGTTAACAATGTTACAACAACAACAATATTATAGTAATAGCATTAACAATAATACAATTATTACTACAACCTATGCAGGGACGTCATTTGGGGGCAGAAAGGCATTTGAAATTGATGAAAAATCAACCATTTATATGTATGTCAGTGCATTTGATGAAATAATATATTCATCACTTTATTCATAACTAGGAGTCTATGACAGCAGACAATCAAACATGCACTCCTGAAAAAAAGCTGAAATGATGTCCCTCATCCTATGGATTTTATCCTTTGGGTTTTAATAATAGTAATAATAATAATAATAATAATAATAATAATAATAATAATAATAATAATAATAATAATAATAATAATAGTATTATTAAAAATAGTGCTAGTGTAGCTTAATGTGATTAAGTTGGTGAGAGGTCTGACTTATTAGTCCATGAACTATCGCATATCTCAAAGTACTCTGCATATAATTTAATCAACTTTATATAATATCAATTTTACAATCTTAGACATATAAAGCAATATCAGATGAAGTAAAACAAATGATAATAATTGTATGCTACCACTGGAAAAGCTGTTTCACACATTTACACAATAAAGACAAAACTCTAGGTAAATGATAATGGCAAACAGTACAAACAAGGTCAGATGGATACAGAAATCTCTTAATGTGGTGGCATTATCCACCGATGACATTACTCACATAATTAATAGTGCTTTTACTAACTTTTGAAAGCAATGAAATGAGAAATCAACGAAATTTAGCAAAGACAAAGAGTACACACATGAAACTGCTGTTGTTAAAGGTAAAACAGCCAACTGGCAGAATTAAGTAAGTAAGTATAGTCTTTAACACCATTTGCAAACTCACAATGGGACAACAGTTATATAATGATAACAATAAAACATCAAAGTAATAATAGTAATAATAGTAATGCGTAAATAGTTATATGTTAGTGAAACATAATGTTAGTTAAACATGATTATTAACTGCACACTATCGTAGTGACAAATCCCTTCCTAGTAAGGCGTCAGAGAGAGGAATATTATGGCTGTGCGAACGAGGTCTAAAAAAGTATTGTTGCACATGATATTGTGAAGCAAACAAAAAATCATTAAGCTCTTTAATTTTATTGCTATAATGAACAAATTTATTTGCATACAGCAATGGAAATCTTAGCTTTATTAAAGGTAGGCTCCTCTTCATCCTTGCATCATACTCTGCTGAAGAAGCAAGCACTTGCCAGCATTGTCATATTGATGATACACACCAGACCATTCTGCATTATTCTGCGTATCTAGTCCAGTGCTCAAGACTTCCAGCCATAATTATTACAAGGCTAAATCATATCTAGTTATTAGATTGCCATATAGTAGCATCTGCATCTCAGTCAAAAATATCCTTCAACATCATGAATATTCTGCTGAGAAGGCATGCCAACAATTGTGCTACTGTAAATACATATATAAATATATTAAATATATATATATTATATATATATATATATAATATATATACTGTGAGGACATTTTTACACCAAGTCGATGAGGGACAAGCCATCAAATGTAAACCATGCCACAAGTACTTGGACTAATGCTGAAATAATCTAAATATTTTCTAAATAAACAAGTACAGCACACAGTATACCTGACTTCTGTCACTTCCTTAGGCTCAGCATAAGTAAAATGATTTTGATCGAGTTATTTAAAACCAATGAACACAAACTGCTAGTTCTGCACATATATCACCAGCCATGTCAGTTGTTGATTGACTTCTGCATCATTTCGACAGATTATTTCGTCTAAATGCAGAATTTGCTCAGTAATCTCAAACATGCTGGAGCTCACTGGTGCCAAGTATGCACCCCAGACTTGTTTGTTGTTTTTGCCAAGGATTTGTATGCTTAGAAGGTATTTTGCTTGTAAGTCTATGTCACTGCATCTGGCCTATCCCTTCTTATGTGTGATCAAGTCTGGAATATATGGACAGTGTATGCTGTCTGTAGCCGGGTGCTTTCGTCTCAGCGGAGGATGGCCAATGCAGGTAATTGGAGAGACCCTCAACTGTTAGTCACTGGTGCCACTTCAAGCTACTGACTGAGACACAATGCATTAACATACACAGTGTGCTAATTATAGGGTAAACTGGTAGCACGTAAATGCATCCACACTGTACATATGTATTTACATAGGCATAATCAGTCTAATTTATGATACATACAATGTATGTACGTAAGAGTGCATATTATATGCGAGCTGTGTGTACACAATCACATTAAATGAGAGTTAAGTGAAGAAATGAATTAGGTGTCATCTGAACGACATGCTCAACTTGTTTGGCTGTGCAGAAAGTTTAAATAAGCAAATTTTAAGTTGTAACATCGTAGCAAATGGAGCAAAAACAGAACATACTGAATTTCCGATTTTATAAATACAAATATATAATTATTTTAATCTGCACATATTGTTTGTAAAATCACACATAAAAAGACATAAATTAGAGAAAATATTTCTGTTAGTTATAATAAATTTTAAAAGCTCATTTAAATCAGGCCATCTGCAAAAAAGAGGGAAAAGCAAAGCACTACCGAATGTTCCTCGTGAAAAATTGCTAAATTATGATAAAGAAGATAGAAATTGAATCAGAGTTTAAACTAAAGTCTGCTCTAACAGATACTTAAGGGTATAGCATGTAACTATACCTGTCCTACATCTGTTAAATTGAAAATAAGTTTCCAAATCCAGGAACTGGGTTTGTGCAGAACAATTAGTAAGAAACGTGTTAAAAAAATCACAAATCACATGTTATGTAACAACAAAACGAATTTTCACCAGGCTAAACTACAGTAACCCACCTCTTCTGTTACCTGCGAGAAAAGGTTTTGCTTGAGCCATCGCGATAGGTTGCTGGCAGACAATTGAAGAAATGACAGATGGGGTGTATAACAGAAATTTTAAGGTGAAAATATCTGAACAGGCTGTTCAAGTCTCAAATTTGTTGCCAGACATTTACTTAACAAATTCCTAGGAGTATCTGTAATTAAAAAATGTCCAATCAAAATGCTTGAATATTTTGCATCCATAGAATTCTACAGTGCTACATTTAACCCAAGTTCATATGATATACTTGAATTTGGTAACAGCCAAATTTCTGAACGGTAATTGCCTTTTCTTGAATGTTCCCTTCTAATTAATTATACTTAGAAAACAACCAATGTTAATCCATCAGAAAAAGCAATAAAAGCAATGTTAAAGAATTCTTGGCTCATTTAATCCCATAACATGTCTACAGCCATTAAATAACTAATCACAGATGAATTACGAGTAGGGATGTTAAACGATAATCGGAAATCCGATTATCGGTTTCGAAAACGATAATCGGTTTTCATTATTGACAAAACGATTATCGAATTCTGCCTCTTATATATAAAACGGAGTCTTCCACAGCCAACGAGGTAATAGTAGAACCCCCCACAGCGACGTATTATTGCCTCTTATATATAAACGTATACTTCCACAGCCAACGAGGTAATAGTAGAACCCCACAGGGACCTATTATTGCCTGTATATAAAGTGGTCTTCCACAGCCAACGAGGTAATAGTAGAACCCCGTACGTGTATGTACGTTACCGTACATAGCGATTATCGGTTTTCAGTAACTTGCATTATATGATAATATATTAAATTTTCTATGAAGGCCAATAAAAAACGATAATCGGTTTAAAATCGGATTTCTAAAACCGATAATCGGTTTGCCAAAAAAAACCATATTAACAACCCTAATTACGAGCATATGAAATGCAAGTTCTACAAACTGCAACGATGACACTATCTATCGTCTGTATTCTTACAAGTTATGTCTGTTACAAGGAGACACTAATCTGGCCAGAATGTTCATAGACATTGACCAGACAATTCTTTTTCCTCAACAGGCTTCATTCCTGCCTCTCTATAATTCACATCATCTATGAGCACTTTGACCCCATCAGCGTCTGCAGTACATGACGTTACTGTTAACAGCAGAACCTATCAAAGCATTAGTTCAACTGCACAGAATGAAAGTCTAGATCTATCAGACACAGACTTTGTTCACAGAAAATTACCTAAGGAATTAAATTAATATGTCTTAACCCTTTGCATGCCAGATAGTTTTAGCCCTTGTTTTAGCCCCATCCAGATATTTTTAGGTTATTTTGGTCGGAGGTCCATTCCACTTGTTAAAGGTAAAACAGCGTTATATCTCATCAACCACTGTAGGAAGTGTGAACATAAAACTTGTTTAGAAAAGTGTGAACAACTTATGTTATTTGTTTCTGTGTGGTTGTAATTTTTAGATGACAGTCAAAATGGGATGCTATGACAACATGTTTCATCCCAGTACTTCTTCATTCTGCCAATTAGATATAATACTATTAAATATACTTTAAAGATATGCTACTAATATAGTGTTTCTTCAGTTACTGTTACGTCACATTTAAAACTATAGAGTCCTGGCAAATGTCTTAGCCATTGCTGGTTTGATATGCAAACAACCATTCTGAATGCAACATCGCTTCTTTCAACGCTCATTTCAAAATCTGGGTGGTACACAGATCTTGAGTGGTCATGGATAATGGGCAGGAACGGTTGAACTTAACCTAAGGTTGGTTTGGCATAGTGCAAAAGCAGTGGCATTGCCAAATCAGTGAAAAGATTTCAAATTATCTCAAACATTTTGCATAGCAAAATAGATCTCACGTCAGGTATTTATAGGTAAAGTTACGTCTTCCAGAAACTACTATGCAATGCATAGGCATTGTAGTTTTTACAACTGTGTAGAACAAAATATTGAATGATATAAAATGACATATTGGAGCAAAGAAAAATTACCAAGCAAACATTGAAACTGATATTGACACTCATGACACTGACACTGAGATAAATATTCTTTCCTTATGAGTCCGTATTGGTCTTGAATCTGTATGTTTTTACAACTGTGTAGAACAGAATATCAGTTAGAAATGAACAAGGTCTGCTTCATTTACATCTCGGCATAGCTAGCTTAATGCTTAGAGCACTTGTTGCTATACAGTGTCATTAGGTTTGGCAACAATCTGAGCCAGTGATTCTCAATGTGAAACTAAGAAATAGCAGACACTGATTAATTTATCATATTGGATAATCAGGCTGACCTTTTCATTAAAATTTTTAAATATTTTGACCAGCCTGTATGAGAGGCTTGCAAAACCTAGTCTATTTGATGCAGCATCACCCAAAATTGCTGCTGGTATCAGTTTCGTTATTGCTGAAAAGTTCTATAAATTGCTACTATGATGTTACTTACAGTACTGTTCGTCCTGCTGCCCATCAATAAATAACATCCTCTAAAATTAATACTTCATCCACCTCCAAATTATCAAAAATCATATGCCAAACCATCAGTCACAAAACACAATCATATTGCAAATTTTAAGGTCCAATATTGTCACAACAATCCTATGTGCATAAATAACCTATGGGAAATTGCATCTTATTCATTGCGGCACAATGAATTTATATACATAGGGTGACCACAGGTTTGTCTAACTTTGACCAAGTAAGCATATCTATGTTGCAATTTTGAGCCTACGGTACATGTGGAAAGTTTTCTGATGTTGCAGTTCTGTACCTATGGCATGCAAAGGGCTAAGAATTGTGAGCTAATACTGCTTTAATTCTAGATGGCACTATCAAACATTTATTAATAATGCTTGCACATCATATTATACAGACAATTATTTTCTGTTAGATATGACTAAAGATAAAGAAATATATTAATAGCTTAGACTAAAGCATAAATAATTGAAATTTAATTTAAGATTCTTGGAAATGTGTGATGTTAACAGCATTGACCATAAGTTTGACACTACTGACAGCAATGACTGCCACACACAACAAATACCCTAATGCTAGATAAGAACTGTATTGAAGACAGTTGATCATACTGAATGCATCCATATCAATGCTTTCACTGAAAATGAGGGCAAAAACTTCATAGGTATTAACCCTTTACAGACGAGGAGGTTCTAAAAGCAATTGTGAAAGCAATACTTCTCATCATTAAAGGATTAAATTTAGAAAAGCCACAGAATAGACAGGTGGTTGAGTTTCAACACAAAGCCTCACCTGAGCCCAATTCTCATGTTAAATTGCAAAGAAACTGAAATACGATAGGCACAGATTCCAAAGTGTTAGTCCAATCCTGGCTCAGAGTCTACCGTTGAAGAAAGCCTGACCTGGGAGACTCGGATCAGTCATGGATGTTGAACTCCAGAACATGGAGTGTGCACGATTACTACTAGTCAGAGCATTTGTTGGACGTCTCAACAGTCCCATAATTGATTCGACTGACATCATAAAATGTATTATAAACAAGTTTATAAGCTGCACTCTCTCTCTCTCTCTCTACAGCTTGGAGACTAAAGCCTAGGAAATCCAGTAATATCAAAAGTCACCGAGAAGTACAGTAGTGCCCCTGCTTGGGATACAAACTGGCCAAGTGACAAGCCAAATCGCCAGCACCATAATATCTGCTGTTGCTCTGTATCCTGGATTCCTTGTTTGGAATAACTTCTGGTTCGATTTTCAAAACAGAGGCAAATACATAATTTGTCTTCAAGACACCATAACCTATCTACAATTTAATTAGGCTTATTTAAGCCTTACTTTTAACGGAATTTTATCTGGTAATTACATTCATTAGGTAACACGATTATAGACAACATATGATTACCAGCTTTGCTCTACTTTGACAGAGCACATAATCTGCCTAACTTAGTGCCACTGTCGGCTTTAGCAGCACTATTACTGCACAGATGTGTCTGTAAAACACAAATCAACTGCGCGGCTAACAGGCTCTTTCTCTTTGTAAGGTTGACAATTTAAAACGTCGGTTTCTATGCGAGGTTGACTTGTATGTGAATAGATATGATAGCTGCTTTCAATATCTTTGTTTCTTCTGAAATATCTAAAATAAGACTGTTTCATGCTAGCACATGACTGTATTTAACTGGTACTTCAAGAATCACTGTCTATTCCTTGAAAGTTTATTCAGTTAATGCAAATGGTTGTCGTCTATGTGTGTCTGCCTGTTTATCTGTGTCAGTCATTCTGTATACGCTGGTGTCTGTCAATCTCACTCTTAACTTTTTCTCTCACTACATTTCATGCTCTTAAATACCACACATAAAACTAAGGCTCAAGATTAAAGAACGATTTGATTTGATTGATTGATTAAAATACAACACTGTAAATACTGAAACATAAAACAACTTACAATACAGAATAAGAAAAGTCAAACAGAATAAACAAAACTCAAAAATAACAGTCTCATTTAATAGCTGAGATCATTTAAACAATTTCAGACCAAAATTTCCAGAGCGGATTCTGTAACTTACCATTGAAACTAGATGCAGTGGAAGTAGAAGATGACTGCCGACTGACGTTCTCCGGACTTTTGCCAGTTCCCGAACCACCAGCAAAGTTTGGCTGGAAGATGCTTCGCACATGCTCCATCTTCTCTTCATCGGCAGCCACTGGGTTCTGTTCAACATCACTCATATAAATCAACAAGCCAGGCCGCCAATCAATCATTAACTTTACCTAGGCAATTATGACAGCAAATATTCAGCAGATAACGTTATTGCACAAGTACTGTTGCAGCACACAAAGGCTCCTGAGCTGCAATTCTCTTACACCTTTGTAAAACTAACAAAACTTAGCTGAAGTGCATCAAAACCACAAATTCACAATATCTCATTGTTCATCATACACATTAACTGTACCTTTGGAAGGTCACTAAGAACTTGGAGGCCCTGGTCGGGGCCCATGTGGGCCACGTGGCTGAAGTTTGTCGGCATAGAGATAAGTCGAGATTTCCGATCAGGAGCTCGGCTGAAAATAGCAGAGCAGTTTATGTAACACTAGCAACTACCATGCATTTAGAGATTATCAATACATCCTCCTCTCTCACATTCTACATTCCACATCATCCACACTCTTCCTAATAATGCATCCTAACCGTTTTTCATTTATGCCTACCACATATTATACACCTGTTTTATAACAAAGTGTCCAAGTTTAATTAACCCTATTAATTAACTCTACGTATGTTCAACTGTTAGGATTCAATCTGACAAGCATCAACATATAATGAGTAAAAAGATGCAATACACTCAAAAGAAACACAACCACAAAGAAATCGCCTTAATTAGCACACACACACACATACACACGCAGGTGGTTGGTTCATAGTAACATCTTTAAGAAACGTTGCAAAGAGAGGTACTACATAGGAAAATAATACATCAAACAAAACCAGCTGGAAACATGCATTGTTGTTTTCACATCTGATTTTCATCAAAAGAAAGCTCAACAAAAGCCACAAAATATTGGAGGATAAGCACCAGCACTTTGCTGAAGGGTTTGGTAGTCAATTAGAACGTCTCAGAAGAACTGATCCTTAATTTTATACGTTCTATTGCATAGGGAAGCACAGTTAGAAGCACAGGGGGTAATCAATCGGTCATTTAGATCATTTTTAGAAAGCAAGAATCAGTTATTGTTAGCCTCATACCAATTTTACACATATTTACTTATTAAATTTTTAGTTGAGAAATACTCAGAAATTATTTCAATGGCATTTAGATAATTACTCAGAAACTATTTTAATGGCAGTTAGATAATTAGTCAGCCAAAAGAAAGGTTAGGTCCAGAAAACTCAGAGTACATTGAAAATAGTAACACCCAAAGATAACATCACAGATACAAAGAAAAACAGTGACAGCAGATAGCTAATGTTTAGTTTTCACTTCTGCATCTGGGCTCTGACTCCTCGTGTGTCAAGGCTGCCCAAAGTAAGTGAAGGACAAACCCCAGCTTATAAATAGAACCAGATAGAAATTCATTAGCCAACTGCTGTTACTGTACTATTTATCATATAGAAAAATGCAATTAAAAATAAAAAAATTTTCAACAACAAGTAGGGCTAAAACAAAGAGTCACAGACCAAGTATTTCTACAGTTAACCTGAGAACTGGGGAATTATCATTGGAAAAAGGTCAGAAGCGCTGTAGAATTGAAGGTGAGAAGTGTTACCTATCTGGGGCAATCATTACATTCTCCGATGGACCAATATGCGCAACATGGCTGAAATTCAGTGGACCAGAGATGACCTTGGACCGTCGTTCGGCACTTTTCAGGAACGAACAGGAAAATCACATAATTAACAATCTCACAAAATAATGAGAAGAGCACCAGCAATTGCTTATTTTAAAAATACAAATGTAGCCTTAACTTTGACTTATTTGATGTCATCTGAAAAGAAAAGCAAAACCCATACCAAGCAGTGCAGCACCTGCACATGGTTTCGTTTTCATCTGCTCATTAATTCAATCTTTAACTTATCTAAGCTGACCTCAAAATTTCCAAACTTGATTCTGATTGTTAAAAAGGTCGCTTTGCAAAAACTTGAAGCAAGGTGAAGACCAGCAACCAATCACAACTTAATTGCTAAATGGTAATTTGCTCTGTAAACAATGTTTACAGAAACAACTGATTGAGTTTAATCAGCAGCTCTTATGTATGTCTTAAGTACTTTAACTGCTTAACGAAACACAATACAAGCACCAAGCAGAAGCTTATGTCAACTAGACATTGCAGAGGAATTGAAAAAACAAACATCACTCATTCGCTGCACACAAAATGAAACTACAACACTCATTTGAAGGTCAGTTTTTAAACAAAACAAGGCATGCTCACAGTATGCTTTAACACTTTAACGACGAGCTGCATTGGTTTCCCAGTCGCTTTTAGCACACTCTAGTCGTTAAAGTGTTAAAGTTTATCAAAACCTTAAAACAACGAGAACACATCTTTATTGGCCAATATTAGCACTTAGAATAGTGCTAGTATCAACCAAATTTTGTGGTAGATTGTTAGATTAAACAACATTAAACTTTCTCTTCCTCTGAAGGGATGATGGACTTCAAATGCCTAAATTGTTACTTTTTGCAAACTTTTATATTTCATTTTTACATTTCTTTCTTACAATCAAGCACACATGGGATTTTATTAATTTAAAATATTAAAAAAATGTCAGTCAATAAGATATAGACATCAAGCTAATTTACCGATTGAGTAATGTCAATAAGCGGTTGGTAGCTTAGAGAGAAACTGAGCAAACCCATTGAATGAACGTGTTATTCATCATTCAATCAAAGAATCAATCCTTCAACCTTATTGGAAGCTGATAGCATTTAGTCAGTTAGCTCACATGTATAGAAACCAACTAAAACCAGAGACAGAATGCAGTCGATAACCAAGCAGCTGATCAATATGAGTGAATGGCAACTTTCCAACTGAAAACAATCAGCAAGTTACCTCAGCTGATCAGCCAAAAGGAGACAACCATAATTCAATCACATGGATAGAGGAGTGAACTCCTGACAAACCACTCTCTTTCAATATATCCGAAGATAAACAATTCTGTTCTTTCAAGCAAATATGGGTCATTTAATGTTTTATGCTTACGCCCGAGCCACTTGCATATCCTGCACAGTTTTGAATGAAAACCGACGCTTTCCAAGTGATGAGCTTCCTCCCTTCACATGATCATCAGGAAGCGAGATTCGATCGTCAGGTTCTGAAATAGAATAACAGCTACAGTATTAGCATCAACATGATAACCTCTTCAGTCCAGAAAATAATGGGACAGCCACTGAAAAGCAGGGTGACAACCAGCAGTGCCACAAAGTGCCAATAACAAAAGATACAAAACACAGAATTGTAGAAATAGTAAAACATTTACATAACCAATGCAAAATAGATATTTTGCTGAGACAAGAATAGTCTGTGTTTTGGGGATAAATAATCAATAAGGATTAAATATGCCATTGCAAGGAACTACAAGGGACCATTCGCAATTTTAAAGAATTACCCCTTTTGTGTCTGCATAATTTCTGGCACAGAAGAACAACTTTGGAAGTGTTTCTTTCAGGAGAATGTGGTACATAAAATATTTTGTGTTGAGCATCCGTCTAAGCCTTCTAAGGAAACTTAATTAGTGTTACCATTTGGGAACAGTAGGAATGTATAGCAAACTTTCTACATGGCAACAGTAAATTAGGAAATTGTCAAAAAGCATAAAAACTAATAACTGTAACTTGCATGCCTATTGTTCTACATGCCAATTTACTTCACTTGGTGTGGCAGCCCAGGAAGTAGTCTCTTTTAGAAGTCAGGCAAAGGTAGACATTACATTTAGCACATTTGGAGCAGATAATGGAATTCTTGCATTGCCTAAGACATCCTTTGTCTGGCCCATGGACAAGCAGGTGCCCAATATTTTCCAATAGTATTTCAGGTAGTGGAGCACTTTTCACCCTCCTCTTCTACCTTGGAGCTCAGGAAAATTTAACAAGTTGTCAAATTACCATACGTGGTTCTTATTAAATGAGACAGTTTGGCACTACAGGATAACAAAATCAGCAGGTTGAAACATCACCCTGCATCTCTGCTGATTCTGAGGCACAGCTCTGATATACCATGAAATCATGTGTTAGTCCAGCATGAGCACAGCACTTGGCATTGACCTTGAAGCTCCACTGATTTCTTTGGCAATTAATAAAAAATTTTTTGGGATTTGAAGGAAATCATATGCTTATTCAGTGACTGCCTCTGTTAATAGTGAGGTGGCTTAGTGAAATTATCGTTACCGGGCGGATAAAAGCACCAAATTTGGCATGAAGATCCGTTATGGTCTACTAAGTAAAGTTGGAGTAGGAGCCCTCTGAAATTAATAAGGGTTTTCATGTAAAACACAAAAAACCAAGGTCAAAAGGTCAAACTCAAGGGAAAAAGGCCACAACTCAGCTAAATATTATTCTATTTGGGTGATTCTTTTACCTATTTGATTGGACCAGTAAGGGCTACATCAGAGAAAGACAAAGAACTAGAAGGCTAACATAATCCAAGGTCATTTCAAGGTCAAAAGGTCAAAATCAACAGAAAATTGGCAATAGCTAGGCCAAACTTGTCTTCATCTGGATAATTCTTAGTTATGGCAGTTCTGCATGGATTTTGACCATTGGCCTTGAAATTAACCCAAGGTCATTTCAAGGTCAAAGGTTCAAAATCAAGGGAAAATTACCATAACACAGAATCACCAAAATAAAACAACATTTGGCTGAGTTTTAGCCATTTCCAGACATTTTGCTCAATCTGGATGAGTCAGAGTTATGGCAGTTATCTGTTGCTTTTGACCTTTGACCTTGAAATTAATCTAAGGTCATTTCAAGGTCAAAAGGTCAAAATCAAGGGAAAATGACAATTACACAGAACCACCAAAATAAAACAACATATGGCTGAGTTTTAGCCATTTCCAAACATTTTCCTCTAAAAATTTACCCTTTTCACCTTAAAATAACCTCGGATCGTCTTATGAGCATTCTGAAATTGTTGAACATTTTTATATAAAACACCAAAATTGAAGCACGCCGACGTATATGACGAAATATAGCGTGTATCAAGTAGTAGTAGTCATAAGAAGACAAGCTTACATGTGGAAAAATATTTCAGGACAATATGCAGACAGGGTATTTTTACCTTTTCTTAAGAAGCAGCTGCAGAATAGTTCAAGGTTGGATGTTGTCTGGGACACGTACATCCCAGACAGTTTGAAGGAGTCTACCAGGGACAAGAGAGGCGATGGTGTGCACAGGAAAGTGTCTGGTCACACCAAACTGTCGCGCAATTGGATGGACTTTCTTCGCGACTCGATGAACAAGAAGGAGTTGTTTGCCGTTTTTTCTTCAAAAGGTTGTAGAGTTCAACTGGCCACCAGACAATGCCATATATGGACATCAGGGAAAGCTGTGTTATCCATTGGTTCCACCATCCCCCATGCAAAACTGCATTCATGAAGAGGCAGACACCAGGATTGTGGTTCATATAGCGCATGCACTGGAGCATGGGGCAGACTTTCCATGTGTGTACTATTGACACAGATGTTGTGGTCATCCTTGTTGGCACATTCTATGATCTGATAGTAACCCAACCTCTGATCGATATCTGGGTAGCCTTTGGCATAGGCAAGAATTACAGGTTTTACCACATCAACGCCATCTGTACAAGCCTGGGGGACAACAATCACGAGCATTACCTGTGTTTCACTCATTTTCAGAGTGTGATAGAACATCTGCCTTCAGAGGTAAGAGGAAGAAGTTGGTTTGGCAGGCATGGCAGGCATAAAAACGTTACTGATACATTTGTGCATCTGGCCAGTCATCCATTCCAGCGCCTGGATGTCGACGCTGATCCATTCCAGAGACTTGAAAGACTTACTGTCGTTCTCTATGACAGAACTAGTCATTTGTCCACGGTCAAGGAGACCAGAAGAGAACTCTTCTATCAGAAGAATCGAGCAATGGACAAACTGCCACCTATCAGGGATGCATTACTTCAGCATATCCGACGGGTAGTTTATTAAGCAGGAATCTGGACGACCAGCACACAAACACAACAAGTGGTTCCTTCTGCACAGGATTATGCATGGAACAAAGTTTCAGAGACATGATTACCAATCTGGATGACAATTCCAGAGGTCTCCCGATCATGCAGGGAATTGTTCAAATGCTCCTGCAAAAGAGACTGCTCCAACTGCAAATGTGGAAAAGCAAATCTGGATTGTTCCCCACTCTGCAAGTGCAACTGTAGGCATACTAAATAGAACTGTGCAATCTTTGTGTTACTGCAGTAAGCATCACAGAACAATGACACATCGTTTAACCCTTGAACGGTAACCTGGGGGTAATTTCTACCCCCAGACTGTTATAACTGCTGCTATTAAAGGAAGTACTAGAAATTTTTACAATCGCTTTGGTGACTTTTCCTGACATTGACCATGCTTCAAATTATGTAAAAAACATTCTGCATACTGTCACCATATTTAACATATTTTCAATATGGCGGCGAAAAACGAGATGTTATGAAGAAAAAATAATTGCATAATACTATTTCAAGCAAAGGAGAATCTGAAATTCGTTAGTCCACATCCAAACAAATAACATAATGCTATCTATAAACCTATAACATACGAAATAAAAGCTCAGGTAATGTTATCTTTTATGTACACTACATGTCAGCAACCATAAATGTAACAGCATGCCTTTCATCTTCTACTGACTGTCTTCTAAGACGTCTTCAATTGTAGGCCTACATCTCTTACATATTAGCTTCTTTTCAGCATGCTGCTGACAAATTGTTCACATTCAGTGCATTGGTTTTCAACTTTTATATCTTTTTTCTGGGGCACGCATGACATCGACCACGCTTTCTCGACTTCTGCGACTCCGGTTTGAGTGTTGGTTTTATTATAACGACGCAATGACGTCATTATAGTAATGACGTCAGTCATCTGCATAGAATATCCGTGTTAAATACAAAGAATATTATCAAACTATGATGTACTGTATCGTTGTAATTAGAACAATTCGTTCCTACTTCACAAACAACAGTAGTTACCCCGGGGGTAGAAAACACCCCCAGGTTACCGAGGACCGGTGTAAAAAAAAGGTTACCGTTCAAGGGTTAATGGAAATTCAGCATTTCTCCCTTAAAAGACCGCATCCGGTTATACAGAGCTCTGCCACATTGAAACAAGGCTGTGAAATGTAGGACAATCCGAGGTTATTTTAAGGTGAAAAGGGTAAATTTTTAGAGGAAAATGTTTGGAAATGGCTAAAACTCAGCCATATGTTGTTTTATTTTGGTGGTTCTGTGTAATTGTCATTTTCCCTTGATTTTGACCTTTTGACCTTGAAATGACCTTAGATTAATTTCAAGGTCAAAGGTCAAAAGCAACAGATAACTGCCATAACTCTGACTCATCCAGATTGAGCAAAATGTCTGGAAATGGCTAAAACTCAGCCAAATGTTGTTTTATTTTGGTGATTCTGTGTTATTGTAATTTTCCCTTGATTTTGACCCTTTGACCTTGAAATGACCTTGGGTTAATTTCAAGGCCAACGGTCAAAATCCATGCAGAACTGCCATAACTAAGAATTATCCAGATGAAGACAAGTTTGGCCTAGCTATTGCCAATTTTCTGTTGATTTTGACCTTTTGACCTTGAAATGACCTTGGATTATGTTAGCCTTCTAGTTCTATGTCTTTCTCTGATGTAGCCCTTACTGGTCCAATCAAATAGGTAAAAGAATCACCCAAATAGAATAATATTTAGCTGAGTTGTGGCCTTTTTCCCTTGAGTTTGACCTTTTGACCTTGGTTTTTTGTGTTTTACATGAAAACCCTTATTAATTTCAGAGGGCTCCTACTCCAACTTTACTTAGTAGACCATAACGAATCTTCATGCCAAATTTGGTGCTTTTATCCGCCCGGTAACGATAACGTTGAAATTCAGCGCTAAGCCACCTGACTATAAGGGCAACAACGAGGTTTGTTCTCAGGCTTTCCAATAGTGGTCGAATCTTGAAAAGCAGTCCCACCTAAATTTACTATGTTATTGACACTGTCAACGAAGTTAATGTAGCAGCCAAGATTTTACAATCCCTGCAGAGCTTAGCAGACCAGTGCACAACGTAATGAGGTATCTGAACCATTCCCATCTTCATCAGAATGCCTATGTATCATTCTATGGCCTACCAATGTAATGAGGTATCTGAACCATTCCCATCTTCATCAGAATGCCTATGTATCATTCTATGGCCTACCAATGTAATGAGGTATCTGAACCATTCCCATCTTCATCAGAATGCCTATGTATCATTCTATGGCCTCCAGAGAAGTGCTGAAGGCTGCCCACAATGTCCTGCATATTTACTAACATAAATGTCCGTCATTTCAGTGCAAAAAGCTGGCCAAAGTTTGCTATGGGAATGGCAGTCTTTTTTCTTGAGATCTGGCATGCAGCAGCTGCAGCTTTTATCTAGTATCTTTGATAGCTAGATGTATGTTAAGCCAGCATAAAATAACTTCTTTCTTGTTGCATTTTTCCTTCCCTGCTCTCTTTTGGTCATCTTCTACAATCAGTAGCTGCTGCATCAGCATTCGATCTAGAGGAACATGATCATGGTTTATGTTCATTATTATTATTATTATTACAAATTTTTTCAAGTGTGCAAAGCTGAGGCGCAGTTTGTCAGTTGCCAGGTGAAGAGCCGTTAGATAACCAGATGGTTGAACACCAATGAGAAACAGTGAGTTTTGAGGCGTTTCTGAACTCTTTAATGACCAGAAAGTGCTGAATGGTACTAGGCGGGTCTCGTCGTATCGTAGCCTCAAGTCGTTTCATGGTCGATATAACTGATGAATATTAAATAAAGTAGGGTCCTACGTATTATTTTGAGCTAAATGAAGGCAAAAAGTTCAAACCTCTTTCCAAGTTCCTCAAATACACAAGAAGAGCTGCATCCACATTTGAAGACACAATCAGGGAACCATCTGGACGTAGCGGCTTAGCCTGAAACAGATCAATACTCACATTTGTTCAATTCACATAATAACTGACAACAAACAATCTAATTCCACACCGAATAAATAACTTCGTTCGCTTGGTACATGTATTTAAAAAGACTTAAAATGCCATCAACATTTTGTTAAAATATACAACTGCTGTATCAAGCTGTTTGTTGGGCTAAAATCCTTGCACATCACCTTAGCACTTTGCGCAGTTCGCAAAATTCTGTCATGTAAAATGAACAAATGGTTGCACAGTTGCAGCATTCATTCAGCTGCAGCATCGCTCAGCCTCAGAAGCTGAGGACTATGGCAGACAGGTATGTAACAAATGGACAATTACGTTACCTTACCTCATCTTGCTAATTTTTAGAGATAACAGAATTTGAATTCTCAGACTAAAGACTGAAACATTTCAAAAGGGCCATTGCACAAACAGAAACCTGTTTTCAACTTGTACTTTGTCATACTGTTGGTTGAAAAACTGGTGACTTTCTTGTTATCTGAACGCCGTTTACGTGCTGACAACTTCATGTTCTTACTGACTCTAAAATCATTTATACTGGCATAGGCAGCGTTTCATGATGTACTTAAAAGTCCTATATTCAGCCTCTAGCTACATACACACATACATTAGAATCATCAATTCCATTATTATTATTTACTGAATGCTGATCACATAATCTTATGATCAACACCATAGAAATAAGGAATGAAATAAGATTCTTCTTAAACCCGGATAATTCACCAAGTTCTGGAATACAGCCAGGGGAGAATGACTGAATATGAAAACGGGGCTTAAAGTGCCTACATGTACAAGTAACTCAACTGTCTGGCTTTGACATCTCACAGCATACAATGCACGGAGCAGTGTTATTATGCAGAACTGGGAAACTGCCCAGAGACACTGTTAAACAGAAAACAGATTTGGTAAGGACAATCAGCATACCCTTTTCAGAGAGATGGTCTGAATCCATTCTGCATTTACAACATCAAATACAAAGGAAGCATTCTCTGTGTGAAGAACAAGATGTTTCCCCATGTAGGCTACAAAACAATAAACATTTTTTCAACCACAAGAAATTAACTGACTCCATAACATTCACTATTTCAGCTAAAATGCTGATAAAGTAGACCAACATACTGTACATACATACACTCTTACACATGCATACAAGCTCACAAAATGCTACAAAATTAACTGCAGTGCACTAAATATTCCAATACTTTATTCAAGTTCTCAAAACACTGAGTTTGGATGGTTACCAAAGACAACTGTCATCCCATATATGCTAGTCATTCAAGTATGAAAATAGGCTTTATTATTATCCATCTACTTTAACTTGCGGGAATCTTGAGCCACAGGCTAAAAAGTCAAATCTTGCGACGACTAATTCGATCACTTACAATCATTCAATCGTCCTGAAACTTGGCAGATAGACTCGCCCTCGCAGACACTTCATTCTATCAAAATTTCAGCTCCCCAAAAAGGCTAGCTTATAGAATCGGGGACTCAACTTTTCGAATCGGGGAATCCCCTTTTCCGATAGGCAGCGTTGCCATTGGCCAGCGTTGCCATTGGGCGCAACAGAAACGGGCGCGCTGCATCATTAAACGGACGCTATGTTGTAAAATGAACGCGGACTATATATTTGTAGAGGTAACTGCTTCATAAGACGCATTATAGGATAGTAGATGGATATAGTAAAAAACTTTGTTTTTACGGGCTGTATTTTATAGTACCATAAAGACACTTTCAACTTACAGACAGCCAATGGTGGAGCAGGCCACATCAACTCTAATTTTCTTGATCGCTGCCCACTACCGTCAACATAAATACCAAGATCTAACAAAAGTCACATCATAAAATTATTACTAAATACAATTATTTAATGCATACAAAGTCAATACCAAGTTTTAAGTAGGCCTAAGGACAAACAAAAATAATAAATACAATGACAATGATTTAATTCAATGAATAGTACTTCATTTTAACCAGAGGAAGAAAGGATCCTTCAGAACTTGAAGAGTACCGTATTATGTTTGTTTTGCAATAGCCAACTTTTGTTGGTCTTTGGCCGGGTGAATTATTTATTATATTCATTACAAGATGTCATTACTTCACGAAAATGTATAAGGTAGCAAACTGCCACAGACATTATACTTCCTCACTCTTGATTTAAAATTCATAAAGTAGTACTGGAACATGAACAAAATACTATATTTGCATACTGATAGCAAAAGAAAAGGCTACTGGATTAGACAATAATGCATCTGAAGACAACAGCTTGAGCCATAAAAGATAAAAGGGTTTAGAGATTTTTTGTGTCACAGCATTAGCACAATATGGCTGAGTGTTAGTCGTCCAGCTGTTGAGTAGGGTGCTCATGACAACATTTTAAATTGTAAACATAGGTAAATAATCAGCCACAAATGTGTATGAACTACAAGATCCTATAACCTCACATACAGTCTTACAGACAAATGCTAACAGAGGTGCACAATAAATGTGTGATTCTTTCACATAGCCTGAAATTGTTATAATCCCATAATAAAAGAAGTCTTAGCTGAACTAACTTGAAAACACAAGAAGGTATTCATTTGGTGCCACATCCATGGCCAACAAAGCATCAATTGGATTCTGCAGAAGAAATTGTAACGTCATGTCTTCCACATTCACGAGCGCTGAATCAGAAAGATAACAGCCCTTAAATGCCATTATTGCACAGGTCTCCAAGTCACCTTTGACTAAAAGAATAAATACTCTAAATAAATGTAATTTAGCTTAAGACTTTTTCGAATGAGACACTGACATTTCTCTACAACCTACCCCAACTGGCAATCCATTAAACCTAATATTGCTACTTCAGAGTATGCAAGGTGGAAACATTTATGAACAAACTAGTACCATTGTTGCTACAACCGCAAACTCTCAAACTGTTACTAAAAATTATGAGTACAATAAATATCAGAGCCAGAAGTAAAAAAACTGTGCCTACTATTTGCTGGGCCATCGCTCTGTATGTTGTAGATGGCAAAACTGGATGGGTATCCCACAAACAGTTTTTCACTTCGAAGTTCAACATACTGCACGTGTCCAGGGCAGGTGATTTCCCTAACTTTTCGGTGTCTTAGCTTTGTTCGATTGAGTTCATGCACATAAACACTGCGCTTGCAGGCAATGCACAACATCGTGCGAGTTCCCTGACAAAAGACACCAGTGCAAAATGAAGCACAGCCACGATATTCCTCGATCTTTATCACCTCCGCTCGATCATTCTCCAGCATCGAAATTGGAAGCAGTCTGAGGTTCCTTTGCTTCCCTACACAAAGAACACCATTAATTAAACATTAAAAGATGTTTCTTTAAACAACAGTCAACACTAAACCACACATTCCAAATTAAAAATTTATAGTCAATAGGCTATTTCAGAGATTTCTAAAATATGGCTTGAATATTTTAAATCTCATTTACATTAACACAACCATTTATTAAAATCAGCATATTAAAGAGTAATTTATAATAAATAGAGCCAAAAAGACATGGTATAAACCACATCTATATTTAAATTTATGGGGCCTTGCTTTAACACTAGAAGCACTGAAGGGGTCAATCTGACCCCTTTTGGTTTTTAGCGGAACGCACCTCGGCCCCAGATATAGACAGAGTCCTGTAATTTCATGACTTTTCCTAACTTCGTAGGGTATACCCTCTGCCAAAATTTGAACTCGGGGGGTTTCACAATTTCTGAGATTTTTGCTGTTCTACCTTTAAGCACCAAGGGGTCAATCTGACCCCTCTTTCAGTACTTGCATATCAGGCTTACGCATTTCTTGTTTTTTATTCAATAATATTATATATCAAAGCTAATTACGTAATAAATGTGAGAAGAGAGGAGATCTGGTGAGAGGAGAGGAGATCTGGTGAGAGGATAGGATCAGATCTGGTGAGAGAAGAGGAGATTTGGTGAGAGGAGAGGCGATCTGATGAAAGGAAAGAAGATCTGGTCAGAGGATAGAAGATCAGATGAGAGGATAGGAGATCTGGTGAGAGGATAGGAGATCTGGCGAGAGGAGATGAGATCTGGTGAGAGAAGAGGAGATCAGGTGAGAGAAGAGGAGATCAGGTGAGAGAAGAGGAGATCAGGTGAGAGGATAGGAGATCTGGCGAGAGAATTAGAGATCTGGCGAGAGGAGAGGACATTTGGCGATGGGAAAGAAGATCTGGGAGAGAAGAGGAGATCTGGTGAGAGGATAGGAAATCTGATGAGAGGATAGGCGATCTGGTGAGAGGAATGTAGATCTGGTCAGAGGATAGTAGATCTGGCGAGAGGAGAGGAGATTAAGTGAGAGGATAGGAGATCTGGCGAGAGAATTAGAGATCTGGCGAGAGGCGAGGACATTTGGCGATGGGAAAGAAGATCTGGGGAGAGAAGAGGAGATCTGGCGAGAGGAGAGGAGATCAAGTGAGAGGATAGGAGATCTGGCGAGAAGGATGATTTGATGAGAGAAGCGGAGATCTGGTTAGAGGAAAGGAGATCTTGTGAGAGGAGATCTGGTGAGAAAAGAACAGATCTGGTGAGAGGAGATATGGTGAGAAAAGAACAGATCTGGTGAGAGAAGACGATATCTGGTAAGAGAAGAGGATATCTGGTGAGAGGAGAGGATATCTAGTGGGAGAAAGAAGATGTGGTCAGAGAGATCTAGTGAAAGGATAGGAGATCAGGTGAGAGGGTAGTAGATCTGGTGAGAGGAGAGGAGATCAAGTGAGAGGATAGGCGATCTGGCGAGAAGAAGGATGACTTGGTGAGAGGATATCGGGTGAGAGGAGAGGAGATCTGGTGAGTGGAGAGAGATCTGGTGAGAGCAGAGTAGATCCAGTGAGAGTAGAGAGATCCGGTGAGAGAAGACGATATTTGGAAAGAGGAAAGGAGATCTGGTGAGAGGAAGGAATATCTGGTCAGAGGAGAGGAGATCTGGTCAGAGGATAGGAGATCTGGTGATAAGATAGGAGAGTTTTCTGGTGAAAGGAGAGGAGATCTGATGAGAAGATAGAAGATCTGGCGAGAGGAGAGAAGATCTGGTGAGAGGGAGATCTGGTGAGAGGATAAAAGATTTGGTGAGAAGATAGGGTGAGGTCTGGTGAGAGGTTAAGAAATCTGGTGAGAGGATAGAAGATTTGGCAAGAAGATAGGGTGAGATCTGGTGAAAGGATAGGAAATTTGGTGAGAGGATAGGAGATCTGGTGAGTGGATAGTAGATGTAGTGAGAGCGGAGGAGGTCTGGCGAGAGGATAGGAGATCTGGTGAGAGGAGAGGATCTCCTATTATTCCATTCCAACTTACTTATTACACTTGTTTATGCTCATGTAATTTATGTTAATAAAGTTGATAGTCAATTTCATTGAATTTGCAATTGACTTTGCATTATAAATTATTTGGGGTCAAAATGACCCCCTTGGTGCTTCTAGGAAGTTCGATTTCTCGGTACTTCTAGTGTTAAGGAAAAGAAGTACCTTACACTAGCATGGTAATCATCAAAGAAAGGGTCTTAAAGCTGCTGAGCTCTGAGCTAAAAGATAATAAGCTATCAAGCAAAATGTTTCTCTGAAAAACATCAACCTTTAACAACAAGAGGAATTAGTTTCCTTCCATTTTAGTACATGCTCGTAATTAAAGTGTTAAACATTGGGCCGATAAACAGTAGCAAAATTACTACACAAAAAACTGAAGGCAGCCATTTTGGTGCGAAATCTCACAAAATTTATAATTTATATAAAATTTTGAATTTGCTGTATGTATGCGTAGAACCTACATAAACATAGGCTGTAGGCAGGGTTGGGTTAATGCCGGCAACAACCTATTGTTGCCGGGACAGTGGCAATAACCGGTTATTGCCAGTTGTTGCCGGCCGGTTATTGCCAGTTGTTGCCCATTTTCTCCAAAGTAAGAGCAAGGCAAATAAAAATCATATTTCACTGCACAGACTGCATAGTTATAATAAATGTTTCTTGTGGGAAATTAAAACTACTGTAGTAAATCTATATTACCTCTTAGTATAAATGTAGTTAAAGTCAACTATATGAGATTAAGATAAAAAATTCTGACCTACAGTTCAACTACTCCAAAATAAACTGCCATTTGCACTGCAGTAGTATATCCAGGTCAACAGAGTCATTGCCTTTTCTATATACTTACCTAGTAGTATATAATTTATTAATAGTGTATAGAAGTCAATGGATTGGCAAAATTTCTAATTCATAATTACACAATTCAATATTGACTGTACTTAATATGAAAAACTTGTAAATGTCTTTTATTAGCAAGAAATTAACCTCTTACGCGTTTGCCCCGAATATACTCGCCGATCGCTAACTAGCCTACAGCGTTTGCCCCGAGATAACTCGCCAAACATAGTCTATGCATGGATATATTTGTTTGAATATGTATATATGTTTATATATATGTATATATATGTATATGTACATGTATATGTATATGTATACGTATATGTATATATGTATATATATGTAAATATACACATATACACATACATGTATATATATACATATATATATACATATATACATACACATGTAAATGTATATGTGTTTATATATACATATATATACATATATGTATATACACATATACATAAATATACATATATTATATATATACATATACACATATATATACATATATATACATATAAATATATATATATACATATACATGTATATGTATATATATATATGCATATATACATATATATATGTGTATATATATATATATATATATATGTATATGTATATATATATATATAAGTATATGTATATATATATGTATAATATATATGTATATGTATATATATACATACATCGAATACATATACATATACATATATATACATGTATACATATATATGTATATATATACATGTACATATATATATATGTATATATATATGTGTATATATATGTATATATATGTATATATATATACATATATATGTATATATGTATATATATATGTATATGTATATATGTATATATATATATACATATACGTATAGTATATATATATGTATATATACATGTATATGTATATATATACATATACATATATACATATATATACATATACATATACATACATATATATATGCATATATATACATATACATGTATATGTAGATGTGCATATATATATACTTACATATATATATACATGTATATGTATATGTATATAAATATATATATACAAATATATATATAGAAATATATATATATATGTATACATATATGCATGTATAATTTGTATATATACATATATATACATGTATATACATATATATACATATATATATTTATATACATGTATATGTATATATATATACAAATATATATATATAAATATATATACATTTATACATATACATATATAGCGGCCCCCCGGAATAGCGGGCTGGTATCGGCAAAAATAATTGAACGGTACAGGCGCAACTTGATTTTTTTTAATAAACAGGAAAAGGGTTAAGTGGTTATTTAAATCAGGTGATTTTTATTTGGAAAAACTTGATTGATTTACAGCATGATATATTTAAAATCAATCAACTCTGTAAAGTAGCAAGCCAGAAGAAATAAAAAATGAAGCTGACTGTGAAGATTCCATATTTTATTACCACAATAATTAATGGTTTCTATTTTTGCCAAAAGGTTTTTGCCATTTTGCCAAGAGGTTGTTGCCATTATTGCCAAGAGGTTGTTGCCGGGACGGTTATAGCCATGGCAATAACCGGTTATAACCGGCAGTGGCAACAACTTGCCAACCCTGGCTGTAGGTTTTTCTCTTAAAATTCTTACTGTCTCTTCAGTTTTCTGACAAAAAATATGGAACCCTCATTTGCCTTCACACTACACCATCATAAAATCGTGGGTAATTTTTATGTCTTCAACATGGTTAAAACAGCAAATTAGAAGAAAACATCTTCTGACAGCATAAATACTGCAGAAATGAGTTGCATCTCATAAAACAAATCAAATATCCGTAACACCGACAAAGCCATAAATGCTTCAGTTTTGTAGCAAGCTATCCACTGCTTCAAGTCACACATAGTCACCCAAAATTAAGCAGCTGGGGCGGGATTCATGAGATATGACTAACTCCTATTCATGGCTTAAATCTGGCCTATGCGGGAGTAGCGGTTAATTCGCTATTCATGAGACAGGCGCAACGCTCTACTCTGCGAATAACGCTATTCCGACTCTGAGGTAGGAGTAAGTCCTCTATTCCCAGCTTAAAGGCGATTAACAAAATGGCGGCCGTCGTTTTCGTTGCATTCGACGACGTTTTAGACACCAATAAGTGTTTAAGAGAATCTGTAATTAACTCGTTTCGTTCGCCAACGGCGACCTTTAAATTGCCTTTCATTTCGCCGTCACAAAATGTTAAAATTTGACGAGATTTCTGACGATGTTGCATTCGAAGTGCCGCATCTTTCCGTTAGGCATTGATCTGTCCCAACTTCACCGTAGCTCTTGCGCATGCGCGATCAACGATAACCACTCAAATATTGGGAAAACCCAGCGTAAGCGCACTTTACGCCCAGAGTAACTAATCGGCCTTCTACGCCTGTTTATGAATACCGACTACGAATAAGTTTTATTCAGAGAATAGTTATTCCCAGAGTAGGCGTTACACCCGGAGTAGCTTACTCCTGCCCCATGAATCCCGCCCCTGCTGCCTACCTGCTATAGCGACTATGAGATGTTCTTCTGGGACAATCTCCAGTTGATAGTAAGGTCTTTTATCACCAATACGCACAATATCTACAAAGTAACAGATTCCAAGTCAACTGACAAACACATTTAGAACCACTGTAAGATGGAAACTATCTAAACTTTACAAACTAAACTTGCAGCAAGGTAAACAGTAAAGTCATTTCAGGTTCACTACAACTTAAAGTCCAAAATTTAAACTAACATAATTAAATGTTTGTTCTACACAAAGCTGGAAGTCAAAGCATCTGTAGCCATGAAATACTCGTAAATACCCTGCTGCTTTTGAGAACATTGAAACAAGAAGCTAATTTTAAAATTTACTGTTTGCAAACAAATTGCTGCAAACCACTGTCACTAAAAACAAAGTAAAGCAGACGTAAACATTAGCAAAACTCACTGTCTTTCAGTAGCTCTACTATTGAGAGACCATCTTCTAAGCCAAGCAAGAGTCTTTCACGACCTAAACACATTCATAAACTATCTTCTATTAGTTGCAAGACAGAAAATTGACCCTTTGATGCATATCTTCTGAATGACTAACAACAGGAAGATAAAAAAGTGTGCATATTAATAATTGCAGATAACTGAAAAAGTGGAAGACCATGCTAAATATTACTGGAAAGCTACTGCTAGACAGCAGACAGAGACATAGCCTGACTGGTGGTACAGGATACAGAATCATGACCGGAACACATCAAAATGTGTTGCGGACACTTGCAGACTATCAGCTCTTGGATAAAGATAAAGACAAATATGATGATAACGATGATGACTGAACATTACATTGGAATGAATGTATGCATTCTATCAAATCAAAGTAACCAAACACATGCAATCTTATCTTGCATTATTTAACAAATACACCAAAATGCAGACAAAAAGTAAAACAGAATTTGCATACACTCACACATGCCTTACCTGATATGGCAGTGAAAGTAATCACTCGGCTAATGATTCTCCCCAACTTTTGTCATTAAACCCTCAAACACCAAGACAGGTGTTTAATACAGTTTAACTTAAAAGTGGCCATCAACAAATGCCTTGTGTCTTACACTAGCTGTGCTATAGAAGATCTAAATTAGATCTTAATAAACCAGGTACGTCAATCCCAATGTGTTACACATGTCTACAGCTTAAAGAAAACATCTGCACTAATGGCCCGACAGAAGTCAAATGTTTTGTTCAGTAAGACAGAAATTATGTAACATGAGATCAAATTTATCCTTTATAGTCTTTTAACTAAAGGACACCTTTGCCAGCTAGATATGAACAAAATTCAGGTAAACTTACTGATAATTTCAGCTGACAATACTTTCTGTATACTTGGAAGCTGTTCGTCATAAATTTGCCTTGATCTGTACACCTACAAAGAGAATAGATATACATGTAAACTAATGTTGCCTATTCATAATGAACAAAATGTATCCTATAATATACAAAACGAATTTGATTTCTTAAATGAATTCTTGGCACTGAAATAGAATGCCGCTCAAATACTCGAATGAACAAGTATAAAGCTGAGATAAAACAGCTTTAATAAGAGTCAACCTGGGCAACCCCGAGAGATAGTTCTCCTCTTTAGACAACACACTGAAATCTTAAGTTAACTGATTCAATTAACAAAGAAAGAATATTAAGTCAACTAATCTTGTGGCCACAAAGAAATTCCTGAACAATCACAAACTGGTAACTGATGTAGTCTCCATAACACTGATTCATATTCTCATTCTTTCCTCTGCTAATGATAAACACAGTTTAATTTGAACTGACAATAACTAGCAAGAGTTATAAGAAACTAAAAATCCTGAAGAAGTGTAATATGATGTTAAAACTTGCCGATTTATCAGGAATTCTGCTTTTCTTAAGTATTTTGTGCAATTCCGTCAATGCTCCGACCCACTTTTCCTTCTCGGCTTCACTTTCAGCCAACATCAAGATGTGGAAGTTGCTTCCCAATGCAGATGGCCATAAAAGAGATGTCGTAACCTGAAAAAAACATTCACATGGAAGAAATTGCAAGTCTCTCTCTATTTCTCACTCTCTGTATCAGCTCACTACATGTTCACAACCATTTTCACAACAACAAAGAATTTAATATCTACATGCATCATCACTAACAAATGTATGATATAATTTGATCACAGCAGAACTGGTTAAGTCTTCTACACTTTTGGTACAAGATTACAGCACCTTGGTGAGGTTCTTAAAACATGCTATATACATGTTCAGATACATTCATACAAGCACAAAAGTAGCAAATACACGTTACCTTAAATATGCAAGGTATGTCCTTCTTGTTGGCATGGATGACATCGCTCTCCAGAACAGAACTAACACTAAACTCGGAGTCTCTGCAACAAATAATGACAGTAAAATGTTACATTCTAAAAAAGATCAAGATTAAAAACATCATTAATTAAACATAATTAGAACCATTTCTACAGTTGTTTTTGTACGCTGATGACATCATTTTACTTGCCCCTTCAGTATTATGGCCTTCAGGTCATGCTTGAATGCTTGCTTTGCAACCAGCTGTGCACTTTTGCTTGAGTTTAACTGCTCCAAGTCTCACTGCATACAATTTGGTAAAGTGTGTTTCACCTCAATTGACTCAATGTTATTGGGTGCTAACTCAGTTTCCTGGGTTGAGTCCCTAAAATATTTGGGAATGCATTTAGTGGGGAGTGGGCCATAGATTAGCAACATTTGACGTCAATCCTTTGAAGCGGTCGCTATACCTGGCACGTAATTGTATCACGTCTCATGCCTCCCATTTAGATGAAATTTTACATCTCAAATTACAAGAGACCTATTCTTGCCCTTTTGACCGATAGGGCATCGACTTTATCAGCAAGACAATCGAATGAATTGAACAGATGCTGGAATTCTGTATATTGTCTTGTCTTATATTCAGCTTTAAGAAATGGGAAAGTGGTAAAGTTCTATTAATGGTAATTTTACTCTTCTGGAAAAAGTACATCATTGTAAACTGTATTTCCATTTGTACTTTTCTGTAAATGTTGCTATTCATAATATGTTTTGGACATACTTATTAGACAATTATCATAATGATGATTGCCTTGCATTGGTATCCATGAATAAACATGATGCCATTACTCAACTGTACAGTAAGTTTGATGACATGTATACAATGAGCTGCACTGCTAATGACTCTAATTAATGCTCTGTTTTTTTTCTCTTTCATTTTTTTATTGGTTGGTCGTTGTTTCTGCCAATTTGGCGTAATAAAGGTATTCATAATGTCACAGCTGCAGCTACATGAAGCAGACACCACTGCCTTCTATAAAGCTGTAATCATAAAAGGAAAATGTTTGTGAACCGATTCTATATTTCCCATTATTCGTGTCACAAGCACTTCTCTGTCTCTCCTCATTCCCCTTGCGTCTCTGCCTTCTCTAGTCCCTCCTCTGCTCTCCACAGTTCTCCCTTGCATATCCTCTCTCCCTGCCTTCATCTGTCTCTACATTTCTGTCTGTCTCATGAGTTAGCTTGCTACTGTAATTTTCATTATGCAGTGCATATATCTGCAACTGGTGACTTCTAGTTATCTGCGCAATGCTTGCTAAAGGATAAATGTTCTATTCTTAATTACATTTAACATCATTTACACTAGCATAGAAATCACCTCTGATTAGTTTCCTTTCCAAACCATATGGCATTCATAGCAGATCTGCTGTGTATCTGCAAAGACCCATCCACACACAGGACACTTCGTTTCACTGTACTCTTGTGGTACAGTTAAAAAAATTGCACAAAATAGTAAATTCAGCCAAGAACGACGCATATGAAAACGTATTGAAAATGGTTCATACCTCATATCTATAACCTGGCCAACAATGTTGGATGCAGCGTGATTTGCTCGTTCGGGCATGGTATCATACAGAAACAGTTTGAAATCACAAACGACAACAAACTGGCGAGACCATCCTTTGCGAATTCCTCCAGGTTTTGGTATCTGAAGCATAAAACCAGCACTCTGTATAAAAATTAAATATGCATAAATACGAAAAGACTTACAGAACTAGTTGCCCAGAAATCTTGAATCATCTCTTCCTCAATAAGAGGAAGTGCTGGAGGGCCTGGTATCATTCCTCATACTGACCCAATGCAGTCCAGGAATTCTGAACATGGAATCAAACATCAGCTCTGGATGAGAATCCATTGGCTGGGCTCTATGTTGTTTGGGAGCTCACCAGTGGTGACTATTTCTAGTTATCTGATCACTGTTTGCTTATTGATGAAATTTTATCTCAAACGAGAATTGTCACACTGTCACAGCTAGCAGGCAATAAGAATCCCTTACCCTGACGTAGCCCTCATAAGCAGTTCCAACACCTTTTGTTGGGTCTATTCCAATAGGACGTTTCACTGAAACAACACACATTACAAATGAAACAGAAGCAATTCACTTACTGATAGATTTATGTATATATGTGACAATCTGTTACTTAACTAACTCATTATTTTAGGACCAAATGACAACTGGCAATATTTTAAAATTAAAATGTCTATTTATCAAACTTTTTGAATTGTTAACTGGTCATAATTTTAAAACTACATGCTAAAACGTTCAACGTAGCATTTAAAAATACAAATTAAGCATCATTGACTGGAACGTGAACTCAACTGGGACCAACTCCAGAAAAAAGTTTGTTGGCTATCAGTGAACAATCATGTATCATTATCGCATGTCTACTCAAATATAAAACTGCTTCATAATACTCATACAAAGAAGAAGCATAATATTGATGATCATTCTGGCTATTTTAAATTTATCAAATATTTTCGTTTGAGTTCACTCAGGTATACTGGAAATACTCCCAAAACTTACACAAATCAGATGGTATAGGGCATGTAACAGGAGCCTTGTGAGAACAGTGAACATGACAGGAGTAAGAGCATGCTGAAACAAACATTCAGAAACACATGATTACTAAAGTGATCAAGCTTTTTGTAAGTATTCTATACATGTGTATTCCATGTTGGTCTGAGCTTTAAACAAGGCAGGCAGCAGAGAAGAGGATAACACC
Source organism: Aporrectodea caliginosa (assembly GCA_020284085.1). Taxonomy (NCBI): domain Eukaryota; kingdom Metazoa; phylum Annelida; class Clitellata; order Crassiclitellata; family Lumbricidae; genus Aporrectodea; species Aporrectodea caliginosa. Next base: position 648,998 of record JACEVL010000322.1, read on the forward strand.
ACAAGTACTAATACTGCATGAAGCAATTCTTTATAGCTTAAAGAAACTTTACAGCAAGTCTTGTTTTAGCTTTGGCAACTTGAACAAAACAGTGAAATATCAAAATCCATGAAATGGTAGATCTAGCATGACTTTAGATAAATTCTGTTACCGGCAGTTTAAATTCATCATCCTTCACATAACAAATCATGCTACAGACAGAACTGGTCAAAAAACCTTTAAAACGGTGAGGAATTATGATTTAAGGTTCTAAATTATGAATGGTGGACAAAACAATGCATCAAGGATAACCTGCAGTTCAAAGAGTATTGAGCAGAAAGCCTCATGAATCAGAGAACATAATGAAGTAACAGAACTTGATGTGGCCTACCTGAACAGACCATGCCCTGTCTCTCCAAGCCAATCATAAACGACGTACAATACTGGCACTTCAGTGGAGTGTTGAAAGTAATCGTGGAGAATTTGTGACATCTCTGGTCCATCTGTGATGAACTGTCTGTCTGGTCCTAAATTTACAACACAGTAAATTTTCACCACTGTCAAAGATAGTTTGCATATCACTTGTTCAACAAATACAATAAAATACATCAACATTTTGGAAAACGATGTCCTCTAGATTGAAATTGAGCAATGCAGTTAAGTACAACAAATCTTCATGAAATATTCAGTACAATTTTGGCAATGTTCACAAAATGAATTAAGGCTAGGCATTAGTCACAAATACATATGCATAACTATATCACAAGTCATTAATTATTTCATGCATTCAGTGTATAAACCAATCTAAACTTATCCAAAAACTTCCACAGCACTATTACAACACAAGATATCAATTAATCAATGAATCATCTGAAGCAAAACAACATTTCATAAGGTTTGTCTTTCAACTATCTTATGTCTAAGTCTCTGTTATTTCAGTCACAATGGATCAGGATATAATTTAAAACAGCTGACTTCACTACACTGCAAACACTACCAGTCCAAAGTCACAGTGTATCAAACAGCATTTTGAATACAGGTAAAACATGTTGGTAACAGACTTCTTTACAAAACTTTGGCTGAAACTACCAAGTGTGTAGTGAATGACCTGTCATCACAATGACCAACACCAAAATGATGAAGAACTGAACTGGTCTCAGATTCCCTGGCATTCCATGCATGGTCACATATTACACTGTGTAATATGTACTATACTATTTGCATTGCTGTTCGAAACTTGATGTTGCACTGTTTATCAAGGATTTAGCTAATTCAGATTTCTGAAATGTTGTTCAAGGTGTCCCTAGTTAGCGGGATCTTGATCCCTTTTGGGACTCCTCTTGCGGCCAATCCTGATATTTTAAGTTGAAATGTTGTGTTTTGATTTGGCTTCAATAAAAGAGTTTTGATTGATTTCATTTGACTGATTGATATCCAAGCATCCAATACTCTACTAACTACCCAACAGACTCAGTGCCACCTAACTCCACTGCATTCACTGGCACCACAAACACTACTATGCCAAGCGAATAACCGCTCAGCTGACTACCACTTCACCTTGCTGAAGCAAAGGACTACAAGTAAGCATTGGAGGTAAACACAAAAAACAAAATACCAGCAGTTTTCAATATTTTAAACGTGCTAAAGACATAGAGCATAATTCAATTTGACTCAATCCATATCACATAAAAGGCGAAATATAGAATCCAGCTTACGTCTTTGCTGGGCTGAGATAGCACACCTGACACTGACAACCAGATTTTCTCCCCAGACGGCGGCGGTATATCCCTTCCACCATCAGCTTCACTTGTGCGATCACTATCAGTAGCCGACTACAGTCACAAAACCACCATCACAATACAACAGCAATAGAACAAGGATACAATGCATTTTTGGTAATATTCACTTTGATATTAATTTTACATTATTATTTCACAATAACTGTATATTACATTAACATGTACACGCTGCTTCAATGTTTAAATAGACCCTGCTACACCCTGTTCTTGATTGCGGTGTTATGCATTACTATGTTACTTGTAATGCATTATTGTGCAACTCACTACTATGTTTGGTAACAAATGCTGTAACTAATTATATCCAGGTCAAAGTAAAAACGGAAGCACTTCTATAGTGACATCACAACATGTCACTTAAAAACTCACAGATGAGGAACAAGTTTTTGTTTACAGCCGTGTTAACACTCTAACATACCATTACTACAGTATCAATATACTCTTTAAAGAGGAAACCACAACTTAGCCAACTAGAAACACAGCTGCCACATATCTGTTATGTACTGGAAATCGGTAAACAACCAGTTTCTGGAATTGAAATTGTTAAAAGAAATGCCCTCCCATAATCTTTATCATTAACATTTGGAAATTAAAGGTAACCACTTATTACTCATTTCACAGGGTTGTGTGTAACACTCTCAATAAATCACACATGACATGGCACAAACTTATCTTCTGTCATTCACAGTCCTAAGAAAGATGTTCTATTTGAAAATAAAATAAAGAAATATTTATTGCACTATTAAAGTCAAGAAATAGACCAAATATGCAGTGCAACAATGTCGATAGACAGAAAGCACACAAACACAGATCTTGACAGATAAATGACCTAAAAAAGAAAGCCAGACATGCGCAGGGTTGGGTTAATGCCGGCAACAACCTATTGTTGCCGGGACAGTGGCAATAACCGGTTATTGCCAGTTGTTGCCGGCCGGTTATTGCCAGTTGTTGCCCATTTTCTCCAAAGTAAGGGCAAGGCAAATGAAAATCATATTTCACTGCACAGACTGCATAGTTATAATAAATGTTTCTTGTGTGGGAAATTAAAACTACTGTAGTAGTAAATCTATATTACCCCTTAGTATAAATGTAGTTTAAGTCAATTATATGAGATTAAGATAAGAAATTCTGACCTACAGTTCAACTACTCCAAAATAAACTGCCATTTGCACTGCAATAGTAATATTCAGGTCAACAGGGTCATTACCTTCTCTATATATTACTTTCCCTGGTAGTATATAATTTAATAATAATGTATAGAAGCCAATGGTTTGGCAAAATATCTTATTCATAATTACACAATTCGATATTGACTGTACTTAATATGAAAACCTTGTAAATTTATGTCTTTTATTAAGAAGAAATTATATGGTTATTTAAATCAGGTGATTTTTATTTGGAAAAACTTGATTGATTTAAAGCATGATATATTTAAAATCAATCAACTCTGTAAAGTAGCAAGCCAGAAGAAATAAAAAATGAAGCTAACTGTGAAGATTCCATATTTTATTACCACAATAATTAATGGTTTCTATTTTTGCCAAAAGGTTTTTGCCAAGAGGTTGTTGCCATTATTGCCAAGAGGTTGTTGCCGGGACGGTTATAGCCATGGCAATAACCGGTTATAACCGGCGGTGGCAACAACTTGCCAACCCTGGACATGCGCAATGCAGTAGGGATGGGCCGATTAAGCGTTCGGTAATTGGTTCGGGCCGGAATTTGCACTAATCAGTATTAATCGGAATCACCGATCCCAGGCCTTAAAATCCGAATAACAAAAAGTATTATTTTTGACTAAAAACAATTTCTTCTTTCATTAAAACAGAAATAGTAACCTGTTTTGGCGACCTCCTACGGTAATATTTAATCTTAAATATTGAAAGTCCGTGTAAAACAATAAAATTTTAAGTCGATGCATCATCAAAATGGCGAACAGTCGGGCTTTTAGTAACAAACAGTGCCTAGAACCAAATAAAAGTGAATATTGCTGATTAATCAGATTGGAATCGGTGAAAAAAGCAGACCAACTAATCGGAATCGGAAATCGACAAAAATTGCCAATCATCTCTACAATGCAGCATATTAAATATTTCTTATTGAGAATTAAAGATCACTTGAATGTCACTTTTTAAATAATGCACAAGGTATTGGCAGGAATATCAGTAGTAAGTCATTGCTAGCAAAGTGCAACTTCTGCCATAGTTCAATGTCTTCCTCTTCACCAACACACTAAAGCTGTCTAAAAAACACATTCATGGCTGCAGTAGAAATAAAACCTGCGAAATATATAGAATTCAAATAAAACTTAATATATTTAAGCTCAAAAACTTGAAAAAATGTCAAGAAAACAGTTTAAAGCCACTTGAAAATGAAAAGTCCTTGTCCAAAGATCATCTGTACAAAGCATCATGAATGACTTGAAAGATAAAAGCAATCAAAAAACTGTCCTTATTCTCTGGTGCCCTTAAATAACTGCTAAATAGTTCTACTACATGAATCTTCTATTTCCCCATAACACGAAGTGTGACAGTTTTAATGCTTCCTCCTGTACAACTCAAAACTGTGACAAAATGTATTTTCCATGTTACTGTCGAAACCCATACCTTCTATAACGAAGAAGTAAATTTTTGTCCCGTGGAGTCGGACCCATCTACTTTATCACAATCTGAAATGTACTGATATCACTGCATATGCTTTGTCATGACCTTCAGATCAGACATCATGGCACCAGACTCCTTTCTGCCTAACACTTTACTGGGCATTCACTGCTTCATTATACTTGTAGCATTCATTCAACAATAATTTTATTCAACTTGAAACTAAGTAAGAACCTGTAAATTACTAATTTTCTTGCAAACTAAATCTCAAATCCAATCATAATTCTCATTCAAGTATGTATTAATCTCAAAACGAATCAACAGACTCAACTCCATTTAACTCTTTAAAGACCAGCTGCATTGGTTCTCACAGTCACTTTTAGTACACTCTCATTGTTATAAGTGTTAAATTTAAGTGTGATTCACACACTGCATAAAATTAATGTCTACACTTATTCCTATATAGTACATACATATGCAATACCTTTTACAGGCCTTTGATAGGCTCTGAAAACATATAAATGACCTAGAAGAGGTCACTCAAACCTTTGCATAACACAGATGAAAATTTGCAACTTCTGATAATTACAGCAATAACTGAGCTACAGTTTTGCATCACTCATTTATACACATGTGGGATAGTTCTTGAGATAGTAGACCTAAAAGTCAGTGATCTGTTTCAATTTATAATCCCATTTTGCAAACCACAATGGCGAACAAATAAGAAATCTGGCTAATGTTTTCAGCAATTTGGAGTCGGATGAAGCATCGCTGTAAAAGGATTTCACAGATCTTTTGGTAGCAGGACCAACAGTACTGTATGTAGCATTCATAGTAACAATTTATAGAACTTTTAAACCATTAATGAAATTGATATCAGTAGTGAGTCTGAGAAGATGATGTGTCAACAAGACCAGTTTTTTTGTCATCTTCAATAAGGGCTGGTCAAAATAATCTCGTAAAAGGGTCAGGTGAAACCAACGAAAACCCCAAAAATATCTGCTGGAGCCAGAAAAAGGGCTAAAGATATAGGGAATGCAAAGGGTATAGATATGATAAAATTGTTTTATGCTGCAGTATTTCTCACACATGTCCAATTCATGCAAGAATTTAAACAGTTTGATAAACATTTGGCATCACAATTGAGGATGGCATATCCAGAATGCCTGCAAGAAGAGCTATGCAATGGTCTAATGAAAGAATGTCATAATGCAGGGATGGTGAACCTATGGCAAGCGTGCCCAAAGTGGCACGCACTCAAAGTTTTTTGGGCACACAGAATTTGCAGTGTCCCTCAAAATTTCAAACTTAGAAATACAAAATTAATAATATAGTAATCCACATTTTTTTATGAAGGACTCTTGTAACATTCTAAAGCCATCTTTGAAATAATGTCTTTTAATTCATTTTTTGTCACACTATTTGAATTAAAACCTACACGAGAATAACAATTATATACAGCAAAATTCTGAGGGGAACACGACGGTATTTTTAAAACTGTTTTAGCGAATGTTTTAACGGCAATTTGGCACACACCTTAAAAAAAGGTTCACCATCCCTGTCATAGCTGCATCAACTGATAATAGGACTGCATGATCTTTATCTGGTGCAGTTTGTAACATCAGCATTAAATCAAGCCTAATTAACGAATACATTGAATTTCAAAATTTCACTGGTGAGATTTATCAATTTCTAGCACCTGATACATTTCAATTAATAAAATGGTGGTGCATCCCATATTTTATCACCATTCTCTTGAATCCACATGTCAAATGAGAAGCAAAGGCAGGGGAAAGCAGAAAATCAGAATGTGAGGATTCTAGGGGGCCAGCTCTACCTGTGTGCCTGAAGAGCGATTCAGGCTTCCTTGCTTTTTAAATGCTTTATCCTGTAAAAATTGTACAGTTTGGTTACAGTTTGTCCCAGAAATATGGACAGTTACTGCAACAGCAGCTAAAAAAAGTTAGGATGACTCTTAAAACATGAAAGAATTATTCATACAAAAACATTTCATGTGGTGGAAAAACTGTGTTTGACTGAAAAGGTAAAGTAAAACTTTAATTAAATTTAAATTTTACAGTAACAACAGAAACAAGTACTGTTAATGGGACACAACATCAAAAATAAGATATTACTGTAATCTAAAATAATACTGTACAATGAAAATATCTTAACACGATATGAAGATATACTATTAGTCAAAGTTCTTCACTTTTAAACTGCTTCACCACAATCTATCACAAACTGCATCTGTAAAATAAGTCTGTCTTTATACAAACTTACATGTATAAGGAAACAAAACAAAGACATGGTAACAGCAATGCTCCTTTTGGGTTTACCTGTTGTCACCCATGAGCACTACTGCAACAAAATGTAACATGCACATGTATTTTGGTTATCAGTAAAGCTTATGAATTGAATTCCTAAAGATGTGAAACACAGTAACCTACATCATCAGCTGTCTTTGTCTCTTTGTAAATATCCCACCAGGAAGACTGAGAGTCAGCTCGACCTCCCTGAAACACTGAAAATCACTAAAACACTTAATGACAGTCCAGATTAATTATCAACCACTTCCATATACTCTTATTTTAGCATTTCGTTCACAACTGTTGTCATCATAAGGAAGTCACGCTGTGTCCCTGCATAGTTTTGCGCACAGATGAAATGTCTATTCTTAACAACATTAAATATACAGGTTAGCACAGAGTGTTTTCTACTCTGATTCTTCTTCTTCTTTTCTTTAAGTTCTCTGCCCTTCGGCAGGTTTCAACTTCCAATGACGCCACTCTTCTCTGTGCTGTGCTTTTTCCTTTAATTCGCTGTATCCGTCGGCCATCCATCCCAGCATCGTCTTCCCCTCCCTCTTTTCCCTACCATTCTCCCTTCTATGATTTCTTTCAGGAGGGAGTCTCCTCTTAATACGTGCCCCACCCAGTTCTTCTGTCTTTCTCTATAAATTGTTGTTATTAGCGATCGTTTTTCATCAACCATTTGTAGTACCTCATCATTCGTTATATGCTTAGTCCAGCTCACCTTCTCCATCCTTCTCCAGATCCACATCTCAAAAGCTTCTAATTTCTTAATCTCTTCTTTTCTGTTGGTCCAGGTCTCTGACCCATACAGTGTCACACTCCATACCAGTGTTTTGACCAGTCTTTTCTTTGGGCTTTTATTTAGCCCTCCTCTCAACAATTCTCCTCTTTTCATGAAAGCATCTTTTCCCAGTGCGATTCTTCGTTTCACGTCGCTTTGACACCTTGCATCTGTTGTTATCATGCTTCCCAAGTAACAAAAGCTCTTGACCTGTTCCACCTCCTCACCATTGATTTTTATTTTCTCTGTTACCTCCCGCTCCTCTCGGCTTATCCTCATACTCTTTTGTCTTTCCAATGTTTATTTTCATGTTGTATGTCTTTGAGGTCAGATTTAATTTGTCCATCATCTTCTGTAGACCTGCCTGTGTCGTCGACAACATTGCTTGATCGTCAGCAAATCTTAAGGCTTTTATAAGTCTTCCTCCTACTCTGATTAGATTATTCTAATTGGCACTTTATAAATTTCGAATTACAAATACAATCACAAACATACATACGTACAGCTTTGTCTCAAATCTCCTTAAAGATTGGATAAAGGTGTGTCTACTTGAATCTTTGAGATAAACATAATGGAAATAAGTCAGCATAATCAGCTTACATGCACTGCTCTCTCCAGGTTTTGATTTGTATGTCTTGAGCTCTTCTTGCAGCTTTGCTATCTCATTACTTTGATCATTAATACGTGTTTCGGCTGCCTTGAGTTTACTGAAAAAGATAATATCATGTACAACTGCACATTATGATGACTTTGTTCTCACAGAGCAATGCCTAATGTTCCCAGTAACTTTTCCAAGTTACAGGATCAAGGCTCAGTCAGCTAAATGCAAGAAACTTCAAGACGAGCTTCCACCAGGCACAGCTCTTCTAAAGTTCTTATGTTAGTTTGCAGAGAACTACAGTATCATAGTTCAGGATGCTGTGTGACAAATTTATTTATTTCAGTGAAGAAGCAGCTAGCCAATCAGTACTTCAAGAACCTGATTAATCTATGTCCATAGAAAAAGACTGGTGTCAAAGCATAATGGAAGCCTAAGTGACAAACTGACCGCAGTCAAAGCTTGACACATTGATTAACATGAGAAGAAATATGAATTGCCTGATTAATATGTTGTAAAATATACATTGATATGTCATGTAATACACAGCAATGAAGAACACTTCTAGTGCAGAACAATTCAAGACTGATTAAAAACCATACAAACTTACTTCTCCATTTCTACTTGCTTCGCCTTGGAATAACTCAGCTCTTTACGAATGTATTCCTTTGCCTGAATCTCACTCTGTAAATTAGACTGCAAGTCAAGCAGTGCCATCTTGTCTAACTTCTGCGACCGACGATTCCTCCAAGTACGCTGATCCTGCAATACAACAGAAGCATGAAGATGGTAAGGATACAGATATTAATTTGTGGAAAACAGACATCATATTTTGGATAGGTAAGTTGATCAAAGACATAAAATCAAAAAGACAACTGATACACATAAACAGAAAGACAGAGATAGAGGTCTAACTATAAACAGACATGTATGTAAAATGTTACTTACTGGGCAGAATCTAAGCCTATAACCAATGACACAATCAGTAACAACCAGCAAAAGTAAACATGCATTCTTCAACATTATACAGATTTGATAATGTTCCTTGATAATGAGTTCAGGAGTGCATATAAGCCTGAAAACAAACATTAAGAAACACATAAGGACTGGAAGAGGTAAGTTTTTGGCTGAGAGAGAAGTCTTGGCGAGTCATGGACACAAGGAAACAGAGAGTTCCAGATGGAGGAACCACCAACTGTGAACAAGCATGACAGAAAAACATGTACCAGGGACCATGTACTTTCCATTGGATGCTGATTGAAAAGAGCATGGCCCTTAGACACAGCTACAGGGTATAACCAGATACGGAGAAACAAATGTATGTATGTATGTATATGGCCATTTATATAGCGCCTTACAAGAAACTCATGAAAGCGCTAAATCTCAAAACTGTGGATGTATAATACCACAACAACATAAATTTTTCTACGAAATTACTTTTCAGGCAGTTCTTACCGGTGCACCAGTGGCTTTGAGGTTTTCTAGCTCATCCGTCATCTTATTTGCCAAAGTATGAAGATAACCACGTGCATCCTTCTCTTCATTTACTCTACAGAACAATTGACAGGTCACCTACATTAGGTTCCGATTTATTCACTGCACGGACAACACTTTTAACTTTTCTATGCCAGTTTCCCTAGAATCCCTACACAAGGACCCACCACTGGCACTGTAAATCCTGTTGCTTTATATCTATTCATTTCTATGTAATGTTGGGTGAGTCACATCTAGGTAGATGAAGACTCCCAAGAAACATTTTGCCTAGTTTCATTCATTTATGCTTTAAATCATACATCACAAGTGCCTATTATACAAAGCCTTAAATCATGGTAAAATGAACATATTGACTTGTGATGCTTCATGCAATATGTATCACCCAACCTAATCAATCAACTATATACAAAAATGTTGTCTGCACTAGCCATGGAAGCCAAATTACCTTCATGCTTTATTCTAACACCAGACGTGTGAAACACTTACTGCCGTACGATCTCAAGTATTCTCTCTTCGCACAGTGCTGTGCTTCTCTGTATTGTTCTAAGTTCTTCCATTTCCCTGTGCAGCTCAGCTCTTTCGTGTGAAGTCTGGCTTATTCGCGTTTCATATCCATCAATCTGTTCCTGCATCTGCAAAACAACATAACATGTTGCTTACCACCCAGACAAATGTGACATTGCCACCACATTTTCGGTGGCATTGATTTGAAGAAAAAACACTGTTAGTAAAGCGCAAGTGCTTTTCTCATGTTAATAAAGAGAATTATTACTTGACAGTTCATTGTTCTGCACATTGGGACATGGTAGCCAATTGCTTACAGCACTCACCTTGTACTGAAATAAAATACAGCCCGTAAAAACAAAGTTTTTTACTATATCCATCTAGTATCCTATAATGCGTCTTACGAAGCAGTTACCTCTACAAATATATAGTCCGCGTCATTTTACGTCATAGCGGGCGTTTAATCAGGCAGCGCGCCCGTTTTTGTTGCGGCCAATGGCAACGCTGGCCAATGACAACGCTGCGTATGGGAAAAGGGATTCCCCGATTCGAAAAGTTGAGTCCCCGATTCTATAAGCTAGCCTTTTTGGTGGAGCTGAAATTTTTATAGAATGAAATGTCTGCGAGGGCGAGTCTATCTGCCAAGTTTCAGGACGATTGAATGATTGTAAGTGATCGAATTAGTCGTCGCAAGATTTGACGTTTTAGCCTGTGGCTCAAACATAGTTACATATATTCAAGATTTCCGTAAGTTAAACTAGATGGATAAATAAAATACAGCCCGTAAAAACAAAGTTTTTACTATATCCATCTAGTATCCTATAATGGGTCTTACGAAGCAGTTACCTCTACAAATATATAGTCCGCGTTCATTTTACGACATAGCATGCGTTTAATGAGGCAGCGCGCCCGTTTTTGTTGCGGCCAATGGCAACGCTGGCCAATGGCAACGCTGCGTTTCGGAAAAAGGGGATTCCCGATTCGAAAATTTGAGTCCCCGATTCTATAAGCTAGCCTTTTGGGGGAGCTGAAATTTTGATAGAATGAAGTGTCTGCGAGGGCGAGTCTATCTGCCAAGTTTCAGGACGATTGAATGATTGTAAGTGATCGAATTAGTCTTCGCAAGATTTGACTTTTTAGCCTGTGGCTCAAACATTCAAGCAAGCAAGCAAGCAAGATTTCCGCAAGTTAAACTAGATGGATAAAAAGGATGAGTTCGAGCCTTGTCTGAGACCGTTATCGTGTAGGGACTTTTGAGCAAGTCCTTCACTCGCAACTACTCAGTGTCATCGATTAACGGTTGGTCATTAGCCATCATATCAATTACAATTCAATTGATCACAAGAAAATACTATAAATTCTGTAATTAAGAATAAGAGAGGGTCAGCTTAAAATCTGGTAGAACTCACTGCATCAACTTCCTGAATAAGCTTGGCAATATCGTTTTCCAAGGTATTCTTCTCTTTTTCCAGCTTGCATCTCTCATTTTCCCAATGGTCTTGTCGTTCCTTCAGCTCCTGCTTTGCCGCATCAACCGTCTCACGGAGATGGACAAGGTCGTCCTGGAGGTGGTGGCGTGCACTGTCTGACTCTGCCAGCTGGTCCTTAATCGCCAGCAGGTCAGAATTGTAGTGTACCTTCATGTTAGCCATTACGTCCTCGTGTTGCTTTTTCAACTTTTCAAGCTCTGTCTTCAGCCTTGAAGTTGGAAAAGAAAACCACTCACTATACAAGGCATTGAACAGTGGCATGCAATTAAAACAGACACACCAATGAAAATGGGCATATACAATATCTGCTGCTCATTTCCTCCTTTCTCGTAGTTCCTTATTTTACTAACCATGCGTAAATAATCAAATGTATGGCTTTGCACTTTGAAATAAGAAATAAAAAGAGATAAGGTCTTTAATTACTTTTCTTTAATTATGACTGACTGAATAATTACCTCAGCTAAATGAATCTGAAATGATCAGAACCTGAACAAAGGAACCCAAGTGAGGCTAACCACAGTGCAAAGTCAACAGCACAGCATCCATCCATCACAGATCACAGTTGTCCCCTCACCTTAACAATGCAACACTGCCTTTCTATCTGTAAAGAATGGTCTTACTTTGAATCCGAGGCTTCTACTAGACAAGTAAGCTACAAGCACATTTTATATCAATACCTGAACACTGTTCTGTTTTGCCAGTGCAAGGCTCAGAGCAGTTTTGACTACATATCTTGAGAGGGTGCCATATAAATACACTGAATGTGTCTGACTATGGATGTCCTCTCTTCTTGGATGGCCTCCAATCGGCTACTCTTAAATCCCTCTAAAACACAGCTCATTTGGCTTGGTAGCCGTAGACAATTGCAGGGTATCGACTTTCCTCAACTTACCCTGCTCTTTCCTCACATAACCTTTTCTCTCACAGTTCGTGATCTGTGACTTTCTCTTGACTCCGAGCTTACTTTGTCTCAACATGTGAACTCAATTGCACGGAGTTGTTATTATCAGCTTCGTCAGCTTCGAGTGGTCTCTCACTCTCTCTCTCATGATGCAGTTGTGGTCCTTGTTCATGCCTTTGTTACTAGTCGAATTGACCATTGTTCCTCACTACTTGCTGGCCTTCCCCTTGGTGTTTTGGGGCGACTAGATCGAGTTCTACGCTCGGCTTATTGGACGGCTTCCTAAGTACTCTCCTGTCTCTGCATACATGCGTGATGTGTTGCATTGGCTGCCTGTGTCTCAGCGGATCTCATATCGCATTGCTGCTCTGGTTTCTCGTTGTGTTCTTGGCTGCGCTCCATCTTACTTGCGTGATCTTTGCCGCCCAGTGTCTGATGTTCCAGCGCGTCGGGTGCTTCGCTCTGCGACGAGGGGTGAGTTCCTTGTTCCACGGACTCGCTTGGCTATTAGGCAGCGCCGTGCTTTCTCGGCCCTTCCATCTGGAATGACCTACCACTTAAGCTCCGTTTTTACTTGTAAGCCATCTGACAGGGTTCTACAAGTCCCTCAAGTCTTTTTCTTTAGTCGTGGCTGGGCCGGGAGCGCTCCTGAGTAGTTTCTTGAAGGGGCGCTATATAAATGCTCTGAATGAATGAATGAATGAATGAATGATATGACTTTACTCTCCATCTGCATTAACTTCACCCTTTCCTCTTATAAAAAATAAACAACCAACCTCTCATCAAAATCTTGATTTGGAACACTTCTTCCAATGGCCAGCATCGCCTCCAAGCCTTCTCGCAACTTCTTCTCTTTTTCAGCATCCATCTGTGCTTCATTTAACGTCGACTGAAGCTACAACAGCATCATCATCCAAGCACATATAAATCCACAATGTCGCAGCTGGTTTGGCAATCCATTACATCAGGGATTCCCACTCTTTTTTATGCCCTGCACCCCTGGGAAATGTTTGAATATTGTTCGCACCCCCTACAAAAGTATCATCACATTTAAAGATGCATACAAGAAATTGTTACTACTGATATTTGTGCCTACAAGCCTTAGGCTAACCTTAAAGGCTTGCAATGTTACATGGAAATAAACTTCTAAGATCATGGCCTTACTCATACTTATCCTATGATGGCTCAACAATTTATAGGCCTAATGTATTATCAATGCATTCTTATAATTCATACTTTCCCTATCTGTCGCATCCCCTGAAATGACATGTCGCACCACCTGGGGGTGCGTGCACCCCAGTTTGGGAACCCCTGCATTACATCTTGTGCAGAGTCTGGTGTAGCAGGGGAATATGTTAGTAGCTTCTTAGTTTTCTGTGTAGCTTCACAGCTATCAGGTTTAAAACTCAGATGAAAACTCAGATGAGAATGAAACCAGCTAAAGTTAAGAAAAATTATTGTAAGAATTCCCCAAGCCCGAGGTAATTTGATTAAAATCCCACTGTTACAAGCAGCAGGATTGCAGGAGGAACAGTTAAACTCAACTGTGCAAGCTGGAGAGAAATGGACAACATGGGAAAGGACAGAGCAAACAGACAGTCAAGTCCAGTTCAGTGATGATGTTTGTCATGAATACAACGATAGGATTGAAAAGGGTGGAAAGCAGTACATCAGGGCAAACATTGAAAATGTGCTGTATAACAGTATTCTACCAACTAAATTTAGTACTATACCTGAAAAATTGTTCTCAGATGCAGCTGGTTAATGTAACAAAATAAGACACAGAATCCAGGACCACAAACATGTATTCATTATTATTTAATGATAAAGACCGGTTTATATCTACATGCTTTTAATATCCACAATTCTCCTGGTAAGGCAATATAACAACAAACAAAGCCAACAACAAAGTAACCAAACAATACCCCATCATCAACAAAACAAAAGAATAAGTATGACAGGTGATCTAGAGAAGACTCCCCACTTGTTTCCACATAAAGCAGTTCTTATTCCATACAGTAACTGTTTATTTTTATGAAGTTATTGTTTTTCCTCTGAAATAGTACTAAAACTGAATTAGAGAAAGAAAATAACATTGACTGACCTCTCTTCGGCTCTTTTCCAGTTTTCGTTGTTCCTGGCCAATGGATTCCAACTTCTGCCGAAGTTCTTCAATCTCTTCGTCCTTCTCTCTCACCTGACGAGACAACTTTTGCTTTGCCGTTAGCAAGGTTGTATACCTATATCAACATGATTTGCATACACAATGCTATTAGACTATAGCTATAATCTAGCTGATGAACACTGGCATCAAGTAAGCCAAACACCAAAGCACAGAGATGGGTTAAGCTCTGTAACCCATGATCAGATGTCAGCCAATGGTCAGTAGATACATCAATGAAAAATTGTACCTTGATGAATGTATTTTATTCAGAAAATAACTTCATATTTAATTCCTGTCCTGACAGAATATATTTAAAATAAATTAAAATAGTATAAATTTACAAAATGTTTTAACTTCTGACTTCTAATGATAACAAATGTCATCATCTTACTGTTTTTTTTACTTTAACTTTCACTTGCTTGGTCACTGCAAGTATGTTTTCAATTATAATCTTTCTTTAAAGGCCACCATTAATTTTCTAATGTAATCTGTAATTTGGTGTCCCTACTTAGCGGGATTCTTTATCCCTTTAGGGCCTCCTTTTTTGTAGCCGTGTTGAAATTTATATGTAAACCTGATGATTTTGTTTAATTTGGTTGCAAAATAAACATTTTGATTGATTGATTGATTGATTGATTGATTGATTGATTGATTGATTGATTGATTGATTGATATAAGCTTTAAATTCTCACATCAAATAAATAAAATAAACTTCAAATTCTGAAGTCATATAAAGGATGATGTTCAGAATTAAGAAAGACATGCAAAGACAGGGCAGATTGTGCAGAGAATGGCTTGATGACATAGAAAACACTGGTGCCAAAGAATGTCCACAACTTGACTGTGGAGGTGCATGAAAGAGAAATACAATTAAATGCAAACTATGGTAATAACTTTTAGCCCTTGGACAGAGATTATGATGATGCAATACACCAGGCAGAGTAAGTTACTTATTGAAGTAATTAGATCAAACTGTTTTAATCCGCATACTTTTCGTTCAGTTCCGTGAAGTCATCAATTGCCTTCTTGCGCTGTGAGACCGCATCTTTTAGCTCCTTTGCATGCAGACGGACTTTGTCATTGAGGTCAGCCATTTCATCAGCCTTCTTTTTATTCACTGCCTGGCCATCCTTCAACTCTCTTGAAAGTTGCTTGCATTTATCATTCATTTGATCCTTTTCCTGATAAAGGAAAAGTTTTAAAACAGAATTTCAGCAAATATGATTCACCATTTGATTAAAATAAAGAGAACGAATCAGTTAGCATAAGATGAAATCAACCATACAGCCAATCATCCATCCAGACACTCAAACAACCAAACAACCAGCAATAAAATAATAATTCCGCATTAAACCAAATCGTAATTGAATTACAGTGCAGACCCATTAACGCGAAAACCACAACCACGTGTTAACAGACAGTATACCAACGAGACCATGATGAGGTACAGTAGTGTATAATGTACAGAAATCTTAGTGTGGCTACAAAGATAAATTTCCAAAGCAGGTGAACACAATATACAGCTGCATATGTAGCAGGGTTTAAAGTCAGCTACCGCTGGCGGCAGCTTCCCCATCCGTAATCAGGCACTCCGATACAGACTTCTTCATAGCATGATAACGGGTCTTGAATACATACTACATAGGTGTCACTGGGAGTCATGGTTTAACCGTGCTTTACGAAGATTCACAAATAAATGTACTGCACATAAACAGGTCTTCACTGTAACAACACATTCCTAGGCCTGTTACACGATATAGTGACATTGGCAATCTTTATCGATTCTAAACAATAAGAACGTAAGAATGGATCAACAAGAAATAAACTAATTATTGAATCACCAAATCAATTCTAACAACCTCTAGCCACCAAGGCAGACTGCCATGGGATAAACTACATTCAAACAGATTGGATCTTTCAGTCAAAGTACAAACACAACAGTAATAACAGAAAACAACAAAGATCCACATAACAATAACTCTAATTTGACCCAAGACAAATACTGAAAATTTACAAAGCTAGTTCACAACCTTGAGAAGTTCATCTCGCTCCTGGCTCAGATTCCGTAATTCGACTGACTTGTCCTCTGTAGAATCGAACTCTTTCCTTAGTCGCTGCAACTCGTCCTTTGTATCAGCCATGTCTGCATGTTCAAAAAGACAACAATCATCATCAAACCACTTTCTATCAATCCAGCACAACTAATGCCAAGAGACACACAAACACAAGGGTGTGAAATTATAACAACTTCATTCACTTAGCTGCAGCATATGAGGATGGGTAGCCACTCCTCTACCTCATCATTTTTTTCCCCCATCAACAAACTTTCTACTAGAGTCCCAGCTATAATCTACGAACTCGAGTCCACGGATACAAACTGCCTCCAAAGGATGATAGGAATTTTATTCCCAGAATGCTGTATAAGAACATTTACTGACAGTATTGTGAAGCCCACAATATTAGGCCACGCTGGCTAGCCACCTCAGATTATGCCGCATAATGCACTATTGCTTGTTGAAGTTGCGGCTGTGTCAACTTGATTTTTCTTGAAATAAACGAATATGTGATGATGATGAAAATGTTGCCAATGCTCTCACTTTACATTTAAGTTATCTACCGGGTATCAGTGAAACAGAAACTGATATTGATATCTCTGTCCTGGCACAGATTTGAACCTTTGACCTCCAAGCCCAGGATGGTTAGGACACTGGACTGTAAAACCAGAGACTGAAGTTCCAATCTCATAAAATTATAACATATAGTACATCACTGCAGAATTCCTTAAGGCACTGACAAGTTTACTGACCTCTCAATTTCTGCTCTAAGCTGGCCTTTTCTTCCTGTAATTTCTGAAGCTGTGCAGAAAGATCTGGTCCTGCTTTGTCAGATGGTAGTGCACTTTTAGAAGACTCTGCAAGAGAAATAAATAAATATTTCTTAATTTCAGTAATTCATATAAACCGATAATAACTGTATAACATCATAAACAGAACTGGTGATGCAATTAACATACAGAATATTGGGACGCAACCCTTCCTATCAAAACAAAGATCTAAGATCCTAGATGCATTATATGTATGCCCTTCATAATCGTCACAACCTAATTAATCATTTCATCACTCATACATTTATCATGTGACAGGTAATATAAGATTCATTACACACCCTATCAAAAGCAGACCTCACACACATGATTCTGGGGCTGTACGATCTGTCTGCTGAACCATAAACACCAAAATAGCAAACAATTTCCTCTTGAGGTTACATGACTTCATTAGAAACTGTCAGTTTCAGAATATGCACCAGGATTTAAACATCAGACAAATAGGATTTGTATTAACCAATTTATAAATTAAGCCTTTCTATCAACTCAAAACTTGCTATATAAACTTAATAGACAACAAGCTTATACATGCCTATGTGTGTAAGCGTGTATGTAAGTAGACTTGAATGTATGTACGCAGGTATGTATTGTATTGTATTTTCGTTTATTAATCAACTCTGGCTGTCATAACGCAGCTAGTTACAAGGTTCTTCATCGTTAGTCGGCTTGAGTGAAACGTAGGCCTAATTAAGCTAAAAGAGTAGGTATGTAGGTACATACATATGTATGTATTTTTGTATCTAGATAATACACCACATTTAAAGCACTTCAAAAACGTGCTGTCAATGACTGTAATATAAAGACTAAGACTTTAAAATAATTTCATTAGACTTAATATAAGGACAACAAGTACCTTGTAACTTTCTAAATAACTCGGCATTTTCCTCTTCCAGTCGTTTTACCTGACGAGTAACAGCCTGGAAAGCA
Source organism: Aporrectodea caliginosa (assembly GCA_020284085.1). Lineage (NCBI taxonomy): Eukaryota > Metazoa > Annelida > Clitellata > Crassiclitellata > Lumbricidae > Aporrectodea > Aporrectodea caliginosa. Next base: position 667,428 of record JACEVL010000322.1, read on the forward strand.
AGATCTATTTTGAATTCTTCGCTTGTTCCTTCTGATAATATGCTCATGTCTGAGAGACGACTAAAAATCAAGCAAACACATATAAATTAGATCAGCAATACAGACAGCACATCCCTCAGCAAACACAATGCTTTATCCAATGCACAAAAATCAGGCACAAGAGGCAATGTCACTCACTTCTTAAGATTTTGTGACTGCAAATGTGTCCTCCCAATAAACACATTCTTTTGTCTAAGGCAACACACCCATAAAAGAATGCAATAAAGTACACATCTTTTAACAGCATTTTGGAATGGTAGATGAGCATGGAAGGCCCCATTTATGACAGAAACTGCCATCTGTTAACTCCACCCCAGTTCATCAGTTTGTATTTCACAGTGACAAACAAAGCTGTGACAACAGTTGTTTTGCTGTGCACCCAAACTTAACAAATCCAGATGAGTCTTATAATGTCAGCATCTGCTCAGCTGAAAAATGCTTGAGAGATTGGAATGCTATTTTGGGTGGGATGAAGATAGTTCACATTTCAGTCAATGCAGCTCAATAGAACAATGAGCTCCAGCAAATAATGCAAACACTGTTAACAAAAGGAGACGGTGTGGTAAACCAATTCATAGATTGAAAACTAAATGGCAACTTAGGCAAAAAAGAAAGGCCCAGCAGAAATACAAGCTTACACACCCTCTAAAAATCATCAGCCCCATGGATAGTGCCAGATAACTGAAAAAGATGCAGTGATGACAGAATTATCAACATGGAATGCATCTAAAAAGACTCAGCATCTTGTTACTAAGAAACTCCTTAGGCAGAATGCATATCTGGAATGAATAGATACCTATGAGTACAGTTCGGTATATAGTGGCACTCAATGAAACCTAAAGCCTGAGTAAGACCAACTCACAGACCATAAGTTAAAGCTGTGCACAGAATCATGTATGCAAGACAATCAAGATTTGTAAGTACATTACATTATTGGTGATTTTGTACTTCTCAGTACAACAAAACTAAATCCTCAGGTACCATATTTTCTATACTGGATTACAATACATGCAAGAAAGCAGGCAAGTAATCCCCTATTCAGGGTAGGACAATCATATGATTTGTCAGAAGCAAGCTCCTATCCAACTAAATTATCAATTTACAGAAACTCACATCTAAAATAGTTTGACAGCATGATAAGATAGAAAACAATAGATACAGACAATGCTCATAAAAGCAATGCCTGCTAACATTACTAAGAAAGATTCAAGCAACGAATTCTATTGAAACTTCAGTCTACTATTAATAATACTGACAGGCAATGTCCTCACATGTCCAAGACTATTTCTCTCGTTAAAGTAGCCCTTAAAAACAATAAGCTGAAATATAACTCTCTCATCACTCTAATTCTGTCATCACTCCCTAATTCTCATCACTCTCGTAACTCATCACTCCCTAATTTGTTTCATTTATAGAAAAAACACACTAAGAAAAAATCTGTTAATTTGTACAGTATGTTGGGAAGGCTCTCTGGGTTCCAGTTTTTCAGATTTTTTATTATAATTGGGCTGAATAATGCAGTAGTACCACTGACTTTTGAAAATGTTAATTACTGCAGTTGGCATAATGCCAGAATATAATACCCCAAAGCTCATACATTCCCAAAAATAGGGCTTCTCAGAGACAGAAGCGGTGTTTGTTGTCACTTAGCCCTATTGACATGGTCCACACATTTAGCAAACAGTGAGCAAGCGCTTATGGCAAATAAGTGCTTCCAAGGAAGATTGACAGATCAGCTAGGAGTGCAGCAGAAAACTCAGATGAAGGAAGTTAAGGAAAACCCTGGTCGAGCCAAATGCATCACAACCAAAGGGCCAGGATTATGACATATATAATATCATGTTTCCTGGACTTTCTTCAAATCTGCATAGAACCAAATCACCATCAAGGAATGCCAGTTTTTTTTCTGAACGAGGTGGCATGTGGCGTCATCTTTGAACATTCACAGAATCTTGAGTCATCAACTGAGGCACAACATTGAGCAATCATACTCAGTAAGACGAGATCAGAGTTCTCTATTTCACTCACACTGACCATTCACTGGAATGCCAAACCTGTGGAGGACTTGAGCACCCAGAAGCATGTTAATTGGCTCTGGTCTTCATCTCTGATGTTGGTATGGAGCAGTTACCTGGAGTATCCAAACAATTGCCTGGACTTCCCATTATGAGGAACACAGAAAGCCCAAGACAGTCATCCATTGTGTGGATGAGTAGCAGTGTGTCTGACAGATCATATGGCATAGCTTGGTGGGAGTGAAATGTTCAGTTAAATTTTGAGGTGTAATTTTTACATGCTAACGGCCACCATAATCCTGATTTATAAAAAAGAGGTATATACGAACAGAGCACAGCTGACAGCCTTAATACCTTTTTTCACAACTACTGATCACAAAAGCTCACCTGTTTGATGTGAAGGTAAATCCCACAAAAGGAAGATGCCGCCCGGTAAACGCTGAGTTAGACGTTGGAGGCACCGTTTCCTAAACATAGTCATTTCAAAAGCCACTGTTATTTCACTGCTAAAACTCTCTAAATCAGTTCTCATTTCAAAAGCCTGGAACTTAACAGAATTGCAAAGTTAAACAATAGTTCACAATTTAAGAAGCAGTTTTGGGCAGGCAGCATATAATGAGAATCAAATACCAGAATCCAAGAATCCAACAACCAATCTTTTGCCAGTGACAGCAATGATAAAAGAAGTTGCTAATTTTGCACCCCAATTTACCCCTCAACAAATCATCTTTATTTACCTAAAATCATCATCTGCTGTTAACTTTAGAGGCAGAAACATAATGCACAATACCAAATAACTTCACAGGCCATAGAAACAAATAATCTGACAAAAAGACTAAGCAACACTTTCACAAGAGAGGCAACAACAATACACATCAAAAATAGCAAAAAAGAGCCAAACAACCACGGCAACTAAGACAGAAGGATCAAATAAGAAAGCATGACCAATTAACAGTACATTAAGGTAGTGTACCACGAAGGGAACAAAATATGTCACGCTTAAAATATAGCACTGAAATAATGATAATAAAAATTATCACAATACAGCAGGCAAGAAGAGTAACAACAGATGCAGTATCACATTTTCACATATTTAACATGTCTAGAACATAAAATACATTTATAAATATACACTCTGCCATAGAGAATGACACAGTAACGGTTAATGTGGTAATCCCACAGTAACAGAATTGAACAAGATGAAGACAGTATATAACAACAGCCTTTGAGCAAACTCGGATAACAGGTAACAATTTTTCATTAATTAATTCAGAGCTGTTTTTATTAAGACAAGACTTGGATTATTCTTAAATGAACATTTTAACCACATTACATGTAGTGTAATATTGGCATTAGTTTCTGATATTAAGAGTTCAGAAGGTCACATTCATTAGGCTTTTACAGAGGTGTGCATGCCACCACAGACTGCATTTGATGGCAACTATTGCTCCAGTGTAAATGTAGGCCAGTTGACTGTGAAGACAGTCCTCGAGGACATGACATGTGGTTTCACAACATGGACCTTGTTTAAACCTTCTGATCATAGTAGGCTAAATAAGCCAGCAGCGGTAACATGGTGCTATATTTAAATTTATTTTAAATAACGCGAAAACTCATAAACTTATTTAGTAGCAGAAAATGGTTGTGTATGCTATCCTCAGTCGTGCAGGTGTGTAGTGCATGTGCACAGCTTAGAGGGAACATTGTCCATGAACAGTAACTTAGATACACAACAGATATCCAGATTTTAAATGTTACGTAAAAATGCACACATGTATAATGACATGCATGCATAATTTTATATGTATGCCTACATATATAAAACATAAATGAACTTACTTTTTTACATTCCTGATAGTCAGCATTTAATAAAATGTTAAAACACTATACAAAACTTAGATGTACAGATTCTAAATTAATTAACTTGTTTATAAGAAAATTGTGGTTCATAATGTTCAAATGTACAGCCAAAACAAGGTTAGTAGTGTGCAATTAGAAACATGAGGACTTATACACAGCAGTATCTTTATTGTTTTGGCTAATGTTTCAGCGATAAGATACATAAACAAAACACACAATGATTCTGCACTAACAACTGAAGCATCAAATACAAGTCACTCAACAAATGTAAGCCATATACCAAGTACTGTTAATGACAATATCTGATTATTTCTCTGGGCTTTGGTAGAGAATGTTAAGGGAGAAAACTGAATGCCACATGTATTCATTGCAAAGATGAATAACAGCATTTTGTATACCATGAAAAAATGTAACCCATCACATCCAACGTTATAACTTCACTTAGCTCGGTTATTATGGAAAAAATCTGCACAGGCTCCTAAACAGTACAATTAAAAATGAAACTAAACAGACTCCTCACTCAGCTACAGAAATGCAGTTATTACTGTTTTCATTTATTAATACTTTAACAATAAGCTGCAATGGTTTCCCAGTCACTTTTAGCACACTTTCGTCATTAAAGTGTTAAAGCCATAGCAATACCATCAGCATTAACCTAATGCAAATACCTGCTAACAAGCACACAGCTAACAAGTCTCTACTTCTCACCCTAAAAAAATCAGTGAAAATTGTAAAATTGTCCCTCTAAGCTGCACACATGCAGCACACACATGCATGACTTTCAGAGGATAATTTTCAAAAATCTAAAAGCAGAATAAATTTGTGCCTAAATTTAACCAAAATAGTAGTGTAAGACACTGAATACGCTGCACAGAAAAAAACACCACTGACATGCTCCATGACATGCTGCATGAGAAGATTTCAACAAAGCAATCAAAATCATATTTCTCAAATGAAATACAAAGCATAAACTTGTTTCCACCATGTTCTGAATTTTTCCCCTAGTATGATTTTAGCAAAGCAGAGAACCATTACTTAAAACCCAGAAACTATCCCTTTTCATATTTTTATTTTACCCCAAAATGTGTCGCTTTAAATTTGAAAACTGTAAATACTGCTCTCCAGCCCTGTTACTTCATAAATAAAGTCTGTCATGATTTGACTACAGGCTGTCTTGTGCAAGCATATCCCAAGAAATGGATGCATGGCTCTGCCATTGCTTTTCAATCTCACATAATGCACTTGGATTCAATCTATTAACGTAGATGTGAAAGACCACAATGCAACCACATCTGTTCTGTATTAATCTGTTAACTGTCTCAAACTCGATTAGGATATATGTCGGCATAAATCAATCAAGCAGCAAAGAAGTGGCTGGAAAGCTGCAAGTTTTGCAGCACACATAGAAAGTGATAATCCTTAAAACATCACGAAAAGGAAATTCCGTAAATCAAAGAACATGACTCACATTTGGCCTAAAGTCAGTGTCATCAACATCGAAGTTTGATGTGTCAGAAGGGCTGCTGACAGCTGGAATAAAAGGAGCTGATCCTACAATAGTCAATAAAAGAAAGTTAGACCTGCTTACTTGATACTTATACAATAATTTAATTAAGCCTGTTTTGGTATGTACATGAATATGCATGCATTGTCTAGCAAGTATGCCAAATGCTACAGGTACTGGTAATGTTAGGGCTAACACTTGAAACTCAATGAAAAAGAGCAGTTCTATTCAACAAAGAGTAAAATTTTGCATTAATAATATAATTGCATTAATTACATTCTTTTACTTCACGAATGCTACACTAGCACAGTTGAAGACCATTTTCTTCTGTCATGGTCTTGCACAGTCATCAGGAATACCTCTGATGAGTTTTCTCAAAGAGGTGCAGTATAAATAAGCCCTTTAAAATTACAATTACACACAGCACCCAGTCAAGTACTGAGAGCCGGATGGGCATATTATCAGCGCGCACTAAAACTGTGTTGTCTCTACACTTCCAGCGTCTCTGCCACAGTAGGTCAAAGTCACGTCATTGCATGTCCAAGAAGAATTTATCTTTTTATATCTAACTTTTTCAAAAAAAGCAACTGAAGTACCATCTCGAATGTTATCCCAGTCAATTCCTGTGAAGAACGGATGTGCCTTGAAGTCGTTGATTCCATCCTGGCCCAGCCTAACATCGGGCGTGGCTATAAGCTGTTGCATCAGATCCTTAGCAATATCAGACACCTCTGGGCAGTCATCAGGAAAACGTAGATTGTTCTACAATACAATTACCATATTGTGTCACATAACAAAATAGAGAGAATACTATAAACACGCAACTTAAATGATAGGCAACAAACACAGGCAAGGTATTTATAAGAAAGTAATAACATAATAAGGCAAAAAAAATAATGGTGTGTTTCCGGTAACAGAGTTAAAAAAAACTGGGTAGGTAGGTAGGAAAATAATTTTATTTTGGTAAAATAATTTTATGCAGTGATTTTCCAAAATTACGCCACTGCCCATTTATGCACAGCGATACATGCTGTACCAAAGTATGTATTTTCTATGCGAGTATTAAAAATGCCTATTTGCAGAATGTACCTACAAACTGCTGTAGAAAACAATCTTATTTATTTCATTTTGTTGCAATGTGAAATGGAAGGGGCAGGGGTGGGCAAGGAATTATGGATTATGTTCATTAAACAATAAACGTGTAGCAGACAACGGCTATTTAGGAAATATGCATGGGTGGTAACGTGAGAAAATCGCTGACTTTTCTGTGTCTGTTATCTCCTCAACATCATACATGTGTGTAAATTGTTCATGGGAAACATTTAGCCCATTTATTGCTATAATATTATTAACGCTGCATAGAAAGAAATATGGTTTCCTAACGTCGTCTGCTAAGGAAACTGCTTGCTAGGAAGATTGGTTGCTACGAAGACTGGTTGTTAAGGACACTAGTTGCTAATGAAGGCAGTTGCTAAGCAGGACAGTTTCTAAGGATAACTGTTGCTAAGGAAGGCGGTTGCTAATGAGGTTGACATAGAGGCTGCTTGCTTCAAAGCTTGGTTGCTAAGAAGACTGGTTGCTATGAAAGTAGAATGCTACGGAGGTTGTTAAGTAGGCTGATTGCTATTAAGAGGCTTTACTTTTATAATGGTACTTATGATAATAGGTATTTCTGATACAATGAATATGGCGGTCAGATTTGTGAAATAACCCTGTCAAATTACCGTGAGAAAATCCACCACTTTCGGGTCTCTTACCTCCCTCTCCCAAACTCCACACTTTAACCCTTTTATTGCTGTAATTTACGGCACCATTATTTCCATTGAAAGACCGCTAGTTTCCGTTAACGTCTCTGCTTCAGTGAATGCACCTATAATGTCGCGATTCTGCATCACCGGCATGCAAAGGCTTAATGTATGTGAAGTAGGAAAAAAAAATTTTTTACAAAATTTTCCGGGTCGCGGCAAAAAAGTGACTCGGTCGCGTTAACGGAAACACACCATTATTTTGTTTTGGCCTAAGCATATAATTACATAAGTCATTATGCATAACACAGCGCATACTATTTAGCAAAATAAAAGATATCAATATGATATTGCACAATTAAAATAACTGTTCTGCTTAAGGGCCAAGTTTTGCTTTACAGTACTTGCTCGAACTGAACTGCTCTATTTGCCCACATATAAATTCATTCAGCAACACTCACTGAAACAAACAATGTGTCATTTTATATCCATTTTAGCACTCTATATATGAATATTAAATGCTTCAGAATATGTAAGAAAAATCCAGAAGCAAGTAACACCCTATGTGCTCTCAGCCTCTAACATCAGGTATGTACACATATACACATGTGCCAATACCAGTGCGCATTATTTAGGCCCCACAGAAATTTGCGCCAAGAAATTGAAAAAATTGCGTGGCAAAAACGAAAATTTTGCGCAAAGTAAAAATTGGTTATATGTACATTATTTTTCCATGAATCACCGTGCCAATTATTTAACAGTGTTGTTGTTATTTAGTGTATAGTTTTTGCTTACTAGAAATTAGACAAATAAGCAATAAATGCATTTATGCAGAATAGTTTCCCTCCATCTTCGTGTGTAACGCCTACGAATTCATTCGCTCGATCACGAGAAATTTGCGTTAGGTTAGCACTATGCGAAGATTCACGTACACTGTTGCGCGACTGCTTCGGGAACACACCGTTTAACGAATTTTGTCGCAGCGAAGTTTTAGAATTTTTAATACTCTGAGTCTGTGCGCTACTAGCAGAAACATCTGCCTTCACTATTAATTCCTCTATTACTTCAATAGTATCGTCCCATTCAGTGGTAGCTATGATTGTCAATTGTCGCCAAACGCCGTCGTTGCTATGTTGAATTTGCAATGCATCGTAATGGCTATTTAGCCATTTAAAGCCGAATTTCGGTAATATATAGCTATGGTTGATTTGATATGAATTTACCATGCGTCGCAATGGCTATTTAGCCATTTAAAGCCCAATTGCGCATATTACGAATTACGAATAAAATCATTGATATGATAATTTTGCGCGAAAATTGCGCACATTCCTAATTTTTGCGCCATTGCGCGATAGTTAGATTTTTGCGCGAAAATTGCGCGGCGCAGAATCGCGAATTTCTGGAGGGCCTAATTATTTCTTTATTTCTTACACTAGCCTTGTTCTTCACCACACTATGTCGATTGACAGTTGCTTTCTAAACTCAGTGCTATGAAAGTGCAACAACTGTTGGTGTGCAACTTTTCACTCATACCACAGGTATTTTATACAAGTGCAAATGCACAAGTCCAAATGCACACACATGAAAGTACGCTGTCAGTATGAAACTAATCTGCTGAAAGACACCACATTAAACACGCAGCCACCATGACATCATCTCTGAAACAAAACAAGGCATCAGTGCATGAAGCTCATTCCAGAACAGACCATCGGCAACAAATTCCCCATCAACACCAGCCAGACACCAAAATACATCCTAAAAAACAGAAGCCATGACAAATCTAATCAGAATCCGGAACAACACCTGCCTCATGATTCATTATCTTGCCATACGTCTCAACGAGGGACTCGGCATAGAATGGAGTCTCTCCGTATAGCATCTCGTACATGCAGACACCAAGAGACCACCAGTCGCACTCTGGTCCATAGAGGCCCTGGCCGTCCTCCATTGCACGCAGGATTTCAGGGGAGATGTAGTCTGGGGTGCCAACAGCCACAGCCGACTGCACCTACAGAATCAAACAATACACATTCATTCAGTAGACTATATCATATAAAAGATCCGATAAAAAAGTTTCAACTATGAACTGATAGAGTTTCTGTACTGCACTTTCTTACATGTATACAAAGATAACCTTGAAGAGTATGCTTTAATGAAGGATGGTTTACTTTGTTTAACCTCATTCAGACCCTTCTATAATTATTGTGTCAAAGCAACATCAAGACCTCCTAATTTCTTGTATGACCAATTGACCATGGTTGTAACAGTGCTTCCGAGAAAAGAGGCCATAACTGCATTAACTCCTGCAATAATACGCTAAGTATGCATGTGATTAGCTCAGCTATAAAGGCACATCTGATGTTATTTTAAGCAGATGGGTTAATTTTCGCATTATCATCTAACATAAATTGGCAATCAGTCACTTATGTTATACTCCAGAGACAACATTATAATTATTAATTATGATTAATTAGTAACTTCTATTGTGCCGGTATCTAATGCACAAGGCAGCAACTGATGGCACATCAAAGCCAAGCCATAATCAGGTCAAGATCCAGATAGGTTATATGAAAGAGGTAAGTCTTCAGTTGAGAATGAAATGACATAAACAACTGGGCAGGATGGACAGCTACAGACAGAGAGTTCCAAAACTAGGTTCAGCAACTGAAAAAACTTGTTCACTAAGAATAGTTCTTGTTTTAGGTATAACCAGAGAAAGATAATCAGATTGAATAATGACAAGTCGGGAATGAAGACTGATTTTAACTATTGTGGTTGGCCAGATTTCATAGTTTTATCAACAATAAGCCCCAATTTGAAAACAATCCTATGCTGAACAGGAAGCCAATGAAATGTTTTAAGTACAGGGGCTATATATTCCTATTTGATGTATTAGTTATTGCTCTAGCCAATGAGTTCGGAACTCTGTAGCTTCAGCATGTTTGACATATTGATACCAGTAAGAAGTGAGTTACAGTAATCTAGACGACTTTAAACCAATGCATTTGCCAGAGATATCCTTGAAGACGTGGACATATAACGCTTAATTCTGCATATGTCATGAATGAAAAATTATGACGACTTACAAATACTATTTACATGGACAGTGAGACATTGTAGAACTGAAAACAACGCCCAGGTTACGAGCAGCGTCTGCCAGCTCAACAATTGAGTCACTCAGTTTCAAAGCTTTAAGCTAATCAATTTTTTAAGTTGCTGTGGAGTGCCCAGTAGCAGAAATTCAGTCTTTCATGGGTTAAGGAGGAGTTTATTGGCCGCCATCCAAGACTGCACCTCATCAAACGCAGCAGACAATAGCTGCACAGACGAGTCACACAACAGACTGTCATTCGAGTATCATCAGCATAGAAATGATATCCTAGTGAGTGATTGTCAAGAAGTGCTCCTAGTGGTGGGGTGTATAATGTAAACAAAAGATGACCAAGCACAGAATGACCAAAAGCTGCAATTACTCTATATCATGCAAGCTCATTAGTTTCCTTCTACTGAATTTGCTTCACGTTACTAATCTCAGTGCAGCATGTAGGTATAAAATCTTTATCATCATTTACATAAAGCTAGTTTTCTTTTGACAGTAAAATCCCCTCCAGTAACAATTATGTTTTCATCCCACTGCAATTTACAACCTAGTATGGAAAGGTAATGCAGCAGGTCTAGACCAAGGACATTTGCTGCATCTGACACAATAGCATGGAATGCTCTGTCTGTCGTGCCTTGGGATCCTTATTCCTCCTTATTTCTATATGACTTGCGGACTTGCCATTGTTCAACAAGGTCATCTGATTATCTTTCCCTGTACCACGACCAGTGTCCAGCAATACCTCAACTATCACCCTCATTAATACAAGACTAGATTGCCAACTTATTGGGTCTCTGGAAACAATCACTTGCACTTGGTCATGTTTGGCTAATAACAAACCACTTTCCAATAGATGTAAAAGACAACCCTCAGTAAGTCCTGACATTTCACTAGTTATACATGCCTGGTTCAATACTTCACAAATGTATTTGACTCAAAAAATTTGGAAAAGGCATTTTATTTTATTGTATCACATGCCTAGTCCCGAATGCATTCACTGAATATCATGCCCAATTACAAATAAAAGTACCATGAGTGTGTTACGCTGAATTTACCTGGCAACCCTGAAATCTTATCTCAGTAAATTCTCCATTAACACGACACCTTACATTTAATTTGCTACTGGGCATGAATTCAAACATTGCATTTGATTGCAATAATTTCAGTCAGCCATTTCTTGTTGTTAACCCAAATACATATTTTAGATTTGTGATTTCACAATGTAATCTAGTCAGTTGTGTGATAAGTAATGCACTAATGTACAATGTAATCTAGTTCTGTTGTGTGATAAGTAATGCACTAATGTACATGGATATTGACATTCATTCAATGTAAGCATGGTATCTTACGGTTTTAATATAATATGGTAATTTGTGCTCACATTTTCTAGTAGATTATTTGCTACTCGAAGTTGGAAACGTTGTATTTTTTTGTTACTCAGATATAACAGTTTAATTTTTGCACACTGTGACAGCAAATCATCAGCCAAACACAATGCAGCGTTGGGTTAAAAATTATGAAAAATAATTCAACTACTGATGAAATCAGTACAAAGATAATGAGCAGAATGCATCCGATAGCTTCAAAGGTATTTGACAGGGCCAAACCAGCGGTAATCAAGACATCAGGATAACAGATAATCTTACTTTTGATGAATGTGTTGAAACTGCAAGAAAGTCATATATATGCACTCTGCCCATTTAAGGACAAGCAAGCAGCACAAATACTCAGCTGGCTTGTTGGAGTTTGCCCCGAGGATTATGGCCAATGAAGGAACAAACCTTACTGTAAAGCCCTGTCACTCAGCCAGCACTGATAACAGCCCACAGGTACCTGGAGAGTTCAGTTTTTTAAAACCCCAGTAGAAGCACTCAGTACTAAATCAGATAAAATACAGCATGCAACTTAAGCAATCAGACACCAATACATGTCTACGAGTTCTACCTACATACCTACACAAATATAAAATTTAAATGCAAAATATAATGTACCCTAATTTTACTGAAAATGCACAAAATTGAAACTTGTAGCTACTGGGTCAACACATTTAGGGTTAAACATTTCCACACACCCACAAAACACTGTTAGGCCAGTGTTAAACCACTGCTAAGCCACTGATCTGATGCATTGACGTATACAGTGCATTTCAAGTACCTCACTAAAACACTATATATCTCCAGATGCACACAGACCAGGCTTACCGTATATACTCAAGAATAAGTCGGCTTCAAATATAAGTCGTCCCCTAAATTTTGGGCTGGGAAAGTGAGAAAATGTATTGACCTGAATATAAGTCATGGCAGTAAATCACGCGTCCTCTGACAAGGCAAATGTTTGACCGCACTAGCTCTGTTAAGCAGCCATACAGGGTGCAATAAATGATTTTTCAAACCACGTATTAACGCATTGTAAACTTTTAAAGTATTGCTAGATGAATTAAATATTTGTGCACAATTTTATAAATTAAATAATTTAGTTTACATTTATTTTTATATATATGTAGAGTTTGTGCTTTTCGAGTTCAATAAATTCGTGAAATTGCCTATTATCGCCGCCATGGCAGAAGCAATTATAGAGCATGGAGTATAGAGTGTAACATACAGTCATCATAGTTTCTTGATATAGCACCATTCTTCAATTTCCTGCCTTTCTGGTTTATAAGATTTCCTTTATTCGGTTTCAGTGATCACCATTAAAACGTTACAAGTACTGTAGACATTAAACTTTCAGTCTGTATTGCGTATCCTGCACTATAAAATTGATGTGCTATAATTCAGAGTGGAGAGACTGTACCTTGTGAACATGCCGGTAAGGACGTAGGAACAAGGTTTCGCGGACAATTGAAATTGTAAATAGAAAGCTTTAATCAAATTCTTGATTTTTGCAACAACCTTCAATTTCTGTACAAAACAAATTTTTATCAAATAGATGATTTTAATTTGCATATATTATAAACAGTCATGACTGTACTTAGTAAGAAATTATTTATTGCAAAGTGATGAGGTAAATTAACATTCATTATTGGACACATTCGCCTGTTACCTCGTTCGTGGATGCATGAAGTTTTGCCATGGCCCGAGTATAAGTCGTACCCCAACTTAACATCTTAAAAACTGTCCAAAATTTTGCGAATTATTCTCAAGTATATATGGTAGATCATTCTGAAGAAAGGTCAGGATATTAGGTCAGGATATTAATAGGGTGTACTAGTACTTAGAGGAAACTCAGTAAGTCCAAACTGAAATCTCTAACTGGGCGTGGCACTCCATGAAAATAACATTGTGCTATGCTGCTCTCATTCAGCTCTAAGCTATGGTTCATTCAGGACCTAATACACACCAGATACTGAGCAACTAACAACTGTCAAGAATAGAAGGGATTTCCTTCCACTCATCAGTTCCTACAGGTTGCATAGATCCATCATAGAGACCAAATGCAGCTCCTTTCAACTACACAGATGCAGAAGTCATTCTTCGTAAACCTAAAGAAGTTTCAGCTACAAAGAAGCACCTGAGAGAGGTCTTTGAAGGTGATACACAAGCGTCCAGATGGATACATACACATATAAGTACATACAGTTTTCAGGAAAGTTTGTAAGAAAAGTTTAACTAAACTAAAAGAAATCAATTACTATCTATTTATTATTCAATGTTACCACAAACACTTACAGAATTATCACTGCAGAAACAATTACAGTTAAAACAATTACAGTATAGAAGAAATACAGGATAGTACACCAATTAGTACAAATAAGCATGCATATAAGGGGTGTCATATTTTTGCAAAATATGGCCCAGGTGCCCAAGCCTATTCTCAGCGAGCACCTGACTATTCACCCCACTCCTCATTAGCAACTCGATACCTGGCAGATGATTCCGGGTTGGTTTCAACTGCATTCTGTCATGAATTACACAAATGTAGGTGGTTGAACCTGTTATGGACAGGTAAGCCAGAGCAAGGCCATTTGCAAGATCTGGCCCAACAGTATGGAAAGCTCTGCCAGTCGCACTTCAGGATCCTGTGATATTGCTGTAAATCGACTCATAATAATAACAATCACTCAAATCACTTAAATGTCATCCTTAGAGAAGCAAATTTCACGTAGGAACAAGTTAACAAATGCATCTACCGTTGCTGGTCTGACAAAGTTCCAGTTGTGCCAGATGTCCAGTCCATCGTTAACTGTAATCCTCAAGTCATTGCCAACAAGAAGCCCAACTATTCACATATAACTGAACATAAGTGAGATACCCTACACTGGCTTCCTGCTGCTGAGCATATTTCTTTCAAGACCATCATGCTGACACATGCCTCACTGTTGGTTGGCACTGACTGGGCATACATCAGGGAGCTTTGTGTTCTCGAGTCAGCTGGGTTGGTGATCGTTGTGCAATATGCAGCTCATGGAGAATTGGAGATATGCAGGTACCACACTTCAACTGGAGTCCATAGAGCCATCACATGTGTTGGACAATCCTCCTGGAAAAGTCTCCCACTGCATTTACAGACTGCTGCCTCTGACTCCGTGCAGCAGACATATACAGATTTTCTTAAAATCCACTTCTTTAGATCTATTACATATTCATAGGTACAGCGCCTTTGTGAGTTACTTAAAATGTGCTACATTAAGTGCCCTCATACATACATGCATACATAAAAAATACATACATACATATATTACTAATAACAGCAAAATCACCTACATAATTTGTAGAGGCATTTCTGTGATGGTAAAATTTGGTTGAAATAAAACTTTGCACTCTTCTAAATTTAAGATTTGGAACACTTGTTTACTGCCTTGCTACTTGCTAATATTTTGAGAGCACCACTTGGTTTAAATTTTAAAAAATGCTGTACTTTCTAAATTAAAGACATGCAACACTGTGGTTTACTGCCTTGCTGTTTGATAGTCTGTATCCACAATAATTACTCTCAAATAGTATCACGTAGAGCAAACATAATTTCTAAATGTACCAATATCTACACATACCTATCTACAAGTAAACAATCAGGAAATGCACAAGGACATACACAGACCCACGTCCACAGATACTATTAGGAGGCAAGCACAGCAGAAATCAAACCCAATTTAATCTTATTTAGGTTCATTTATGTTTAGCCCAGACAACACAGCCTCTGTTTATTATATTTATCGTGCTTTTCCCTTGGAGCATTCCTCGTCCTCTGCACATTTTCTGTAACAGCATTCCTGGTCTTTTGCCAACAATCAAGGTGAAGTTGAAGTTTATTTCCGACCACTGCACTCGCGTATATATCACACAGCAGGGTGCAGACACTTCCATGCAACTAGCACTCAGAGTGACACAACAACACTGCCTACTCACTCTATTTCAACTAAGCCTGCAATGAATGGACCCTAGTGTTGCTTAAATGCTCCGAGACATAAAGGCACTTAAGCCCACAACTAGATAGAACTTTGTTTTTTATGGCAATTAAGATAAAGGGTCTGCCTGTATACTGAAGTGATTGTTGCATTCATTATCAGACAAAATATTGAGGTCTATTCTTGGTTAACTAATCTTAAAAGTGTACTCCATATTATCCTGTAACAGTGACCTACATGCTGAAGTGAATTGGTAAAGCAAACCACAAAGACTGATCGCACTAGCATGAATAAAACTCTGTATTAACTCATCTTAACCATGGATTTAAACATCAATGTGCTGCTCAAATTCAAATTAATTCACTTGTCAACTAAACATCAACTGATCTTCAAATTACATAAAATTTATGGCACACACTGCCTGCATGCTAATTATGTACATAAAATACAATACAAGTGAAATTTGTTAACAGCCTCCTACAGTTGGCTCTCAAAGATACAAGATATATTCTGAATAGTGTTACCAATCAAAAGAACATTAATAGTCAAATTCCATTCACAGAGCAGAGGGACTCCATATGACCGCCAACCAATGAAGACTTTGACAATCCAAACCATTCCAGAAGTTACCAGAACTGAGCCCATGATTACCATGGAAAAACCTGTTTCATCATGCATTGTGCTTAAAAACTGTCCAAGCACAAGCATTCACTATTATCCCAAAGTCCATTTTCATAACTAGATAGATACTTTATTCCAGCTTCAAAAATCCAACTTCTCACTGGCATCTATTCACTTCAAGATGTACTCAAACTGAACACCATTGAAACACACAAATCAACACAAGTGTTTAAGTTTTTGAGGGTGCCCAATGTTAACCTTGAACTTAGACCAAGTGTTCCACCAAGCAAATCTGGGCATCAGTACTTGTAAATGGATGCCTGGCATTGGTTCAGCGTGTTTTTACAACTTGACAGCAGCATAGACTTTTTGAAGGTGGTTTCTGAACAAAGACTAGATTTGAGCAACAAACAGTCCTAAGACTTTCCAGTGAGCATAACATGACATTTTTAATTAAAGAAAATATTCCTGCCCAAGGATCAGTAGCATGATCTCAGCCATGAATGGGACCTTCCTGTGCTCTCATCATCATCATCATTTCATGATGCCAGCCATTTGGCAGCGATAACTACGAATAAATAATCTCCATTGTCCTCGGTCATTTGTCAAGTCCATTGCTCCCTTTAGTGTATAGTACCTGTGCTCCACAGAATGCTAAACTGGCAAGATGGCATGAGCATTTGAGTTATTGCTAAGCGCCTACCAGCCACTACAGCTGATGAGCTTCTACAGGTTGAGTTTAAGGATCCAGAGGATGACAGTGGAGTAAGCCAGGGTGATCCTATGGCTCCATTACCTTTTAATGGTACCAACAGACAAAATTACAAAGCCCAGTCTATTGTGGCTTGTTTGGTTCCATTTCTTGGAGGAGGTCTTTAATGATGTAGATTATGCGGTCTCATTACTGGCAAAAATGGCTGAAGTGCTACTCCTGACACACGTCATGGGCAGAGGTTTGGAGATCAACTGGGACAAATCAAGATCCAGACCAACTTGGACTGTACCCCTGGCCACTTTCAATGATTGCCAGTGCCAAGTGGATCCAGCAAACAGGAGATCAAGTGCCAATCGCTATCAACAGATCCTGAGTTTGGAACCCTAGCAGTGAGCTACATATCAAGCTACATCTCTATAAGTTGTTTGTGTTGCCAGTACCCCTCCACGGCAGTGTGACTTGGACAATCACAGAGGATCTATATGAGAAGCTTGACAGCTTCAACATGTCGTGCCTGAATCCTGCAGATTCACTATGTAGACCGTGTCAGTAACATGGAGATCAGGTGAGCTTTGGACATATTGCACAGTCTCTAGAACACAATGAACAAGCCTTCAAAGGACCACAAAGAAGACAATGCAGCTGATCTAGGACCAGTAGCGTCGTGAAGAATGATACGACAACCTTGAATAGTCGGTCTTAATTCAGCATGAAGTAAGCTTCTTTGTTCTTGGCATAACGTCATTGGTAAGGCTATGCTCAGCTAATTTCATCGCCAGAAGAAGAGAACAATGTTGACTGTTGACTTTCAAATACTTTACTTACACTTTGCTTCAAAGCAGAAAGGCTAAACAGTAAACAAATATAAAATTATCACTGTCCACAATTCTCTCTGAAATGTTGCTACTTCCATGACTCATTGCCAGCCAACACAATCTTATGCTCAACCACTGGCTGTGTGTGGCCCTAAGTTTAGCAGACAGAGATCCAACTCCAATGTTCAGGTCCAAGTTTTCGTAGGCCAGCCAACCAGTTTCTTCCACTTTTGCAGGGCAGAATATCATAACTTGGATACCAGATTTGATACTATCACATGCCAATCTCTGATACAATAATCTGTATCATATGGCCAATGGACCTGTACCCCTGCTTAAGGAATCTGTATCATGTGCAGAATGTTTAACCTATTACGCGTTTGCCCCGAATATACTCGCCGATCGCTAACTAGCCTGCAGCGTTTGCCCCGAGATAACTCGCCAAACATAGTCCAACTTTATCCCTACAGTTTAGCCCGATTGAACTCGCTTTTTATTACTCTATGCTATTGCTCTATTATTTAGATCGTCTATGGTGTTCTAAATTTATCATTCTATATTTAGTTTTGATTTGAATAGTCGCAAAATAATATGTTTGCGGACTTTTGCGATTGTTGAAAACCGTGAAAATGTCGCAATCTTCTAAGAAACGAAACTTCTGTATGCGCTATGTCAGCGTCGTTATAAAAACAGTTTCTGAAGTAGTTTTAGCTGAAGTTTCATTTGATGAATCAGATTTACGAGAACTAGATGATTCGGACGACTTATCGGACAACATTTTAGACCCAAAATCAATATACGCAAGACGACGCTCAAGTCAGACTCGGAACCTGATGGTCAAAATTTGGCCCCTCACTTTCAGGTGGTCCAATGGTCTAAAAATTCCATGTTAGTGGGATACCTTTACGGGCAGTTCTGGTAGAAAAGTTTATGTTACTGACACAAGTAATCCCCTTCAGTAGTTTGAGCTGTTTTTATGAAAGAGTTGGGTTCAACTATTGTCAGGGAAACTAATGCACAGGCTGCAACACGCAAAAATAATTGAACGGTGCAGGCGCGACTTGTATTTTTTTAATAAACGGGAAAAGGGTTAACACTTCAACGACAAGAGTGTACTACAAACAACTTGGGAAAAATCCAACTCATCGTTAAAGTGTTAATGACTTGGTGATGTGTGAAATAAAGAAAGTGCACCAGATTATCTTCAGGCACCTCTTTTTAGTTCATGGATTTTGTTGCTTAAAGGTCTTGGCCTCATACAATAGCAAACAGTATGAAGGCTGTAAAAAAATTAAATTCTGTGTCTAACTCAGTGCCACTTAACTAATAACCTTACAGCATTCTACTGAATAATTTAACAACTGAACAGTGATGCAACTGAGCCGAATGCTGCAACAAATTGGCAACAGCAGCTAATTGCCTTCTCACAGAACTAAGATTTGTACATAAACTTAAATATGCCTAAAGTGTATTTCCTCAACAGTTAAAGCACACAACAGGCATACACACACCAGTTCTACAATGTTTTAGAAAGAAAACTCAACCAACCTTTCCATTTTCATTCAATCGCAGGCACGAACCAAAATCAGCGAGCACAATGTGCCCCTTCCGATCAAGCAGCACATTATCCGGTTTGATATCACGATGAACGTAGCCAAGGCGATGAAGACAGTCGATGGCAAGTACCATTTCTGCTATATAGAATCGGGCCATGTCCTCCGGTAGACGGTCCTCGTACTTCGACAGGAGTGTTAGAAGATCTCCTCCACAGTAATAATCCATCACCAGGTACTGAAGAAATAGTTAAAACATCTAGTAAATCCACATGATATTCTGGTATTACTATAGATTATGCACGACACTTCTCTGCTGCCTGTTGCCTACAAAGTTCTGAAAGTGGTTTGGGTCTTCTCTCTGGTGCTCAATTAGATCAGATCTTAACAGAAAGGCTTCCTGTCTTAGCATGCATCTCTTCAGAAGTCAGTCTTGTGCCCTGGCTAGCAAATGAACCAGACCTTTAGACTATGAAAACATAACCACTATGAAAATCTGCATCCCACACTATTAACAAGCAGTCAATAGATTCTCTTACAACTACTGCTATTTGCTTATGGGTAGCACACACCAGAATGCATAATGGAAAATGCTGATCAGATACAAAGATAGATCAATCCATCGGTCACGTTAATGATGGATTAATCAATCAATCAATAAATCTCTTAAACAATTCATATAGCATACACAAACTGCTAATCTTCACAAAAAAAGGAAAACTGACGGGTAAAGAAAGCAAATGCCATATAGTAGATATCTTCACCTCTCAAGTAAAATGCAAAAATTATGCGAGGACGCATAACTGCAAATAAGAGTCAGTCCAGTAATAGACAGCAATTGATTGCACAGTTAGCAACAGTTGCTACTATATTATTATACTAAACACAAAATAATACACAAAAACTTAAGCAGGTCATTTTTAGCTAAAGGAGTCGACAGCATAACAAACATAGAAAACATTCCGTTGTAAAGTGAACAGGAATTTGTGAACTAGTTTTCTATTGAACAACTATTGTCCAAAAACACTTTCTTTTCCTCCCCCTCGTCCTCCTCCCCATCTACACCTCAAGTGACTGAATAGAATGGTCCTTTCAGTAGAGCAAAACATATCACTAGTAGAATCAAATCAAACACCATATCAAGTGTGGCAAGAAGTCAACTCTGCACACAGGTAAGAACCGTAAGTCATAAGAGGCAAACATTCACCCCCATACGAACGAACCATGAATCATCTACGGTTCATTATAACTCAACTGTAAGCCAAAATCAGGATGTTAAACACTTGTAACTGAATTTGCTCATGTGTATTTAAAGCACTCATGGGCACACTTATTTACTAATACGGATTCTGTTTGCTGTGATAAACTAACCAAATATTAAATCTATTTTTACCAATAGCCCATTGACCAGTCTACTGACATCTCTGCCTAAGAGAGACAAATGCATGCACTCAATTTAAAGGAAAGATAAATAACACTGGTAAGTTACTGCTCAGTATTTCCACTGTAAGAGATCTGCCTGAGTTAAAGCCCGCCTTGGAATTCACTAAGTCACTAAATCACCACTGGGCAACAAGCATGTCTTCATAGTATTATATCTCACTGGAACCTAAAGTTATCAGACAACAATAGATACCACCACAGTCACTAATTCTTCCTCATGTCTTGCAGCTTTTGCCACAGATTTTTCACAGATTTTACTCCAGAGACAAGCAGCACTGTACAATTACCTCCAAGACACAGTTACAAGAATAACAAACACAATTATTCTAATTCCACATCTGAAAAAATACACTTACAAGATTCTGATCATCTTGAAAAGCATAATGCAAATTCGTAATCCACCGTTTGTCTCCTTTGACTAAGACATCTCTTTCCTCGTGAAAGCAAGCAGTCTACAACAGAATCATCATCATCGGTTTTAAATAACATCATCAGCATCACCATTAAGCAAATTGTCATCATCTCTGAGACCATCAACATCAGTCCTGCCTTCATTTTACTGGTTTAGTTTTGTGGTATTTATGACTGTTGGGTCTGGTCACTCTGGTGTACTACTGTGGTTCAACAACTGTGGTTCCATCGCTTCATGTCAAAAAGCAACTGCTAGAGATTGAAGTGGCTAAGGAGCTTAATGAAGATGATTTTATGGTGGCTTCATGTAAACCAAAGTTACACACAAATCAGCTAACTAATAACTCAGGGCTCAACAGTGTCAACCAATGCAGGAACATCATCCATGGGACCAAAACAACAGCTGAAGGTTCAACTCCTCAGCACGTTGCTGAGGTACCTCAACATATCATGGGTTTTGTTGGTCATCTAGTGCAGGCATTAATGAAGAAAACATACAGGAATCAATTACTTCTGCAGGATTTGAAAGACCTCAAGTGAGCATCTATTTTAAGCACATCTAACAGTTCAGTCTTCATTTGCCTTACTGTTTAGCAATATTTACACTATGGATATGTAACACATGATTTCGGTAGAGGCGTAATTCCCTTGTGAAAGATTAAAATGATAATCCATCAAGTAGTATCAACTACCGTAGTATACCGCCCAGTCCTGCCTCAACGCTTGTACACGCCTTTGTCGTTTCCCGCCTTGATTACTACAACACCATATATGATGGGCTTCCTACCTGCTGGGCTTGGCCCCTTAACAGTGAACTGCCCACAACTGCCTGCCTAGTGTGTTGCATTAAAAAGTTTGGTCGGTTTTAGAGTATGTGCAAGTTGTCCTCCACTGGCTCCCATACCCACAGCACATTACCTACCCAGTTTCTGCACTGGTCTAGCACTCTCTTGACGGCATGGCTCCCCCGTACTTGTGGGAACTTAACCACCCTACCACAGCAGTCCAGCACCACTGTTCTCTTTGCTCAGCTGCACGGCTGGAGTTCCTTATCCCCCATTCGCGGACTGTTATTAGGTAGCACCAGCATTCTCTGTGGCTGGCCCTATGATCTGGAATCAACTACTGCCAACACTTTGTCTGACACCAATAGCTCACTCTGCCCTGTTCTTCTTTGACCTTAAGACTGTACTGTTCATCGAGGTTGGGCTGGGAGTGCTCCTGAGTAGACAATCTTGAAGGGGCACTATATAAAATGATAATAATAATATTAATAATAATAATTATAATAATAAATAGTTCAAATACTGTAAATGTTGTTTAAGATTTGCCTTTTTGAGCTATGTGACTGTAATTTGTATTTACCTGACTTTCAGTTTGAATTTAAAAGAAAATTGGTCACAATAATACAATTTACACATTCAGATCTGTTCTTGAGTACTACGCAAAGCATGGTTCTACAGTTGTTTGTTTACAAAATATCTCAAAAACCCTTTGACAAGGTAAATCATAATGGACTGCATGTGAACTTTATGACGTGGAATTCCCACACAAACTTTTGATGGCTTTGCTAAAGTGGTACAGAAAATGCTATGCAGCTGTAAGATGCAATGGTTGAATGGTATATTCTCTACTTTTCAATAAATGCAAATTTATGCAGTGCACTGCAAGGAGGAGTTCTGTACCCAATACTTCTTGCGGCTTATGCAGATGATGTCATTTTTAATGTACAAGTGAGTCCAAATGGTTGCTGTATGAATGGTTTGTATTTTAGCTCTGTAATGTACCATATTTTCCGGACTACAAGTCAATGTGACACAAAAATGGCAAATGTTTTGCAAAATCAGTAGATACATTGCACTGGTTTATAGATCCTCACCCAGTTAGAATGGGTACTAGTGCACTTACAAATGATGGCCATATTTTGCTAATATGTGACGCCAGGGGTCAAAACCCGTCGCTTGTCGCTTCCTAGATATTGAGCTAGAAGCTGAAATAGGAGAGAGGGGTCAAACATATAGAATATTCTTCAATTCAGCAGTTGCCTGTTAATTTGCCATAATTTGCAAAGTAGTAATCCGATTTTGATGCCGTTTGCTTTATTTCATGCAGAATATAGCCCGCTATTGCTCAGAAAAATTGCAGAATAATCAATTAATGGTTATGGAGATCTTTGATGACATGAACATTCCAAAACTTTTTATTCAATTTTTTCACTCTACACCAATGAAAGTATCAAACGTGCATAACTTCAGTTAGAAAAAAGATATTTTCATTCTGTAAAAAGTATTTTGAAGCAAATTAATTGTAGAATATGACTGAATAAAAAGTCAGAAACCGACATGTGACAGGTTTTGACCCCTGGCGTCACATATGTGCTCCAAATTAACTTTCTAGTGAAATAGTTTTTGTACTTTTGAAATTAAAGCTTTCCAACATGCTAAAATAATTTTTTTTAAATATTTTGCACTTTCGAAACAAAAGATTTCTAATATTTGGTGTCTTGTTGTAGCAAGAGTAAAGTACTTGGTTCTATATATTAACAAGCTCAAGACATCCAGGAGATATTACATTGAATAATACTGTAACTTTAAAACAAGCAAGCTAATCAGTTTACAATTTCATCAGGCCACTTGATGTACAGTTCATGGCTTTGCTGATACTGGTACAATACTTATCACTCATGAAGAGGAACTTCCTTCACAGCTCACATCCTGCTTATTAAACAAATCCTGTTTCTGTGTGCACAACATGATTCTATAACTATCTGTCAATTCAGCCTCATTTCAGACAGAATTAGCTACTAAACTAGTCAGTAGCCACAAAACATTATCATCTTACATATCTGGGTGCAGTATCAATCAGCATGTCCACAACTATGCATGCTCAGATGAACTGGAACTCCTGTGTCTCATCATCAGGTACATTGCCCCAGCTATGATACAACATCTTTGCACCCCAGCTAAAATATTAATATTGCCATCTTGTGGCAGCCTTTGCCAAGGAATGTGTTGTTTGACACTCAACTGACTACAACAATAAAACTATAATTCTGCCTTTAGCTATTTACCACAATTCAATCACGTCTTTCATTTGCATAATCAACTTAACTTGTTTACAAAACTTCTTCAGAATTCAGTTCAACATTCTTGGAAATCGTCCTGCTATAAATCTTTGGGATCAAAACCCTTGCTACCTTTGTGATCACATGCACGTACTTACTTCTGCCCACCTTCAGTCCTCTCCCCTCTCTGCTGACAGAGGTGATCTCTGGTACACCAGTCATGAACTTCATAACCACAGCTTCAACAGCAGTTGGTCTGTGCCTATGTAACAAGCCTTGTCTCAACAGTCATACTCAGTTAACCATAAAATGCAGGAATGTTGCAGCTTGCATTTTTAAATCTCATAAATTCTGATTGATTGATTGACTGACTGAAACCGTTTATTGAATCACCATACAGCAGACAAATCGAAATTATGACAGTTCTGCCTGTAGCATTTCAAGTGCTGGCGTAAATCCAAAAGCTCAAAAGTCCCGCTACAGCCTGGATTACCCTCTCATATAAACAGTCTACAGGAGGCCAGTTCAACGCAGCATTTCAAATCATTTCAAATCATAAACAAAGAATCCAAACAGTGCAGTGCAAGGTGAACAGTAACAAACCATATAAACAATTAAATCTGCGAGGACAGTAGATAGCGTTCCATGCACCTTAAAGAGACCAAGGATAGGAGCTTGAATGAGGTCCTGAGGACGAGTATTCCAAAGCACTGAGCCGGAAAATTTATTGAAAATTGCATGACATTTGTATAAGCTGCATGACTTCGATAATGCTGGGAAAACCATGTATAGTAGCTGTGTACCAATACACTTGACAGAAGTACTTAGTTATCAAAACTTAATGGTAGTAGTTTATGGTGGTGACATAAGTTCTCACACCAGGAGTAACTGTCTCTGTACAGATGCTAAATAAATTTACCAGTACCAGGTTGCCTTACGGCTAAATACCTCTCTAATGCAAAGAACGCTGAGATTTCTGTAAAGGGAAGGTATGCATCAATTCTGTGTAAGGATTTTCACTTGTTTTTTTTTTTTAAAGCAAGTTCATCACCTTGTCTCTCTATTAAAAAAACCAAGTCATTATGCCTTTTTCTAAGAAAATATCTGCCTAAGAAATCTGTCATCCTTCTCCTTGTTTGGTCACCTGCAGGTCCCTGTGTTCCATGGCTGGAGTTAAATGTCTCCCCATTTAGCTTGCACATAACTAAGCAGCATCAAACCTTCTGCATCAAGGTGCCATCTGTCTAGAAAGGTTGTCACTGTCATCTCTGCTTTATGATTTAAGCAGGTGATAATTATAATGGTGTTTCTGGCAAAACTTAGACTATCTTTTTGGCACTGATGGGTTGGGAGAGCAGATTTCTTGAGAGGATCCTATGATAAATTATGTATTATAACAAAACACATCCCATACATATGCAGAATGTAGATACAAATTTGATACTCAAGATCATTACATGGTAACAGTACTAGTATATACTGAATAACATCCAGAAGAAACCACATCATGACAACTCAAAAACACACTTTAAAATGTATCTGGTAAATTTAACTCTTACTAGCTGACCAAACACCATAAATAAATTGATGCAAGAAAATGAACTGCTGACATTTGGCACCTATGAACATGTCTTCAAGATGACAATAAAGAATTCAGCTTACATGGAATTAAACTGTATTGTGTCTGATTGCAGTTGAGCATAGTGATGTGAGCGTGAAATATTTCATTTGAAATATTTCATTTCTGACAGTTTTTTTTAAATATTTCAATGACCAAAAAAACAACATGTTTTTTTAAAGTATTGGATGCACACAAATTGACACAATGTCTTGAGTTGGACCAGTTTGTGCTGTTCCAATGACATGGTGCTGTTCCAAAGATATGGTCTGTTCTGCAATCGGATATTAACTTTATAATAGCAGACGTTACTTTGCTTGTCGTTGTTTGCACTCTATTTGATCGTAGTCGATGGCAGCCATGATGGATTTCTTGTACACAGTTTCCGTCGTCATGCCTATTCCTGGTTTTATTTATGTTGTTTGACGAATAAAAGACTTCTTAAATAAACGTACGGTATCATTATTATTATTATTATTTAGAATTTCAAGATGCCAGTGATGATGATGACAGTGACAGTTATGATGATAGCGACAATGATGATGTTGACAATGACAACAAAGATGATGACATGGACGATGATGAATAACAATGAGGAAATCTTGTAACTGACAGATTTTAGCAGTATAATTACTATTAATGATGGTTTACTCTGTCTGACTGATAGTACTATTTATGTTTGTGTTCTAAGTTCTATTCTTAGAACTTTTTGTAAAATTTTGTTCGCCGGATTATTATTGAGTCTAGTTGACGATAGTATTTGTGATTTATAATTTGTCTTGTAAAGTCACTAAAGTGTTTCGAATTCTATACGATTGACTGTGTCCTAGGCTAGCAGAATTTAGCTAAAATCACATTTATTTCATTTATGACAAAACAAGTGATTAATACTAAATGTTAAGCATAACAATGAACAATAACATCTACTTTATTAGATCAAACTGTAATTTGTGACATTTGGTGAATAAAATATGTTTTTCAACATATAATGTAACTCTCATAAAAGTCATTCTTAAAAACAGGTAATTAGAAATAAATTGAGTATCTCGAGGATGGTCATCACTAACACAATAATGCATATAATATGTAATATGAGAGAAATAAATAAACTGTTATTATGGTTGTAATTAGTTGTAAAATGTAAAGAAAAAAATAATTTCAAATGTTTCAAAGAAAACTGAAATATTTCAAATAAAACTGAAATATTTCATTGAAATATTTCAACGCCAAAAAAACATGTTTTTTTTACATCTCTAGTTGAGCATTTCAGCGGTGCCTCTTAAAAACTTTTCAGGGCATGATTCCTTATCTTACCGAATAGATTGTCCTTTGTGAACCAAGACAAAAGGTACTTTAGGTATAAAATTGTAGGACCAGAATGAAACAAAGACTGGAGCCAGGTCCCTCCCACAACCATTGGCAAAGTCCACAACAGTTCTTACAGTCTTGTGACAAATATTTCAGTTTTTGCATGGGCAGCGATATCGACTGTGCATAGAACAGCTGGAGCACTGCTAGTCAGCCTATCAGTGCCACCCAAGCAAACATCAACTGCATGGAGCCAGCAATGGAACAGCCCTGCTATCTTAAACAGGACCTAGTAACAATTTACAAATGAACTAACACAACAGAATCACAGTAGTATTTTCTAAAATGTCTTTAAATAAAAATAATTCTAAGAAATTATAATAATTGTGTAACAGTAAGTTTAATTTTTTAATGTTATATTTTTTTAGTTATTGTTAATAATTATATGTTCTGTCCAGCTGATTTTTTCCATCCTTCTCCAAATGTGGACATGGAGAAGAATGGAAAAAATCAGCTGGACAGAACATATAACAAATGAAGAGGTGATGGGAATAATTGGAGAAGAAAGAGTCCTTCTACACACAATAAGAGAGATGCAAAGGAAATGGATCGGGCACAAGCCGTGTGGAGACTCACTACTAAGAACGGTCATTGAAGGAAATATGGAGGGGAGGAAGACAAGAGGAAGACCAAGACAGATGATGCTGGATTGGATGATGACAAACGGTTACAGGAAGCTGAAAGAAGAGGCCCAACAACGAGAGGAGTGGCGACGTCTGACATTTGAACCTGCCTAAGAGGCAGAGAACCACAAGAAGAAGAAGTTAATAATTAATAATAATTCTGAACATTATGCAACCCTGTGAGCAATCAGAGCCATGGCCAAAATCAGCGAACCAATTTTGCTTTGACTGACCATGACTGAATAATGGCTCATTTGACTCAGCAATTTGGGGTACTGAAGAAATGTCACAGTTTCAAATTACTATTACAATAATATAGATGACATAGCCCTGACAATCCCTCTTTTTACTAAGAATCATGCAGAACCATTTAGTAAGCCATTCTATCTCTAAGTCTATCCCTAAGTTCATCTATGTTCACTTGATTTCTCCAGAATGAGGGAGACAGGCAAACACAGACGCCTTCGTGAGTTTCTTATAAGGCGCTATATAAATGGCCATATACATACATACATACAGACAGACTGACAGAAAGAGGGGACTCTGACATATGACAAGGTTATCATTTGCTGTTCACAGCCATGGAAAAGTGATGACTACAATAATAACAAGGATAACCATTATTTTCATCAGGGCCACTTGTATTTAATCAAAATGACAACATCTGCACCAGATTGCTCTTATGATATCCATCATTAAAAAAATTTGATACAAAATCATTAAAGACACGGAACTAAAATTTAACTACGCTTCAGAATAGAACCTCATTATAACTCAACTCAATTCCTATATAACACACTTATGGCTTCCAAAGGCCAAGGGATATGGAGTGCATCATTTCTTTTTAACATACTAAACTTGTAAAAGGTCAATAGCATCAGTTCTGGTACCTTTTTGCCAGGGTTGGCAAGTTGTTGCCACCGCCGGTTATAACCGGTTATTGCCATGGCAATAACCGTCCCGGCA
This sequence comes from Aporrectodea caliginosa, assembly GCA_020284085.1. NCBI lineage: Eukaryota > Metazoa > Annelida > Clitellata > Crassiclitellata > Lumbricidae > Aporrectodea > Aporrectodea caliginosa. The sequence goes on from JACEVL010000322.1 coordinate 696,232, forward strand.
ACAACCTCTTGGCAATAATGGCAACAACCTCTTGGCAAAAATGGCAAAAACCTTTTGGCAAAAATAGAAACCATTAATTATTGTGGTAATAAAATATGGAATCTTCACAGTTAGCTTCATTTTTTATTTCTTCTGGCTTGCTACTTTACAGAGTTGATTGATTTAAATATATCATGCTTTAAATCAATCAAGTTTTTCCAAATAAAAATCACCTGATTTAAATAACCATATAATTTCTTCCTAATAAAAGACATTTACAAGTTTTACATATTAAGTACAGTCAATATCAAATTGTGTAATTATGAATTAGAAATGTTTGCCAAAACATTGGCTTCTATACACTACTAATTAATTATATACTACCAGGTAAGTATATAGAAAAGGCAATGACCCTGTTGACCTGAATATTACTACTGCAGTGCAAATGGCAGTTTATTTTGGAGTAGTTGAACTGTAGGTCAGAATTTTTTTTATCTTAATCTCATTTAGTTGACTTTAACTACATTTATAGTAAGGGGTGATATAGATTTACTACAGTAGTTTTAATTTCCCACAAGAAACATTTATTATAACTATGCAGTCTGTGCAATGAAATATGATTTTCATTTGCCTTTCCCTTACTTTGGAGAAAATCCATGGGCAACAACTGGCAATAACCGGCCGGCAACAACTGGCAATAACAGGCAATAACCGGTTATTGCCACTGTCCCGGCAACAATAGGTTGTTGCCGGCATTAACCCAACCCTGCTTTTTGCAGCCACTATGCTCCACAAAAGTTGAATTCAGAATAAACATCAGTAGATCACAACCACAGTCTTAAAATCACAAAGTATGGTTAACGTCAAATCCATTGTGAACCCAACCAATAAGTGCATCTGTTGTTTTTATAATATCAGCATAAACTTATTATTATACACAATGTTTTCTATTTGTTCTGGTAATAATCTGTCACTTAAACATACCTCAGCTCGCATAAGCATCTCCCATTTGTTTAGGATCTTCATCGCATAAACTTCATCTGTATTCCTCAGCTTAACGACAGCAACCTTTGCAAAATGAAACAAGACATTCTGAAATTAGCATGCGCTAATCAAGCATTTTGGTCCAAGCCATACACCACTGTATGCAACACACTGCAATATAACAGATTATTCTTACTATTTTTACTCTAAAACCATAATAACTGGTACACTAAGGTAACAAAACTGCAGTAAAACGTAACAGTGAAAACAATAGAAATAACAAAGTAAAATAGTCATAAAACCAAAAACAAGTGATACAAGGAAACTATTGGTCGAAACAGAAACTAACTTGTTTAATAATAATAAACAGCAATAATTATATACACTAAGAAACAAGTAACCGTTCACACAAATAAACTAGGATGTGAAAAAATAAAACCATCATGAACCTTGTGAAACAGGCAGCTGTCGAGCAGTACTACTACAGATGAATCTTTGATTAACAAAGGTTTACACACCCATATTCCAACCACAATTTCTGGAAATCTGTGTCACCAGCCAATTACTTTCTTCTCTGGACTAAACATATATATTGTCTTTCTTATTTTGTCCATTACTGACTCAAGAACCAAACTGAAGAAGAGTGACTGAACACTTAAACACCCATTCAGATAACAACACCAGAGTCAACACTGTCACCCACCTCTTGTACCACTTGCCAAAATGATTCAGTATATATGTCAAAAACAAATGCAGCACCTTATGTCAAGGCCCATCCCTTTATCTAAGGCTCAGTTCTAAGGCGCAGTGGTGTAGAGGTATGTTCGGTGCCTTGCAGCCGGAGGGTTGCGGGTTCGAATCCATCTCAAGGGGGTATATTTGGTGCCTTGCAGCCGGACAGTTGCGGGTTCAAATCCACCTCAAGCCACCGCGTAGGGACCCTGGGCAAGTCCTTCACTCGCAATTGCTCATGCGCTTCGGCGTGAAACTCCGATTCAGTGTCAGCGCTGTAGTCGGGAGCGCCTCTGAGTAGAAATCTTGAAGGGGCGCTATATAAATATCTGAAATGAATGAATGAATTCAGCATTTGAGAGTACATCATTACAGCATTGCACAAAACCAGTGTGTGGGTTCATTAATTATTTTTGTGCTTTAGCACCACTTTCCATATACCTAGCTGAACCAACCATTTCTTGGATTAGGGCTCTGACAACTAGAAAAGTTCTCTGAGAAACAAAACATAAACAACACCCTCAATGAAGTGACTTTAAGCAGGCTGGCACACAGTAATGGTAATCATTAATTCAAACCCCGGATATCAGCTTACAGATAACTATATACCAACTGGGTCAGGACTGTTTATTATAGTTTTGCCAGCTGCTATTGGGTAGCACCAACCACTGTGTTGACTTTCACAGCAAAACTGTTTGTTAAGCATTAGAGTCCAAGAAAAAGCCAAAAGCCGCAGCTTTTTGGTTGAAGACAATATCACTTGATGGTAATTCCAGGTACAGCCAGAAGCCCCATCAAGAAATTTTGTTATTAGATTTAATTTTCAGTAACTAGATATTTTCAAAAATCTCATTTTAATGCTTTGACTTTCACTAATTATTAACTCAGGTATAATATAACCTAGTGTCCTTTAAGTCATTATTATAATAAGCAAAGTATGCGATGGCCAGGTTCAAAATGTGAATGTGCTATAGACACAACTGATAAGATTAGGCCCTTACTATGTACGATTTCGCTCAGTGATTATGTTGTCGTTAAATAACCAAATTTTCAGAAGCTAAATCCATAATCAATTCATTCAAGATAGAACAGAAGGAACACAAACACATCATGGCATTACATTTACCTCAAAGCTACAGCGATGCAATCATATACTGAGCTCAGTGATATTGATCATATTGTCACATTGACAATAATCACACACATTATAGGAAAACACTCAGTTGCTGAGTTGCTTGTGCTGTAGCTTGAGTTAACTTTGCATTTAAAAAAATAAATTTCTATTTGAAATTCATCTTCTAAAGAGGTATAGATGAGTCTAATCAAAGTTTCCATGTAAAAACATAACAAAATTTCACCAGAAGCAAATTTAAGCAACCACTGACTCTAAGAATGGCTAACAAGGCTTTATTATATAAGAAACATAATGATATCAATATCTCATCTTGCAGTATTAGTATTGAAGAAAACTGAAAATGCCATCAGTAATCTTTACAAATGAAATGCATAATGCAAAACATATGTAGTGTTTCAAGCAGTTTGGTAAACTTGTGCACAGTTAATATGCTAAAAGCATAACGTGTGAACCTCTAGCTGCAAGCGTCACAAGTGTAAAAAAACATTATCTAGAAAATGTCTGGAAATTTATCAGATAAAAGCCAGGCACTGGGTCTCCCAGAGGATTAAGCAGTGGTTTGTAGTGGGTCTACATGGAAATTATGCACGACCTGGTTACATAATGTGCTGACTGCTGACACAGCATGCATAGGAAAAAATGTAACGACTGAAACTTTTTTTATACAAGACAGAATATGCCTACAGAACTTTCTCTTAAGTATATTTCTACTGGACCAATAAATAATTCTCAACTAATGCCTCGTGAAATGCATTTTACTGAGAAGATTAGCAGAGATCATTATAGTTATTATTATAATTATTCTTGCAATTATCATTAATGATATTTAGCAAGATATATAAAGCCAGCGTCTGATGGCACACTACGCCACAATCAGGTTAATACCAAGAAGGCTACAAAAACAGACAGACAGCCTACTGTGGATAATCAAGCTTAAAACATCAAGCCAAGCTGAGGCAGAATGACCTAAAAGACATAACAGAAGGAACCCACACATCATGGCTTTACTTCAAAGCAAAAACGATGATTTAACCATGCCATCAGATAATGAGCCAAGGATATATATCATTTACGCTACTCGCACACATTTTCACCACACAATCATACATCTCAGTGGTAAACAAAACAGAGAAAAACAACGATTACTGGTTTTGAACTCTGTGGCTAGGGCTTCAGTTTTTGAACATTTCACGCTTAACTTCTGGCATATCAGTTATTATACTTTGTTTTTATATTGCCACTTTCAATCTGTGCCACCCTGTGACTGCAGTCAGTCTCACAATTTGTGCTCCTGGTTTTCCTTTGTTTCATTCAAGGTTGTTTCTATCAATTTAGCTGTATAAAAAACCATCTGCAAATCGTTCCTACCTCAACTGCCATCACCTTAGCCGACAGCTTCACAGCCTCCAGGATTGCCTAGCCCAACACAACTAGCAAGTCAGCCAACTTGTCAGTGCTAAACTCTGCTGCTCATCTCATCTGTGGTTAGACATCATCATATCACGTCCCTGACCTGCTGCAGAGCAACCTGCGCTGCATGGTTGCATGTTTCTCAGCAGATCATCTAATAACTGTGACTAATAACGTACACTGCACTGAATGGCCTCTTCCAGGACTATATTTTGGACTAATGCATTCAAAATAAGAAATGCTGACATAAGACAATCATTATGTATTAAAACAACTCTGCTAGACAAAGTGCTTAGTTCATCAAAGTCTCTGATGGTTTGGACATGTAGAGAGAATGTCAGTTTTTGGACATGTAGAGAGAATGCCAGTTTTTTTTATCGAATTCCACAAAGATTTGAAGGAAAAAGAAGCAAAAGTAGACCAAAACTATGCTGGATAGACAATATAAATGAGGACAAAACATCACTTGGTCTTACACTAAGGAGCAATGGATTTGAAAAATGACTATGGACAATGGAGATCATTTAGTAGTACCCATCGCCAGCAAGCATAACAAAACTTGTATGGCATCAGTAACTGATGTTGCTGCTGCTGCATTCAAATAGCATACAACCAGAACAAATATTGGCTGTTGTCATCATCGAAAAATCAACTGCATGTCCACAAGTCTTACTCAAGGTTTGTCAGATGTTCCTTCTCTGTCTCTGGAGCCACTGCATAGAACAGTCTTCCCAACCATAGACACTTCTGGACACATTCAAGTCGAGGCTGAAGACTTCTCTTTTTACAATCTGTTATACATGTTGTTTTTATCTAAACTAATGTACAGCACCTTTTTCAGCCCTGGCTGTGATATAAATACTTCTAACAACAAATATTTCTATTATTATAAATTTATAATAATACTAAATATAATAATAGTAATATACTGTCCCTATTATTCTTATTTTTCTATTATTATAATTATTAGTACCAAGGCACTAATTAATCAATGTATTCACCATTAATGATTTGATATACTTCAACAGCAAATTGTCTCATGAGATGCTTGAGGTTATACACTCCACAGTACAAGCACATCATCATTCAAGCCATCACACAAAATCAGCAAATTATAAGCATGGAACTCTCATGTAAAGACTGCTGCATTAGCCTACTTCGGTTCTTGCATTTTATGTGCCAAGTAATATCCAATAAACCCAAGGAAGATCTATGGTCTCAGCGACCTACCACAAAATGAGTCATTCCAGCCATTACCTGTATTACATAACGTTCAGATATTTTATCTGGTAAGCAAAACAGTGATAACTCACCTCTCCAAAAGCACCCCGGCCAATAATTTTGAGTGTCTCAAAATCATTTCTTTGTAGACGTAACTGCTTCACAGAATTTACAACAGGTTTGGCTAAAACAAAAAGAAAATAGCCCACATTGTTAAATAGACTGTAAGAAACAAGCAGATAAAAATTAATTTTAACTCAAAGTGCATGTAACATATACAAATAAAATACCAATTATTACAGCAAATATTGAAAAGATTTCACTGTTACCACAGCTGTAACAAGGGTTGTCAAGGTAATAAAAAATCTGATGCCAATGATGGTGCTAGAGAACATGATGACAGTGATGACGATGAAAATAAGGACAATGGCATCACAAAAACAACATCAGTAAACAAAAATTAAAATCTGCTACTGCCTGGCATTGCTACGGCTGAATGAAACGAAGCTCAATTTTGGTAATGACACAGAAGATCATCTCTTGATAGCTATGGCCTCACACCATTTCCAAAAATCCATGATCATGATGGTTGTATGTGATTAACGATGAGCGAGCACTCCCACAACTGTGACTGGCAAAGACAGTTGTTATATAATAATTCTGTCTTCCTCCAAACTACTAGCACTATAAAGCAACCAGACCAAAGGACAGACCTACCTCTGAACCTATCCTGCTGGATCAAGCACTTCTACATAAAAGCAGTGAAAAACAAAAGGTGATGAATTTAAGGACTGGTTGTCTTGTACGAAAAGTCGAACATCCAGCCAAAAACTGGGCTCTCTTGGTTAAGTACCACTGTATTTTCTACAAGCTGTACACCAATTCTTATGCCCAATGCTATTACTAGAAGTCCATGTCCTGACTAAGAACTCATCAACATGGAACCAGGAGAAGGTCAATCTGCAACCATTGGAATCATGAATGGAAATGCAACTGACTCACTCCCAGTACCCAGCCAGCCGGGCAGCCAGCCAACCGGAGTGCTAGGTCTGGCAGCCATTTGCAATAAATTATGTAAGCCAGGCCAGCTGTTTATTTTGCAGGAAAATGTGCAGCCTCTCTTTAAGCAATTCATACTGTTATAAGCCACCCATATAACAGACAATTGCAAAGTATGAAACTACATTCTTTACAGCCGATAACCGATAACTGTACATTTGTTAGCATAGATTAAAATATGTTATATAATAAAATTCAGAGTCAGCAAGCCACATAAAAGTGTCTTTTTCATGTCTTTTAACACCTTCTTCAACCTCTTCTTCCAACCCCTTCCCAGTAAAACAGCATGGGCAATTAGGTATCGTAATGTATGAACACATATATCAGGCTGTATAGGACCATTTAAAAACCTCAAAAAAAAGTCAAAAATAAATAATATAATAAATATATAAAAATGCACAGTCCAGAATTAGCTGAATACCTGCTTTTACAGGAGAAAATTCAAATTCTAGTTATGAAACTTTGAACTAATTCTATTCAACTTAATTAGGTTCAAAACCTTAATTAACCATCACTCCCAAAGAGCAATCTTTTCTCTTCAAAAGATTAATTTTGCAACAAAAGATAACAGCTTTTGACATCCCATGTTTTCTGGTTTTAATCAATCTTCTTTTCAATCAATCAATCAATTTCGTTTATTCACAACACCAAGCTGACAGGTCGCAACTTGTAACTTATGTCCATAACTACTGTGTAACAACATAATGCCGTAAGATACAAAACAAAAGAAAACAATACCCTACATGAATGTAACCCAGAGCTCGTTCATGAATGCATCAAAACAACTCATTTACTTGAGTAAGCGCTTTCACTTGTTCTCATCCTTCATCACGCCTTTGGCAAACACCCTCAGGAAAGACAAGACAATTATCAGGAAACTGTTCTCTGTTTAAACATAATTGCATCTTGCCGCCAGCCAGCCCGCTCCCTCACTGTCTGATCTTCCCACACTCACAGCTTACAATCAGCATCCTCCTTATCACTGAGTTACATAGGGGGCACAAATCGAGCAAGTGGAGCCTCAATCTTGAAAGAAATTTCTGCCCTGGCAGATATTTGAACCTTGAACCTCTCAACTGACAGCCAAGCATGCTAACCACTAGACTATCATAAACCATCAAGTAAACCTCCTGCTAATCCTCTTTTAACAAACTAATGCCTCGCTCATGCTATAAAAAACTTGAATTTATATTGGTTCAATTGAAAATGGGCAATACATAACATACAAGTAAATTTGAGATAAAGCCTCAATGTTAAACTTAAGAGCACAAGTGTTGTGCTTCCCTAAAGCTTTGTGGAAAGCACAGCTTGATCCCACCAAACATGCTCAGATTAGCTTTGCACACAAAACCCATGAAACAGGAACCTTTAAATTTTAAAATCAAATACAACACCTTGAAACCTGATATATTCAGAGGCCTGTAAAATGGTCACTGGGTTGGCCTCAGAATTTAGGTCAGTCAATAGATAGCCTTACCCATGGACTCCTATATAATAGTCTTTTATATATCAGAGTTTATGCTTATATTTTAGTAATATTACAGTAATATTACAAGGATCAACATACTGAGATATTGTAGATGACCAGTGTAGAGCTAAGAGTCTACAGGCCAGATTTAACACACTATGCTGGCTTTTGGAAGGCTATCATATGAACTCATAAATAATTAAATGCCACAAGTTAAAGTTAAATATTACTATTATATTTCTCAAAAGGACACAGTTTGGACATAAGAATCAAAGAAGCAAACAAGGTACGATAAAAGGTTACATTCACATGCATGGTCTGCAGCATAAGTAAAGAAACTACGCTACCTCACATACAACATACAAGACAGGCTACACAATGGAAAAGATGGAAGCAATGGCAGCCTTGAACACGCTGACAGATGTCACCAGTTTACCTAACACTTTGACGACACCAAAAGCAGTCCAGAATGATTGCAGCCGAGTGAATATGATATCACGTAAGCTGGTAGACACTCAGCCTGAGGGGCGCCAACAGATGGCATGGCATGACCACACGCATGCCTCACTACCCAATCAATAACCATTACACACTGTTACATTGAAAATCACATTAAAAATGTAGAGGTCTTTGAAGATAGACCCATGGAGAGGTTTGGACATCAGACGCTTGAGTCTGTCATATATTCATCAGTAGAGACATTCCTTCCTAGGCCATTAGCCCCAAATGCAATATTATACAGGCTGACCATCAACACAAAGGAACACATTAATCTATGAATACAACAGCGTCATAAATAACTAAAAGCTATCACCACAGAGCAGGACTACAATCACTAGAGTACAATAAATTTCACTCTTTCACCTGAGTAGGTCCCACACAGTCAAATATGCTTGCTCAGTACAGCTGAACACATAAAAGTAAGCCAATGGCTGATTCTGTATTATTTACAAATACTTATAGTTCAGGCACATGAACATTCTGTTGGATCTACTGTAAGTTTCCATCTCCGACTACACTCCACTAAATATGCATGGCACGGTTTCATTTACCATAGCATTTATGTCTACATATCATAGAACATTGTGAATGACTGATTTAATGCCTACATTACACCACAGAAAGTATGGGCTCAAATCTCCCCAAAGTTCATCACTGTAAAAGTCTTGTGCACATTCTTTATGCACATTGCACAATGTCATCTCTTGGTGCTTAAAGTGATTAGCACACAACAACTTTAAGCAAAACAACCTGTCAATCAAAATAGCTCAAATGTCAAATTTATATTTTCTTCTCAGTCAATAAACTCAGATTTAACAAGTTAAGAGCATCCAGATTACAAGATTAACTCATCGAAATTAGTTCACATTGCACATAAGGTCACTGAACCATCACTTGCCCACAGCCAAGCAGTATACATGGCACCCTTGCAATGGCAAGTGCGGTGTTACTGCACCCTAGAAGTTGTAGACGTTATTATTATTAAGGCCTCCTATATACTGTGCAGATTGAATGGCCATGATGTAATTGTAATGTAATGACGACAATTTCTATAGCATCATCAGTAGCAAGCTGCTTCTAGGATGCTTTACACACACACTGTCAAATGTGACTGTCCGCTGCCACATACAATAGCCACATGTTTCTCTAGTGTGTTATCTTTTTCATCAATTACGTGGTTACATGCAAATTTTGGTTGATAATTTTCATTTGCTTGGACTTCTAATGTAACCAAGTATGCATTCCGGGATTACTTCTCTGTTTCACATGGGTTTCTGAGTGTTTTGAACAGTGTTCAAACATCTGTTGTCCGAGCCTCGAGCCAAGTTAGATTCTTCAATCCTAAGAGGTTTCAAAGGCCAAGAGAGTACTTGGATTTGTGCTCATCATTCTACTACGGTGATACTCTACAACCAACTGCCGGCTTTGAATAATGTCAAGCTATAAAGACCCAGTGGCAAACGTGTGCCTGGATGCGGTGTCTTCCACCATCTGTACAGGACAACTTGGTGTTCGGGTTGTGTGTTGGGAGCCTCATCACCTGTTGTCACTCCTCATCTTTTGACACTATATAGGAACTAGCAATGCCTGTCCACTATAAGCTCTGGAAGGGTTCAGCTCCATGTGTCTCCAGGAGCTTGCCAGCAGTGACTCATCCAGTGATCTAAGTGCTGTTCACTTATTGATTAACTTTCTTTTCTTAATGACTAACATCATTTATGCTAAGAGCAGACAGCACTTTTGTGAGGTACATAAAAGCACTATAGGAAATGCATAGCTACACGCATGCATTGCATAGATATACTAGCCATTAGAAATTTAATACCATTCATGTAATTTAATACTACATCAAACCAGCATAGGGTAAACAATAAGAGCTTTTCAAAGCAATTTTAACCACCAAATTTGCTGGAAATGACATCATCACATTCAAAAACAATTAACAAACTGGTTCTGAAGTTAAGATGAAATTAAACAAAACTTATGATAACTAATAACTAAGTGACTACATGAGATAGTTCTACTTTTTACATGACTACATCCACCTTGACGACATTTGGTCCTTTGTCTCTCAGCTAGTCATCATCTATTGCTGTAGACATTTGCACAGAACACTTGTCTCATTTGACCTCTTTTGCTCTCACTGACAACAGGTCATCTGTCTAATCTAAAGCTCTCTATATACATAGTTACACACTGTCCATAATTATATGTACACAGTTCTAAGCTTGCCTATGAATCAGCATTAAAGGACATTGGGCAATGCAAGATGCTTAGTGGCAAGATCTCAAGGCTGACAAGTTTACACGAAATACAATGAACAAATATTAAATGTCACTATATTGTTAGAATTACTTACCATCAAACTCAATGGATGAACAAAATCAATGGTTGAACATTAATTAACAGCATGACAATGATCAAATTAATCATTCGCAAAATATTAAATAATTTTATTAGGGGTTCCTTGACTGTTGCGAATCTGTAAGGGGGTCTTTGAATATTGTGAATCTGTAAATAGAAGTAAGAATGTGACGAAAAGCATTCTTGCTGCAGAAGTAAAAGTTCAGTTATATATATGTTACAAAGTATCATAAGCGCTGACAGATTATTTTGCCTAGCAGACAAACTGCATGGAAATACCAAATTGTGAAGAGATCACTGCCAAGACTCGCCATCTGCAGGTGAAAATGCTCTAAAGAAAACCTGCCTAGCTTTTCCATTGACCTCATTTCTACTGCACCTGATAAACCATCAGCTCCTCTGCATGAATTATTAATAGATCAAGATGAATGTTCCCAATAACATGAAACACAGGGCCATGGTTGCCATCTCATTCAAACACACAAGGCAAGGGCAGCGGCTTAGTGGCAATAAAACACAACAAAGCAGAACCTGAACAAGACGAGCTCAACACGAACTACACACCTATGCAAATGAACAGCTCTTCAACGGAGAGTACCACAGTAGCAGACATTATTATAGCCAAAATGCACATGAGCACAGGTCTTGTACGACGATAAAGCATAACTAACTGAAGCCTATATGCAGACAATCAGCAACACAGCTGCACCGATACAAATGCCAGCTGTAAATCATAATTGTGCTTTACAATTCACACAGCGTGTCTATCGCCATTTTAGTATATGCAGTAAAGAGACATTACTGTTGTAAATGTAGACGAACAAAGTGTGCGGTTTTGGTACGTTGTTGTTCTGACTATGAATCTCACTACAATAATCATTACTCTAATCACTCTTCCTACCATATCATATCACATTCTCCTTACTGTTATCTTTACAAGCACTACCTTCATTACTACTTGATTAGTCTTACCCTGGCAAATGGCAGCAAACCAAAAAAATCCAAGAAAGGTTAGACTCACAATGAAACACTTCAAGGGTAGACCATAGATTCAACTTAAACGAAATCACTAGTAGCAGCAGTGCAGCTGAGCTCTGACACTAAGCACCTTAAGGCCAGGTTGGGCAATTAGGAAAGGGAACTGTCAGCAGCAGACTTTGGTATCACATAAATCAGGACCAACTGTCTCCTACAGCCCCTGACAAGCAAATCCTATTCACAGGCTGCTTCTGTACAACCCAAGGCTATAAGGGCAATGCTTTACACGAGACCACAGAGACTGCTGCTGAATGTAACAGGCCTCAACAACAGGACCTCAGAAATCTAACACAGTGAATAGGCATTGTTACATTTACACAGCAAAACTGAGGAACAATTTCACATTACACATTTTGGTCTCAATATCTAGCCTACAACCAAGCAAGCTTCTGATTATGCTTCACAACAGTGGTTTCTTAGGTATAAACTATTACTTGCATAAATGGCCTTCTACAGAAGTGACTTAAATCACCAAGATTTCACTCTAAAATTGTCCAGTGACTATGAGTATACATACATTGAACTTTGAAAACATTAATAGAAATAAAGTGTAAAAATAAATAGTTAATTCATTACAAACAGGCACATACATCTGTATAGGGCAGGAGTGTGCGATAGTCTTTTTATTGGTTAGTATGCTGGACTCTCAACTCCCTGGTGCCAGAGCTAAAAGATCTCAACATTTCTGCCACCACATCCTCCTAGCAAACTCAGCCATAACACAAGCACCAGAAATTCACACTGAAAATGGTTAATCCAAGAGAAGAGAGAGGACTGGCCACTATATGCATCTGCCATTGTTAAGCAAAAGAAGTCACTAGCAGTTAGGGATTGCTCTTCTTTCTCAATCTTAGAACATCAGGCCACGTTGCCAATCCTCCCCTCACTGTCATAGCTAACAGGTACACTCGAATTGTGATCTAGTGTAGACAACATCAAACAAGGTCATTGTTGGTATAAAACTCTAAGCCGCAATCACACCCACAAAACACAAAAACAACAATACCTACCAAATTCAACAAATTCTGATACACTCTTTTCTCGGCGGAGGGTAGAACTGCAGCATTCATCATAGAGAACGACAAGTATGTCCAGTAGCGTTTCAACGCTGAAAGCCTGGTTTTTACTATGCTGTACTCCATTTAGATACAACTCCTCCAACTTTCGAAGTCGTTCTTTTGCTTGCATATTTATCCCGACAGTCACTCAATGAATGATAACAGTGATAAACACAACTTCTACCAGCACTCAAGTATTAGGTTGAAGGCGGAATGTCTTTGCATTAAATCCGGATGTCTGCACAAATAGTCTTGGGTTTTTAATAATCCATTTTCTTGTATTCATTAAACAAAATTACTTAGGCACGCGACACAGACGCCCTATAACTCCACAATAAACTGTGACGGTCTTGACGAAGTGATATATATGATATCTAAGCACGCAGGAAGGTTGACTTCAGCAACTGTGGCTACACAAGAACTCCATAAATCCAAAACCTCAGAATACGTAACTCCTCAAAAACCTACTCGAATCGCGTTTTCTGGTATTTTCGTTCAATTACTACGCAATCGTGGGGCGATTCAGTCGGTGCGTGTCCGCCTGGTGAACAATTATAATACAGACTACTGCACTGAGACACTACCTACGCTCAGTTACAACGAAGAGATCAAGTCGAACAAATTCAACAATCGTCACTGTCGAAATACGACCAACTAATCGTCTACCTACCGCTAAACTGTTTTCAGCAAAAATCCAGAGATTTACAGTCGATTTCTACCATGATTTCTACAATCTACTTCAATACATTTGACAGTCGCCCAATATGGCCGCTTTAGAACCCGGCGGCTAACAGTCAGTGCGACCACTCTTAATTTTCTGAAATCCCAAGCTCTTGCCAGAAACATCCCAAGATTGGCCAAAAGTGTACAAAATTCCGAAGTTACTGAAAAGAAAACATTTTGGCCGAAATATGAAATGCGTTTCACCAATCACAATTATTCACAACAATGCCTAGCTAAGAACTGGCAAAGAAAAAAACCGGAGCATTACATTAAATTAACAAATTACACTATTTTACAAGTTACAATAATAATAAACGTCTTTCACTGAGCGAGTTTTTCTAATCTATTTCGCTGCCACTGTTGGAAAGTACGGTAAAAACTAGTCTGTAGACCTTAGAACAAATCCCAAGATTGCAAAGCAAAATCCCCAGATCCCAGTTGGACCCCAAAATTCCCAAGATCTTGGGGAAAATCCCAAGGAGTGGTCGCACTGGCTAACAGATTGTCTTATTCTCCGGCAGACACATGACCTCCTCCGTACTTTCAGGTCTATTAAAATACGCTTTGTTTTATAACGAAAACTAATGCACATTGCTCATTTGACTCATTTCGCCTATAATTAGGCCTATAGATAAGACGGTTAAGACCTACGGGCTTCATTTACTATGAAAAGTAAAAATAATTACTTGAGTAAACTTTTATAGAAAGCAGGACGACGGCGTGAATGAATGATCATTAAGCGATGGCTTCTTTTCCGGGTTTTAAATGAGTGAGCGAGTATGTTGTGTGCTATTATGAGCAAGAAAGTAAATATAGGGCCTACATAGAAGGTAAATAAATTATTAGCTTATACCAATAAAATAGTACATTATTTCTAATGTATTTGAGAAGCTATAAAGAATTAATGATAGAACTATTAAAGTAGAGCAAACGAGCACGATTTAAATGCACGATTCTTTCTTTCTCCTCCGTCAAGTATTCGCTGACGATGAGGCTCTAACAAAACTTCTCCATTTCGGTCGGTCTCTTGCGAGTTAAAATACACGATTAGGCTAGGCTAATTCAATGAAAAATTAGCAGAGGCCATAGGCTAGGCATAGGCCTAGGCTACGGTCGTTAGCCTATATAAAAAGTATACACTTACATTAACCCACATGTTCGTCTCATGTTGGGCCTATGATATAGCCTAGTAGGGCCTATTAGTATTAAAATACGTAAGAAAGCTTTTTCAATGCATTATGATGACCTAGGCCTACATAGCCTACAAAATGTCACATAGTTCTGTAAGGCCTGCAAACTATAGGGTTTGGTCTTGGACCACATGGTCTTGGTCTCGGTCTAGGTCTTACTCCAGTCTGACTCGATCGCTGCTCGAAATCTCGAACTAGGCCTTGGTGTTTAAAGCCTATAATAATTATTCGCTCTTTACAATCTTTATACTTTATCCTTGTTTGCTGCACCACGTGTATGGCCGCCGACGTGCTGGTCCAGCATAGCGCGTTATTCAGACCCTGTTCTAGTATCAGAATTGTGAGGAAGCGTCAGAAGTTTGGATGTTGTCCAGCTACAACCGCCGTTGTTTTTCTATTCCATCCCTCGACGCTGTTGTTTGTTTTAGGAAATTTAGGTAGCCTAACAGCACTGTTGTAAACATTTTATGTCAAATTTTGAGCGAGCGCAGAAGTTCATTCAACATAGACAATTGAAACACCGGATATATGAAGTAGCCTACATAATTATTATAATATGTGTCTATAAGAAAGAACTCTAAATATAGGCCTACACTGGACAACAAATGTTAACTTTATTGTTTCCGAAGAAACTTCATCTGTTTTATATATAGATATTGGCACGCTGAATACAATGGTGTTCTCAGCATACCGGTAGGCTACACCTAAGGCCTACCACACACCATGGTAGGCCTTAGGTAGCGCTTTAGAAATTTGAAGTTTATGATTATACAGATGAAAACTATCCGTAACACATGCACTCGATTCCTTTGACTGTTTAGGCCTAATTGTCCAACTAATCGATTGACTAACCACTATAGGCCCTACTCGGATTCAAATGTATGACCTGGAGTGCGTAATAAAATTTAATGTGTCGCGAACCCGGGGAGGGTATGGTCGCGACTTAATTGTGACCCAGAAATGTGGCGGACCACAGGTGGGTGAGGTTTAGTGGGTCTTTCTCTCTCGGTCCGACGATCACCCGCCTCCAGGAAGGATCTTTCCCAAGGTCGTTCTTTATTCTGGTACCACAGGATCTCCGTGATCTGGCAGAGGCTTCTGACGACGCCCGATGCTACCACTAACGATTGACTGGAATGTCCCACCAAAGACGACACGAACACACGTACGGTGCAGCTCAATTTCATATTCAACAGCAGACGAAACGATGTAAATCAGACGAACAAACTGGCTGATTAACGATAACTGAACTTTATATAAGAGTAATATACTGACTCTTCGACGGTCAAACAGAAACTGAGCCCACCTCTGCCTTTCATCAGTCCCATGTGGGGGGGGGGCTACCACATGCCCTGGCACTCTTCTTTGGTGTTGTGCTATTTTCGTTTATTCATCCAATACCAGGTAGCGGCAGAGAGGAGAGGACGCTGCTTCTTTAGATGTAATTAGATTTAGTTATTTAAATTTAATTGTTTTGTTTAGTTTTGGTGTAGGAAGTCCCTTGTTGAAAATTCGTTCCACTTCCTCACGTGCAACAGTATCGATCTGCTGAACTGCAAAAATGATAGCCTACAAAAACGACAAACAACATTTAGCTGAATCCAAACCCAGAGTTATACAAAACTACACAGTTTGTTTAATAAGCATATCTAGGCAACTACAATGATCCCTTAAGGGGCCATCCATAAATGACGTCACGCACCTAGGGGGGGGGGGGTCGGAAATTTGTGACGATGTGTGACATGGGGGTGGGGGTCTGAGAAGTGTGACGTCACGTCAGGTATGTGTTATAAAATTTAACAATTAACAACAATTTAATTTTATTAATAACAGCACTAATTTTGAGGATTAAATTTTCATTATTTTTTAATTATTTTAATGTAGGCCTATACGGGCACCATTATTAATAATTTTCTAATTATTTCAATATTTGGTCACCGTTAGATTTTAAAATATTCATGCTTTTCCTATTTGTTCCATGAAGGAGCATTTTGCTTCGCCATAGAAATTTGGTTTTAGGGGTGGGGGTCAGAGCTTTGTGACGTCATTTTCAGAGGGGGTGTAACTTTTTGTGACGAAGTGTGACGAGGGGGGGGGGTTAAAAATCGGCCAAAATTGCGTGACGTCATTTATGGACGGCCCCTTATAGGTATAGGTAGGCCTACGTTTAGCGTTCAGATACCCGTACGTTGGTCATTGGCTTGGGCGCTTGGCTTTGTGGTTAGGGCCCCTGTGTGTGTGTGTGTGTGTGTGTGTGTGTGTGTGTCTTAAACCGGCTCTTGGCTTAGGACCCCCGGAAGTCTTCTTTTCTGTGAGCATTACCACAAACTCAAGCACGATCATGTACGGATTGCCAAAAATGGTTTTGATATTAATGTAAAATGGAAAGAATACTGTGGAAATAACTTGTCCAAGAGGCGATCTGTGGCTATTACGTTTGACCTTCAGAATATCCTTCTCGTTCCTCATTCTAGATTCTACATGCTTCAAAAACTCTTAGCTTGCTATCAACTGTCAGTGCTATTTGAGAAGCTGTTGGTTGTGTGTGTGTGTGTGTGTGTGTGTGTGTGTGTGTGTGTGTGTGTGTGTGTGTGTGTGTGTGTGTGTGTGTGTGTGTGTGTGTGTGTGTGTGCGTGCGTGGATGCGTGCGTGCGTGTGAACCAGCCACTGGTGATCGACTCTTCTAGTTATCTGAGCTGTTTGCTAACTGAAAAGTGTTCTGTTCTTATTTACATTTACGTTGGCTAGTGCAGAAAGCGCCTCTGATTTGTTTTGCACTTTGAACAGAGCTAGATAAATGTTGAATTACAATTATTACCAAACACATCCACTCCTTCTGAGCACATTGTATAAGCGCCACTGCATGCATGGTAGCCAATGTCACGTACGAACTTATTTCGCGAACTTATTTCGCGGTTCATTCCACCCAACAATAATATTCATTCTGCACCTCACTAAGTTATTGTGACTGTTTTTGTTATTATTCACATTGCTACTCTTTGAGCGCTTCTGAGTAGATCGAGCGCTTCTGAGTAGATTACCTTGAAGGGGCGCTAAATAAATACTCCTTAATAATAATAATAATAATAATAAATAATAATAATAATAATAATAATAATAATAATAATAATAATAATAATAATAATACCCTATAGAGTTCGCATACCTCCGGAATCCAGACATCAGCTAGGTAGCGGATGTCATGGTGTCGTTATGGTCAGTGCAGGGTTTCACACAGACACCCTCCTAGGATTTGTGCAATGTCCAAGACCTGCAAAATATGTACGTGCCAAATGGTTAGTAAAGCAAGACAGTAATGAAGTAATCGATGCCATCATATAGACGGCCAGGCGAACTTGTCCCCTCACAGAAATCACTTTGGCAAGATTCCTGAGTAATGCGATCATCAAAACCCATCGATGTAGGCTATTTGTGCCCGCAACTAAGACTGAAATTGGTGATTGGGCCTTTCGGGTCGCTGTAAACAGTCTTCCTGCACGTTTTCAGGCGGCTAAAAGCCTCTATATTTATAAAAAGTTTAAAATGTACTTACTGTCCAACTCTTAGCACTCAATTGCACTGACAGTCGAGTTTAAAGCATCCTAGAAGTAGCTTGCGTTGTAATTACAATAATGCAAATGTGTTCATAGATTCACGAAAAAGAATAATAATGATTTTTTATTGTATATTGTAGGCCTATATTTCATCATCATGTGCGTTCTTCAGGACAATTCTTTTTCAATTCAGTCTATCTAGTCCGAGGACTGTTGGTGATTGTTGCACATGAAATGTTACGAATGAGTAGTAGGCCTACTAATTGGGCTTCCTATGATTCGCCTGTCCTCTGTGCAATCTGTCTTAAACGCTGCAGCCAGACTTATTGCACGTCTTCCTCGGTACTCTCACATCTCCACATACATGACTAATGATCTTCACTGGCTCCCTCTCTCGGCTAGAATCAAGTACAAGATCCTGCTCCTAGTTACTAAGTCCCAGCAGGGCTTGGCTCCTAGGTACCTTTGTGACTTAATGTGTAAGCCACTATCTGCACGTTCTTCTCGCCCTCTTCGTTCTGCTGACCGGCTTGATCTTTTCGTACCTCGGTCGCGAACCTCATTAACCCAGCATCGGGCTTTCGCTGTAGTGGGTCCATCAATATGGAATGACCTTCCCCCTGCAATTCGTAGCAGGATTCTGGATGGGATTTCACTGGCATCTCTTCGCTGCTTAAAGACCTTTCTCTTTTCTCGGGCCTGTCACGCTGAGAGCGCTTCTGAATAGCTCTGCTGTGAGAAGCGCTTTACAAATGTTCAGATTAGATTAGATTTAGATTAGATTAGGCCTACTTATATGCATAGGCTTAGCTACATTGAGGCACGAGGAGGCAGTTGCCTTCTCTTGCTTTTTTATATACTGGAACTTCGATTGATTAATGACCCCAATGACCAGGATTTTGCCAATGGTCTGTGAAGTAGACTCCTCTTGAATTTAAGTCTCGCTACGTGGCTACTTATATGTTTAGTAGTAAATTCATGTAGTGCAGCAGCTGCTTCGTTCCCGGAATACAGGCTCTTTCTGCACTAACATTATCACTGAAAGTCTCTAAGTGGAATACTTCAAGACATCGATCGTTACCTCACTTTTACAGTTTTACTTCAGATGATGCAAAAATGAAATCAGCCAGCCTGTTTTCGTACTGTCTCCTTGGTGCATTTCTGCGACAAAAAATGCAAAATTAGTATCCAATACAACAAATCGATATCGTATTGTGGAAGCGACTTATGATTGTGTTGCGCTTCGATGTGGAAGCGACTTATGATTGTGTTGCGCTTCGAAGTGGAAGCGACGTATGATTGTGTTGCGTTTCGAAGTGGAAGCGACTTATGATTGTGTTGCGCTTCGAAGTGGAAGCGACTTATGATTGTGTTGCGCTTCGAAGTGGAAGCGACTTATGATTGTGTTGCGCTTCGAAGTGGAAGCGACTTATGATTGTGTTGCGCTTCGAAGTGGAAGCGACTTATGATTGTGTTGCGCTTCGAAGTGGAAGCGACTTATGATTGTGTTGCGCTTCGAAGTGGAAGCGACTTATGATTGTGTTGCGCTTCGAAGTGGAAGCGACTTATGAATGTGTTGCGCTTCGAAGTGGAAGCGACTTATGATTGTGTTGCGCTTCGAAGTGGAAGCGACTTATGATTGTGTTGCGCTTCGAAGTGGAAGCGACTTATGATTGTGTTGCGCTTCGAAGTGGAAGCGATTTATGATTGTGTTGCGCTTCGAAGTGGAAGCGACTTATGATTGTGTTGCGCTTCGAAGTGGAAGCGACTTATGATTGTGTTGCGCTTCGAAGTGGAAGCGACTTATGATTGTGCTGCGCTTCGAAGTGGAAACGACTTATGATTGTGCTGCGCTTCGAAGTGGAAGCGACTTATGATTGTGTTGCGCTTCGAAGTGGAAGCGACTTATGATTGTGTTGCGCTTCGAATTGGAAGCGACTTATGATTGTGTTGCGCTTCGAAGTGGAAGCGACTTATGATTGTGTTGCGCTTCGAAGTGGAAGCGACTTATGATTGTGTTGCGCTTCGAAGTGGAAGCGACTTATGATTGTGTTGCGCTTCGAAGTGGAAGCGACTTATGATTGTGTTGCGCTTCGAAGTGGAAGCGACTTATGATTGTGGTGCGCTTCGAAGTGGAAGCGACTTATGATTGTGCTGCGCTTCAAAGTGGAAGCGACTCATGATAGTGCTGCGCTTCGAAGTGGAAGCGACTCATGATTGTGTTGCGCTTCGAAGTGGAAGCGACTCATGATTGTGATTGTGTTGCGCTTCGAAGTGGAAGCGACTTATGATTGTGTTGCGCTTCGAAGTGGAAGCGACTTATGATTGTGTTGCGCTTCGAAGTGGAAGCGACTTATGATTGTGTTGCGCTTCGAATTGGAAGCGACTTATGATTGTGTTGCGCTTCGAAGTGGAAGCGACTTATGATTGTGTTGCGCTTCGAAGTGGAAGCGACTTATGATTGTGGTGCGCTTCGAAGTGGAAGCGACTTATGATTGTGTTGCGCTTCGAAGTGGAAGCGACTTATGATTGTGTTGCGCTTCGAAGTGGAAGCGACTTATGATTGTGCTGCGCTTCGAAGTGGAAACGACTTATGATTGTGCTGCGCTTCGAAGTGGAAGCGACTTATGATTGTGTTGCGCTTCGAAGTGGAAGCGACTTATGATTGTGTTGCGCTTCGAATTGGAAGCGACTTATGATTGTGTTGCGCTTCGAAGTGGAAGCGACTTGTGATTGTGTTGCGCTTCGAAGTGGAAGCGACTTATGATTGTGTTGCGCTTCGAATTGGAAGCGACTTATGATTGTGTTGCGCTTCGAATTGGAAGCGACTTGTGTTGCGCTTCGAAGTGGAAGCGACTTATGATTGTGTTGCGCTTCGAAGTGGAAGCGACTTATGATTGTGTTGCGCTTCGAAGTGGAAGTGACTTATGATTGTGTTGCGCTTCGAAGTGGAAGCGACTTATGATTGTGGTGCGCTTCGAAGTGGAAGCGACATATGATTGTGCTGCGCTTCAAAGTGGAAGCGACTCATGATTGTGCTGCGCTTCGAAGTGGAAGCTACTTATGATTGTGGTGCGCTTCGAAGTGGAAGCTACTTATGATTGTGTTGCGCTTCGAAGTGGAAGCGACTTATGATTGTGTTGCGCTTCGAAGTGGAAGCGACTTATGATTGTGTTGCGCTTCGAAGTGGAAGCGACTTATGATTGTGTTGCGCTTCGAAGTGGAAGCGACTTATGATTGTGTTGCGCTTCGAAGTGGAAGCGACTTATGATTGTGTTGCGCTTCGAAGTGGAAGCGACTTATGATTGTGTTGCGCTTCGAAGTGGAAGCGACTTATGATTGTGTTGCGCTTCGAAGTGGAAGCGACTTATGATTGTGTTGCGCTTCGAAGTGGAAGCGACTTATGATTGTGTTGCGCTTCGAAGTGGAAGCGACTTATGATTGTGTTGCGCTTCGAAGTGGAAGCGACTTATGATTGTGTTGCGCTTCGAAGTGGAAGCGACTTATGATTGTGGTGCGCTTCGAAGTGGAAGCGACTTATGATTGTGTTGCGCTTCGAAGTGGAAGCGACTTATGATTGTGTTGCGCTTCGAAGTGGAAGCGACTTATGATTGTGTTGCGCTTCGAAGTGGAAGCGACTTATGATTGTGTTGCGCTTCGAAGTGGAAGCGACTTATGATTGTGTTGCGCTTCGAAGTGGAAGCGACTTATGATTGTGTTGCGCTTCGATGTGGAAGCGACTTATGATTGTGTTGCGCTTCGAAGTGGAAGCGACTTATGATTGTGTTGCGCTTCGAAGTGGAAGCGACTTATGATTGTGTTGCGCTTCGAAGTGGAAGCGACTATGACGTGTTGCGCTTCGAAGTGGAAGCGACTTATGATTGTGTTGCGCTTCGAAGTGGAAGCGACTTATGATTGTGTTGCGCTTCGAAGTGGAAGCGACTTATGATTGTGTTGCGCTTCGAAGTGGAAGCGACTTATGATTGTGTTGCGCTTCGAAGTGGAAGCGACTTATGATTGTGTTGCGCTTCGAAGTGGAAGCGACTTATGATTGTGTTGCGCTTCGAAGTGGAAGCGACTTATGATTGTGTTGCGCTTCGAAGTGGAAGCGACTAATGATTGTGTTGCGCTTCGAAGTGGAAGCTGACGACGGGGCTATAGTGAGGTTGCGACTGATGAGTGTATAACGGTGTGGTTGCGAGTGATGGATGTGTGAAGGTGTGGTTGTAACTGATGAAATGTGTGATGTGTGGTTGCGCATCCATGACGTCCCCTCCTTCGAACTGGTATGCAGCAGTAGCAGATCAATCTCCTCTGCCCGCCCCAAGACGTCGCCCAACTCGATCTAGCCTGAAAAGCCGGAATCCCGTTCAGCTGAGTTGAAGCGACGGGACGATGCCTCTTGAAGCGTGTCTCTGGTATAATTAATGTTCCGGTGTAGGAGGCAGGGTGGACTCGAGGCACATTTTGTACTCTAGAGTCCATGATACCTGTAGGCACGGTGGACTCAGTTTCAAAGTCAGACTCATCCTCTTTAGCAACCAGTCCAATAGTAACCGGCCTCTATAGCAACCTGCCTTCTTAGCAATCAACCTCCTCAGCAACCGTCATTTTCAGCAACAAGCCTTCTTAGCAGCCAACTTTCTTAACAACCAGTTTCAAGGTCAGCCTCAACCTCTTTAGCAACCGCCTTCAATGTAAGTCTAGGCATCTTATAGCAGTCTTTTTAGCAACCATCTTTCTTAGCAACCAATCTCCCTCGGAGTCCCTCCACAGCAGCAAGACTCTGTAGCAACCGCCCTCCGTAGCAGGCAGTTTCCTAAGCAACTACCTTTCTTAGCATCTGCCCTCTTTTAGCAACCGCCCTCCTTAGCAACAAGTCTTCCTTAGCATTCGTCTTCATTAGAAACGAAAAAGTCTTCCTTTGCAACCGCCTTCCTTAGCAAACAAGTCTGAGGCTGACACTGAAGCTAGTTGCTAAGGAGATTAGCTGGTGGAAAGGCTGGTTGCCAAGGAGGCTGGTTTCTAAGGAAACTCGCTGTCTAGGCGTTCTGTAACAAAAGACGTTGGGGTCACCTTGAAACTAGTTGCTAGGGAGATTGGTTGTTATGCAGATTGGTTGCTATGGACATTGGTTGTTGAGAAGGGTGGTGTCTAAGAAGGCTGGTTACTAAGAAGATTGGTTGTTAAGTTGTGCGGTTTCTAGAGAAACCAATGAGGTTGAGGATGAACGTGAAGCTTACTGCTAAACAGATTGGTTGCTTAGAACATTGTATGCTAAGAAAGCTGGTTGCTAAGAATGCTGGTTGATAAGGAGGCAGATTGCTGAAGACGGCGAGGCTGATCGTAAGTCTGGCTGCTAATAGATGTTGCATGTCGTGTTTCGAATTGTTATCATCATCCATTGTGTATAATATATGCTAGTTTATTTTATTATAAAATTAAAAATGTATTAACTTTTAATGCAGAAGTAAACTCTAAACCGGAAGTAGCTCAACCGGAAGTTTGCAATTACAGAAAGATAAATTAAACTAGAAAATCTTCGTAGTAATGATGTCGTTTATGCTTGTTATTAAAAATATAGCTGCTGTCAATTTCGCTACCATTTTAAAGTCTTTAATTTTTTAGATACGTCATTTCTTTGGCTTAACTAGAGTATGCAATGCTTGAAGTAGCGTTGAATCTAGGGTGCAAATCACCTTCATTGGCTTCCTTTAACTGCTTGGATTCAGTTTAAAATTCTCTTTCTTTCGTGTACAATGTTTTTGAGTCAAGCTCCACGATACCTCTGTGATCTTATCAGACGTCTCAGCTACCTCTGGACGTCCTCTCCGCTCTTTAGACCATCATGACCTTCTAGTTCCTCGGTCTCGGACTGCCACAGCACAGCATCTTGCCTATGCCTCTGTTGGCCCTTTGCTATGGAATGACTTTCCTACTATAACTCGAGCTGTGATGTTATCTGGGGCAATACTGTTTCTGCTCATTGTTTTAAGACTTTTCCGTTTTCGAGGGTCCCTTCGCACTGGAAGCGCCTCTGATTAGGTTGTACTCTGAGACGCGCTTTATAAATCCGTAAATAGAAAAATAGAAATACTACTATTATTATTATTATAATGCTATCAGTCATCATCGGGGAGGGGTATAGTATAACGGATAACACTCTTGAATGAAGTTTTCACGGACTCGGTTCGATTCCCGTAAGGCCCCTTGGGTTAAGCTCATGTCTTCAGTCCCGAATAAAATACAGCCCGTAAAAACAAAGTTTTTTACTATATCCATCTAGTATCCTATAATGCGTCTTACGAAGCAGTTACCTCTACAAATATATAGTCCGCGTTCATTTTACAACATAGCGTCCGTTTAATGATGCACCGCGCCCGTTTCTGTTGCGGCCAATGGCAACGCTGGCCAATCACAACGCTCCGTATCGGAAAAGGGGATTCCCCGATTCGAAAAGTTTAGTCCCCGATTCTATAAGCTAGCCTTTTTGGGGAGCTGAAATTTTGATAGAATGAAGTGTGTGCGAGGGCGAGTCTATATGCCAAGTTTCACGACGATTTAATGATTGTACGTGATCGAACTAGTCGTCGCAAGATTTGACTATTTAGCCTGTGGCTCAATCAATCAAGCAAGATTCCCGCAAGTTAAACTAGATGGATAAAAAATACAGCCCGTAAAACAAAGTTTTTTACTATATCCATCTAGTATCCTATAACGTGTACTCTGAAAATAGTCCGCGTTCATTTTACAACATAGCACGCTTAACGAGGCAGCGCACCCATTTCTGTTGCGACCAATGGCAACGCTGGCCAATGGCAACGCTGCGTTTCGGAAAAGGGGATTCCCCGATTCGAAAAGTTGAGTCCCCGATTCTATAAGCTAGCCTTTTTTGGGGAGCTGAAATTTTGATAGAATGAAGTGTGTGCGAGGGCGAGTCTATATGCCAAGTTTCACGACGATTGAATGATTGTAAGTGATCGAACTAGTCGTCGCAAGATTTGACTTTTTAGCCTGTGGCTCAATCAATCAAGCAATCAAGATTCCTGCAAGTTAAACTAGATGGATAAAAAGTACAATGAGTTTGCGCCTTGCATGGCTGCAACTTCGTTGATTTATGTCTTCTGATATTTGTGTTCTTGTGAATTGTTTAATCGTCATAACATTATGGCCTACATGTACAGCGCAGTGCGTTTGTCAGGCGCTTCATTAAAGAATAAATATTATATATTTTTATTATTATATTAATATTTATATCTGAACGTTAATATTACAGCGGTTTGTTCCGGGATTCTCAAACAGCTGGCTTTTAAAACAATATGTTGTCAATGGCGACCGTCACGTGGACTACGGCTATCGGAGAAATTACTGAAGGCGCTGAAGATGAAGGAAGAGAAAACTTTTTCAAACCAATTATTTTGTGTCCTGAATTGGTCGCCTTCAACGAGTTCGATCCTGGTAGTCACCAGTTCTTGACTTAGAAAAAGATATATAAATTCAACGCTAACGGTTACGGAAACAGCTGAATTTTCGGAATATTTAGTTTAATAAGTTTAGACTACGTTCACGACCAACGACGCCAGCTGATGACGTCATTATTCTTCATTGTCACAGTTATTTTAAGTGTTAATTGCAGCTGGAATGTTTGTAGCGCCATCTCAGGAGGGTGGTAATGTCCCCGAGAGGCAAATAATAATAATAATAATAATTTAGTGTCATTATCACCATTCTTATTGTAATTGCAATATATAATCGAGAATTTATAAAGCGCCACTCAGAGGTTCAAAGGCGCTCCAGACCCAATTAAGTCAGTGCTATCATTCTAAACAAGTAAAATGAACTTCAGGCGTTTCTGGAACAGGGCAAGAAAAAGAATGAGGAGCTCATACCGTATTTCCTGCGGAAGACGGACCCAACTAGAGGGCCCAACATAAGCAAAGCTTCTAGATTGACCAGTGGCTCAGCGCATGCGGGGAACAGCGAGAAGGCCTTTGGTGGCGGAGAGTGAAGTAACCAGAGGCAGGGAGCGAAGAGACTGAGGTGCAATAGGTACAAAGTAGCCTACTTGTGGCTCTTACGAGTTTTCGGTCGATCATCGTCACTAAAACTCGGAGCTCCCAACACTGTACGTGATTGTGCTACGATTAGATCCTATCTCCGATATGACAGCCGATGAACGGAAGTTACGGAACATTATTGTCCTCACCGAGATATGACGATTATTTCCGATAGGGCCTATACCTGAGACAGTGAGACGGTAATGACAAGAGACATGTCGCCGACGAAAATTGGGTCATTGACCTAGATGTATGTCTGTGGCTCTGATTTTACACCCGAACTTTTGCAGGTCAGATCAGTTAGTCCCGTTTCTTTTGTGGACGATTGTCGTAACGAAACGAGAGCGACTTAATTCAATAAAAATAATTTACAATGTAGGGCCTATGTATCTTGTAAATTACTAAAAACAACGTCGAGAATGATTCATTTGGCTTTGTTTGCGTTTGCTCTGTCGAGAGTTCTTTCCCTGCCGAGTGCCCGGATGACAGTGTAATCTAAAACTAGATGGCCACAGACATCGCCCGCGATGTTTCAGAAAAGACGATCTCTGATTGGCTGACACGTTGCCGCAACATATCCCTTTCAGTAATAATAGTCCCAGGGCCTACCAAAGCCGAAGAAAGTCTTCACTCTAATCGAGACGTGACCATTACAGCCAATATCATAGCCGATTAAAGGGCCGTTTTTGGCTTTAACCACGCTTGAATTAGGCCTACACACGATCGATCGATGCACTGAACTATGTCAAGCAAGATTTAAAACCTACAAGTTTTGCAGTTCTGCATCTTGACGGGCGGTACTTGGTCTTGGCCGAGGCAGTGATCATCAACCTTCACAGTGGATCCGAAGTTTTAGTATGCAGAGTATCCTTTCACTATCATGTCGTAGGACGTAGGATAATCGTAACACGATTAGGTATGTATACAGCGGAACCGGTCCAATGCATTAGGTCCAACTGGTTAAAAGAGCAGTGATGATTATTAGAGAATCATCTTTACGTAGGCCTGTTACTGGAATCATTATTCAAGTTCTTACGACAACGGTGTACCTATAGGAGGTTTCGAAGAGGAAATCAACGTTTGTTTATTATCATTCTTTAATCCAATTAGGCATTATGTAGGCCTATAGCATAGCCTAGGGGCCTGTGGTTTTTGGCAAAGTGTCTCTTGACGTCTGAGCTATTATAACCATCAATTCTTTCCAGTGAGTATTAATTTCCAGTTTTAAGAGGATATAGGCCTATAGATGGCCCGAAAGAACGCTGGCCTAGCCTGCATGGTTTGATACCAACAAGTGAACACAAATGCTGTAATTCGATCTGTATCGTGGCCCAACACCCTAACCGGTATACGTTATCTCACCTACCGCCTTTAACTAGGTTGACACTTTGGGCCATCGAATAGTCTAGACTCTAGAGAACACAGTAAACCCAGTTCGATCGAATGGATCGCTTATATGGTGGACAGAGGTGGAATGTAGCTCATATATATATATATAGTCTATATATATATATATATATATATATATATATACATATATATGACCAGGAATTCAAGGGCGCTATACAGAATTCCACACAAGAATCGATCACCCAGTCCATGCTAAACTTACCAACTGACATAGTTTTTAATCCATTTGAGCAATATGAAGAAGGCTCCGCACTACTGACAGATAGGCCCTACTGATATAGACCCAGACACTAACTACTTCAATACGAAGACATTATGTACTAGCAAATATGTCACTATAGAAGAAATTAACACTGCATTACACCCATCGAATAGTCAAACGTTTTACATATTACACCTGAATTGTAGGAGCTTATTTCACAAGCTCACAGACATCCAATTGCTCCTGCTCCAATCTAAGGCCACTGTTTTAGCTGTAACAGAAACTTGGCTCAATAAAACATCAGCCGACACTATATACATCCCTGGCTATGTATTTGTAAGTAAATGTAGAGAAAATGGAAAGGGGAGGTGTTGGTTTCTTTGTTAGGGACACTATTGCATTTGAGGTAATTGATACTGACTGGTCGTCACCCAAGCATGGATCTTATGAGAACATGTTTATAAAAATAAATTGTATTGTATTGTATTTGAACACTTGTTATAGCGCCCCAACCAGATTTCCCATTCAGAGGCGCTCCCGACTACTGCGCGAACGCTGAATCGGAGTTTCACGCCGAAGCGCATGAGCAATTGCGAGTGAAGGACTTGCCCAGGGTCCCTACGCGGCGACTTTGAGGTGGATCCGAACCCGCAACCCTACAGCTGCAAGGCACCGAACATACCCATACACCACCGCGCCCCAGTTGTATTGTGATGCGTTGTATTGTGTGTTGTATTGTACTCCACGTTTATAATGCGACCGAGCCACCCTCAGTAAAGATCCGAGAAATTAATCTCTGATAATCCGACCCGACCGGGAAGCGAACCCGGGGCGCCGGCGCGGCGAGCGGGCACCAACCCACTCGGCCACTCAGGATCCTTAAAAGCAGACTAAGGGTAAAGATGGCATAATTGGCGCAATATATCGTCCGCCAGGTACCGACCCAGACATTTTTAATCAGGAACTGGATTCCTTACTGGCGCATCTGTCTCGTACAAGTAGCCGTGCATTCCTCGCAGGAGACTTTAACCTGGACTTGCTTAAAATTGATAACCATCGGCCTACACGTGCATTCTTTAATACCTTAAACTCATACCACTTTATGCCATCCATAGTAAGACCTACACGTATTACCTCTGACTCGGCTACTTTGATAGATAATATCTTTACGAATGAAATTACATATAGCCTCGAGTCAGCAATAATAATTAACGATATTTCAGATCACCTGCCCGTTATTTTACAATGCAGTTTGGCGCAACCCAAAGTTGACCAATCCCTCACCTATGCAAACAGGACAATTAATGACCAGGCCAAAGCTAAATTTAGTGCTTCACTGAAATCTGCTGAATGGGACACTGTAATCGATGCTTGTAATCATAATGACCCTTCAATGGCGTATACTTTATTCATTGACAAATACAAGCACCTGTACGATACAGCTTTTCCAATTGTTCATTGTACGACTAATAAGCGACACGTATATAAGCAGCCTTGGATGAGTAAAGCGTTATTTAAATCATGCAACGTAAAGGATCGTCTCTACTTGAAATACATTAATTAATTAAATTTCACAATTAACAAAAATTTAATTTTACAATAACAGCACTAATTGTGAGTATTAAATTTTCATTATTTTTGTATTATTTTAATGTATACGGGCACCATTTTTAATAATTTTCTAATTATTTCAATATTTGGTCACCATTAGATTTTAAAATATGCATGCTCTCCCTATTTGTTCCGCGAAAGAGCATTTTGCTTCGCCATGGAAATTTGGTTTTAGGGAGGTCAGAGCTTTGTGACGTTATTTTTCAAGGGGTGTAACTTTTTGTGACGTAGTGTGACGAGGGGGGGGGGGTTCAAAATCGGCCAAAAATGCGTGACGTCATTTATGGACGGCCCCAAATACAACCCTGCTCAATGCTCAAACAGTTTGCAGAAAGTATAATTAGTCTAACGTAAATGCATCAGTAAGTTCCTAAAGTTAAAAAAGTTCAAAATCAACGCCGTTAATTATGGACGTGTCATTGTCTGCATCCTTCGAAGTCATTGCTCATTAGAATAATTGTGGTCGAATGTTATCCCTTTATTGCTTAAAACCGTGAACATTTCCAAAGTGGTTAACCGTTTTTCTGGCAGAGGACGTTTTCTTCAGTAGACAGCTCATGCAGCAAGGATGACCGTGAACTGTACAGAAAGCACACAGGTCTACCTCGCCTTCTTCTTCTTCCACGTCATCGATCTGATCCAGAGCCATTCCCTCCTGGGTTATCGTAGCAAAAAGCCCCAGGTACCTCGATAGTCCTGCTTCCTGAAGCATCTGCGCAGTCAGCTCATATATTTCACGATCAGAGTCAGTTGAACTGATTTCGTGATTTCTGTCTTCGCTTCCTTCGCTTGTCGATCGATGCCCATGTCTTCCTCTCCCTTCAGTGTTGTCGCTTTCATCACTCTCACGTCCAGACGGTTTGTCTCTTCTTCCGCCACTGCTGCCTCCTCTTCCAGATTCTAAGCCCACAGTGTGTGGGTCTTCTTCTGTTCCTCCTTCACCTCTTTTTCTTTTCCTTCCTCCTCCAACACCACCACTACTACCACCACCGCCACCACCATAGTTGCCAGCGCCACTGCCTCGGCTAACACCACCGCCACGACCACCGCTAATGTCATAACCACCGCAACAGCCACCGCTAACACCACCACGACCACCGCTAACACCACCACAGCCACCGCAAACACCACCACCACGGCCAACGCCAACACCACCACCACCACAGCCACCGTAAACACCACCACGGCCACCGCAAACACCACCACCACGACCACCGCTAACACCACCATGGCCACCGCAAACACCACCACCACGGCCAACGCCAACACCACCACAGCCACCGCAAACACCACCAACACAGTCACCGCAAAAACCACCACCACAGCCACCGCAAACACCACCACAGCCACCGCAAACAACAACACCACGGCCACCGCTAACACCACCACAGCCACCGCAAACACCACCGCCACAGCCACCGCTAACACCACCACCACGACCACCGCTAACACCACCACGGCCACCGCAAACAACATCACCACGGCCAACGCTAACAACACCACCACCGAAACTGCCATTGCCACGGCCAACGCCACCATTACCGCTTCGACCACCGCCATAGCCATCACTAACGCCACCATTTCCGCCACGGCCACCGTCATTGCCACCACCATCCCCACCACCACCATCGTCATGATCATCATCACCCCTACCACCACCACCACCTCCTCTTCTTCCTCCTGCTCCTCCTCCTGTGCCAAAATTGAAAACATTCAGTGGATTTAAACCAAGACCGAAGTCACTTGCTATGCCGACGTTCCCAAAGGAAGTGGAACCAAATGTCACCCCAGCATTAACATCTGTTCTTCTCTGAACATTGAAGAGATTGGCTCCGATTCCTACATCAGCAATCGCCACTACGTGTCTGACATTCACTACTGACGAATTTCCGACGGTTGATGTCGGCCCATGTACAGGTGCACTTACGTTCATCGACCCCGTTGACTCCGTCTTATTGAATGCATTCAGTGAAACACCAGTTACCTCTACAGTGGCACAACCTTTTCTCTCCGTTTTCGAAGAATTTAATGCTTTGATTGACGCGCTTTCTATTGAAGCTGAAACACTTCCTTTCATCTTAGACTCGGAAGTATTGAGAACGTCGACTGACATGCCAGTTGCTGAAACATTTGCGCAGAGTGTTTTTTCAGCATTAGAAGTATTGGATATATTAACTGATAAAGCAGTTGCCGATGCAGAGGCGCATGCTGTTCTTACTTCTGTCGATTCATTGAGTGCATTGATTTCAGCTCCGGTGGCTGTTGCAGATGCGCAAAATTTCATCTTTTTTGTAGACTTGTTTGCATTGACTGATACACCAGTCGCCTTCGCTTCTGCACTTTTCTTTACCTCGGTGTCAACAGTGCAGTCCACGTTAATGGAAGTCTTGGTCGCCGAAGCCTTAAAGCTTCCGGTTACTTTAGTCTTAGTCAAGCCATACTTTTCTTTGTCACTTGGTTTAGATTTGTCTGCGCTTTCTTCATACTGAGTGATCTTACCGTCGTTGTCCTTCGATCCAGTTGTATCCTGTGCTTCGTCCGTACCTTCTTGGTCCTCCGCATCCATCATCGTGGAAATGCGCTTCTTAAACCATCTAAAAAGCGCCACAGATTTCTTAACAACGGTCTCGTTTTTGGCGGAGACAAGCGATTTGAGCACATGGATTCCCTCTTTGAACTTCTGCCATGGCGAGCTGCCCTGCGTTTGCCACTCCTTGCCTCGTAAAGCTCGACTGGTTATTTGATCACAGGCGTCTGGCTTTATCGCTCTCACTGCTGCGCTGAACGCTTCGGTTATGGCAATCTTCAAAGTCTCAGAAGTTTCGCGTTCAATACACAGATTTTCCCAGACGCGCTGCCGCATTGTGTTGATTTCGTAGGGCGAGAAGTCGCGAGGATTGCTAACTCTGTTGATCAGATCTTCGATATCACTTGACACACTCTGGCGAATTGCGCTGTCGACAGGTTTTGCAACGCCAGTACTTTGCTCGCTCATTGTGTTCGTCTGAACAACAAAACAACAGAAAGAGAAACAATGCAGCTTTTGCAGAAGAAATTAATAGGCATCAAGCGGAAGATTTTTATGTAAGGGAACTCATTTGAGATCATCTATAGGGTGAGTGATGGGTAAGTGGGACACTTAAGGGAATGACGTGCCGTCGTGGAGTCGATATATTAAAACAGACCAAACTAAATGTATATACAGACAGTTTAGACTGTGTCTGATTCCAGGAGCTGCTCAAGTTGGACAAAATAGGTATTAAAGTGGTCCATAACTTGATGTTGCTTAGGAAGGCACGACAATCTATATTTTCTTCGGAAAACGGTAAAGTGGTCCACTATTGCTACTAAAGTGGTCCAACACTGATAGGCTCTATGAGCATCAAAACTTCTAGCCTTTTGTATGTTAACTAGGCCTATAGGCCTAGTTAACATACAAAAAGATAGTCAATGATAACTTAAGGCTAGAAGGTAAGTTGTTGCACACAGAGAGCACACACAAAATCATCATCATCTAAAATTCCATTTATCTCCTCACATTGTCCAACACTGATAGGCTCTATGAGCATCAAAACTTAAAGGCCTATAGGCGTAGGGTGGGTAACCCTAATGTGGGCAGGTTCCTAACATGGGCACCCCCTTGAATCTCAAAATATAGACGACATACGGTGGTGCCTTCTAGGAAATATTATTAACTATAAGTATTGCTGTTATAAAACAGCAACGTATGTCGGCGGAAAATTGCGCTTCGAAAGTAAGAAGTAAATGTTTTTAGCATGCCAGTTTTCTATAATGTTCGATATACGGTTCAGTAGCTGTGGGCGCGTTGTTTTTTAATGTATTTTCAATCGGTTTTTTGCAGATGTTTGGTGAAGTGTAGCTTTTTCGCCCCATGTGAGCGATAATGAGGGAGAAAGTAAGCACACTTTAAAAAAAATTTTCCTAGGGGGGTATTGCGTAGAGCCTAATTTGGGCACCATTGGGTGTTCCTAATTTGGGCAGTGTATGAGGCCAAATTTACTACTATATTACACGTTAATATTGGGTAAAGCTTATTCTTAATTTGGGCAGTGCCCATTCGAGGTAACTTTGTATGCCCAAATTGAGGCCATATTTACTACTATAATTATTACACGTTAAATATTTAGTGTTCAAATTAGGGCACCATGTCCTAATATGGGCACTTTGAGGGGTGTGTCATTTTTTCTGCACAACTAATATTGCTTTGCAATCTATTGTATGTATTCAATATATTTTCATTACCTACTGTTTCAGCTAACCAAACAACACCAAACAATAAGTATACGTGTCAAAATCAATATGATACGAGCCTTTAATCCTTAAGGTGCCCAAACAAGGGAACTATACCCTAGTTAACATACAAAAAGATAGTCAATGATAACTTAAGGCTAAAAGGTAAGTTGTTGCACACAGAGAGCCATAACTTAACTACCCTTCATGAAATTCATTTATGGCCTTCTCCATGCGAACAGGATCCCAATTGTTCAATTTGCGCTTCTGATTCTTCTTACTTGGGTTAGGCCTACTTCTAGAGTCATGCCTTTTATCAAGCACTCTTCCCATCTAAAACAATCAACGTAATCGTAATCGAGGATTTATATAGGCTTATATTATTCAACAGGCCTATCAACACGTAGGCTATGCTTAGTTCAGCTGGAATAGGCTGTCCCACTTTAGCAGCAGATCGCTGTCCCACTTTGACAACACAGCTGTCGCTAAAGTGGGACACCTATACACCAGCAGGCTTCGTAAATGCATGTTGACATTTGGTGATAAAAACCGTTGCTGGTAGTTCATTTCGTCAGTATATTTCAACATAAATTGCATTCAATATAATTATTTATCGTTAGTGTCGACAAGGGCCTTAGCAAGTTAATGTTATCAAAATTATGAATACCGCAAATTCATTAACTTTCGAAAATCGAATGTTACACGCACAGCCAAAGGCCATTAAAAACTTGCAATAAAATGTGTGTACGCACATATTAATGACGTCACGTATATTGCCATAGACTATGTACTTTTAGATTTTGGATGTATTGGACATAATACGAATGTCAGCCTCACTCGCTTAGCTGTCCCACTATAGTGGCCTGTCCCACTTTCCCATCACTCACCCCTATGGCGGTCGTAGAGGAGGAGGAAGAGGAGGAGGAGGAGGAGGAGGAGGAGGAGGAGGAAGAAGAGGAAGATAAAAAGGAGGAGGATGATGATGAGGAGGAGGAGGAGGAGGAGGAAGATGAGGAAGATGAGGAGGAGGAGGAAGAAGAGGAGGAAGAGGAGGAGGAAGAAGAATAGGAGGAGGAGGAGGAGAAAGCGAATGCAGCTACGATTCAGGCAGTTACGGAAATGGCGAGTCCGAAGGGCAACATTCATATAGCGCCTTTCGCATTAATCTTGGTTTAAAAACGACTGATGTCCCTCCTCCAAACATGAATATTGGCTGTGTAGCTGTTCAAGATCTCTGCAAGAGGAAGTGGAGAGCAGGGGCAGAGGCGGCCTTTGACAGTGTATAGTGCTATTATCTCTAATAGAACCTTTTTGCTGCGTCACGTTTGGCAGAGTAGACTTTACCTACTATAAGTGTTGTCGAAAACATGACACCGAACACGTCCATAGAAATAGATTAAGTTATATTAAGATCAAGTCAATTCATTTACTAAGTTACAATAAATCCTAATTACCTAGAGTGGCGTATTAAATTACTCTAAATAGATTTTATGAGGCTTATCTGAATTCCCCCTTAGTGATGCTCATCAGTTTCATTTCTGCAATCGTAGAGATAAAGTTCGTAGAGTTAGACATCGTAATTGTAGATTCTCATGGTTCAATTGATGACATCGAATGCGATCTTCTTCCTTTATTCATCTTCGAATGTACTGGTAACACCGTAAAACGTCAATCCACTTGTCCGTAGATTGAATTGTAATTTAAGTTCCTCGTATTACTCTGTTCGAATTGTTCAGCACTGAAACGATGATCGATCGTTCCAATTCGCTTCACACGGCTACTCAGCACGAAAATGATAGTCCGTCCAAGTTTACACTGGCTCACTGACATTCAAATTCTTATACTGCTTTATGTCCGTTTCACGATGTCGTGATTTCACTTTTAAACCACCGACACCCGAGGTATTAAAGTCCGTTAATCTTCACTTCGAACTAACGTTTTAAACTTTAATCCACTTCGATCGCTTCCATATAATACGATCCGAAATATCCGTTACGACTCAACTCGATTTCGCCATCTCTTCCCTCTCGAACAACTTTCACCCAACTGATTTTCCGTTTTAACTGTCTGTAACTGTTTTTAATTTTTCAGAGCGTCTCTCGTCGCTAGGCAACGTATCACGTCACGTGATATTTGAGTTTACAAATTTAAAAGCCTTTAGTTTCACTAATATTATATAACGCCACTATAGTTTATCTATCGCCACTTTAATTGATTAACTTATTCTAAAGCTTATATTAATTAGTTAATTAAACAAGACATTTGGTAAGAACTATTTCGCTACATATAAGGCCCCTTCTTTAAAAGGCTGTCTACAGGCTTTCTATTCCTTACCAACTTATCAAATGACTTGTTACTTACTTATTTATACTAGAGTAACTATTTATACATCTACAAACACAATATCTTATCTAATATCTTCTATTTATTCTATATACATCTACATATACATCACTTACTTACATATCTTTAGATTTCTTAACCCTTTAAACTGACCCTCTACTCAAGTAATCTGATATTACATTATCACATCCTTTGATATAGTTAACTTTGAAACAATAGTTCTGTAGTGCCAGACTCCATCTCATCACTCGAGCATTCTTCATACGACCTTCCTTCATATACTGTAATCCGCAATGGTCTGTCTCAATTACGAACTGTTTTCCAAACAAGTATCTATCAAATTTCTCAATGCCCCACATTATGGCTAGACATTCTCTCTCTTCCACTGAATACCTTCTTTCTCTCTCCAATAATTTCCTACTTGCATATGCAATAGGGTGATTTACATCTTCATATCTCTGCATCAACACACATCCTATTCCTATACCTGAAGCATCTGTTTGTATTGTGAATTCCTTACTTAAATCAGGTAATCTCATTATTGGCTTCTTTGCTAATGCTTCTTTCAATTTAACGAATGACTCCTCTAAGATTGGTGTCCAATCCACTGTATTTGGTGATTGCTTCTTAGTTAAGTCTGATAATGGTGCCATCAACTCAGCACAATGAGATATAAATTTTCTATAATAGTTGACTGCACCTAGAAAACTTCTCACTTGCTTTTTGTTCTGTGGTCTTGGCATGTCCACTATTTTATCTATTGACTCCACTTTAGGACTCACTTCACTACCTCTTAGTGTATGACCT
Organism: Aporrectodea caliginosa; assembly: GCA_020284085.1. Lineage (NCBI taxonomy): Eukaryota > Metazoa > Annelida > Clitellata > Crassiclitellata > Lumbricidae > Aporrectodea > Aporrectodea caliginosa. The sequence continues at coordinate 733,329 of JACEVL010000322.1, forward strand.
AAGAAATCTATTTGTCCATATCCTAAGGAACATTTCTTTGGTTTTAATGTCAAGTTAGCCTTCCTAACTCGTGCGAAAAATTCTCTTAGCACTTGTACATGTTCATTCCATTCCACTGTATGTGCTAATATGTCGTCTACATAGCTTTCTAAGTTTTTCGTTCCATACAAGACCTTTCTTATCAATCTATTGTAACTCGATGCGCTGTTTACAAGACCAAAAGGCATCACTTTAAACTTAAACATCCCATTTGCACAGATGAAAGTAGTATAGTCTTGTGAACTCTCAGCCATCGGTATTTGCCAGTAACCTTTGCAAAAATCAAATTTACTATATATCTTGCTTCCACTCAATTTATTGAAGACCTCTTCATTCGACATCATGGGCTCTGGTTCGAATACTGTTATTTTATTCAGCTGTTTGTAATTACAACAGAGTCGATTTGATCCGTCTGACTTCTTTACTACTACAAGAGGTGCAGCATAAGCAGATTCAGACCTCTCTATAATTCCATTCCTCAACATCAACTCAATTTCTTTATCTATTTCCTTTTGTAAATGGTATGGAGTTGGATATGCTTTCGATCTAGTAGGTTCTGTACTTGTTATCTTTATTTCATGTTCCACTAGATTTGTTTTTCCTGGCACATCGGAAAAGATATCACTATATTCCTCCAATAACCGTAACAATTCTCCTTTTTGTTTTCCATTCAACTTTGGATTGATATCCACATCTTTATAAGTCTCCTTTTGTTTACTATTGTACAGTTCAAGGATTTCTTCATCTCCATCTTCACCTATCTCTCCGTCATGTACCACTGCCGAAACATATGCCACTGTTTCTGTTTCACGGGCTTCCTTCTTATCAACATCTGGTTTCTCATCTAATATATCTTTTCTGTCTATATATTTCTTGAGCATATTAATGTGATATGTTTTGATTTTTCCATATTCATTTTCGATTCTGTAATCATGTTCTCCTACTTTTTCTCTTACATTAAATGGTCCTTGCCATTGCATAAGTAACTTGTTATTACTGTTTGGCAACAACAGTAATACTTTGTCTCCAATTTCTAATTTCCGATTCTTTGATTTCTTATTAGAATGTCCTTTTTTATTTATTTGAGCTCGACTCATCGCTATTTTACTCACAATTCGTTGGCATGTGTCACAACTCTTTACAAACTGATTCACATCACTTCTCATTCCTTCCCAATAAAATTCACTGGTCGTCTTATTAAGTGTGTCTCTCCCATTGTTATGCATTGCTAATGATTGACAATGTGTCATCTCCAATACTCGTTTCTTCATAGCTTCTGGAATAACTAATCTGAGTGTGTCCTCCTCTGTTGAGATCCCTTTATCATATTCATATATTAAATCATTTCTTAAGACAAACTCTATTTTGCCTGATTGTCTTTTCTCATCAGTCTCTTGATTTGCTATTTCTCTAAATCTCCTCAAAGTTTCATCTCTTGTTTGTAGTTTCTTTATTTCCTTTTGTGAAACTTTAATGTCTGGCAAATTAATAATTTCCATAGGCCTACATTTCTCAACCTTAACGCTCGACATTCGCGTTTCCATAGCCGCCGCCATTTGCCGCTGTTTACATCTATCAGTGACGTCATTCGCTGAAGTGACATCACTTGCTATGCGTAGATCTGCGTCTCTATTGCTCACTGTATGTGTGCGTATCTCTGAATTTCTCTCATTCTCTCTGTGTACATTTCTCTCGTATATCTCAGTTTCAACACTACGGGTCTTCTTCAGTTCATCGTTCTTACCATAGTCATTTAGAATGGACTTATTCCAATCTTTATTTTTGCGCAGTTGATAAATCAATCCATTGACTCTTCCTATTATCACTGGTTTCACAGGGTTTTCCATTACAAGAGCTTCTATCTGTCCTGTAAAATACTCCCTTTCAATTACAACATTTGCTGTAGGAAACTGCTTTACACTTCCATCAATCAGAGTGCATAAAGTCTTTTTGCCTGTTAATGCTGATTCATCTATTAGGTTTCTCTTTACTACACAACATGTAGCACCTGAATCATATAAGCATTCAGACTCTACTCCATTCAGTCTGACTCTATGTTGTGTTTGAACATTGTTTAGATTTTCCAGATCATTATTATCAACATCCATAACAAAAGCACTAGTTGCCTTGTTATCTGTCTCACTCTTCTTAACTTGTGTGGTTCTCCAGTTTTCTAATTCTGGACTTCATGCTAAATTATACCTGTCTTGTTCATTCATTACCTTGTATCGACTATTCTCGAATACTTGAATTGCTACAGCTGTATGTTTGACATGGCCTTTAAACTTATTTGGGCAGTTGTATGCCTTGTGGCCTGCAACTTTACAAATATAACAGATGATTCCTTTCTCAATAGTTTGCATTCCCTCTTTATTTGAATCTCTGTTGTTCACTCTGCCTTTATTTGTCTCTCCATGCCATTCATTTGCAGCTTTAAATCTGTTTGTTGCATTGGCAAATCTGTCTTTTGCCCTTTCATCAAATACTTTGTGTTGATCCCTATCAAATGAGAATCTTGGCTTTGATCTCGCATTCGTCTCACCATGTTTATATCCATGTGCTTCAATGTATGCTTCTGCATGAGTCAACATGTCTTTAAGGCTAGTTTTTCCTTTCTCTTTAATGAAGACTCTCAACTCTGGTGAGCAAGTTGTAAAGAATTGATTTTTCAATATCAAACTCTCTAATCTTCAAACGTTTCTTCATATCCGGCTAATGAAATCCATTGCCTCAGATATCTCCTCAATCGTTCAAAGAACTGGGAACAAGTCTCCCCAACTTCTATGCGACTGTCCCTAAACTTCTGTCTATAGCCACCCTCAGTTAATCTGAATCTTTTTAACAGTTGCTCTTTAAGACAGTCATAGTCCTGTGCTTCTCTAGAAGTCAACCTCTGGTATACTTCTAGCGCTTTTCCTTCAAGATGCCTCGCTAACGTTAATGACCAAATCTTTTGTGGAATCTCATAGGCTTCAACTGTTCTTTCAAATCTCAATAAGTATGCATCTAGGCAATCCTTATTCTCATTAAAATTGGGAAACTTAATGTCTCTCATTCCTCTTCCGTGATTTACACTGTTTCCCTCTTCCCTATCAGTCACGAACATATCGTTGTGTTCTCCATTTTGCCTACGATCAGAAGCCGCCCTTGCTTCAATCTCTTTGAGTTTAATTTCTGCCTCAATTTTCTTTAATTCCAAATCTACCTGACGTTTATTACGCTCTTCCTCCACTTGCCTCTTATCTCTCTCGTCTTCTAACTGGCGCTTAACTCGCTCATCCTCTGCTTGTCGCTTAGCCCGCTCTTCTTCTATCTCCATCTGGCGTTTAGCTCGGTCCTCCTCTGCTTGTCGCTTAGCCCGCTCTTCTTCTATCTCCATCTGGCGTTTAGTTCGGTCCTCCTCTGCTTGTCGCTTAGCCCGCTCTTCTTCTATCTCCATCTGGCGTTTAGCTCGGTCCTCCTCTGCTTGCCGTTTAGCCCGTACTTCTTCCATTTCGCGTTTGGCCTTCTCTTCTTCTCTTTCTTTGGCTCTCTCTTCTCTCAGTTCAGCATGTCGTTCTTTCACGAAGCTTTTCAGTTCCTCTGCTTCCATCCCCATATCTTGGCCCATTTTCATCCACTGTTGATAATCAGTGACCGACATCTTACTTGCTTACTTTATTTCAATCAAGTAATTAATCAATAGCTTTGCGCTATGTAAATTCTCGAATCTAATCAAAGATTTATATATATAACCTCTTAGCTACAATATGTAATATATGGTTATGACGTAGCGTTAAACGTTAAACGTTCAATGGCTTATCGCACCGTTTCAAATGCTATATGCGCGTACCGTTACAATTCAAATTAATTGTCTCAAACTTATACAGAATGTACAAATCTACTGCCGCTATACTAGTGCAAGTTAACTGACGGTTTACTCAAGTTAATAAAGTCTCTCAAGATCCCGGACGCTAAGCACCCATAATTGTAGTGCTATTATCTCTAATAGAACCTTTTTGCTGCGTCACGTTTGGCAGAGTAGACTTTACCTACTATAAGTGTTGTCGAAAACATGACACCGAACACGTCCATAGAAATAGATTAAGTTATATTAAGATCAAGTCAATTCATTTACTAAGTTACAATAAATCCTAATTACCTAGAGTGGCGTATTAAATTACTCTAAATAGATTTTATGAGGCTTATCTGAATTCCCCCTTAGTGATGCTCATCAGTTTCATTTCTGCAATCGTAGAGATAAAGTTCGTAGAGTTAGACATCGTAATTGTAGATTCTCATGGTTCAATTGATGACATCGAATGCGATCTTCTTCCTTTATTCATCTTCGAATGTACTGGTAACACCGTAAAACGTCAATCCACTTGTCCGTAGATTGAATTGTAATTTAAGTTCCTCGTATTACCACAGAATAGATAAAGCGTAGCCAGAAGTCTAACTGAATCTAATTGCTGTAATACGGAAACTTATTCTATAATTGTAGTCTATGGACCGTCCGCCATGATTCCGTGTGGACCGTGTTGGTTTGGAAATTAATACTAATACAAGTATAATATCAAACTTAGACATTTTCACTGCTACTTTTTTTATTATAATCGGTGAAACTGCAGTAAAATAATGAGAACGTCTGGCGGCGAGCATTGTGCAGCGATAGGATGTACGAATAATCGATATAAAAAGAAATGTTTGTCGTTTTTCCGCTTCCCGAAAGATGAAACAAGGTATGTAATCGCAAACAGATGAAAGTGTAGCGCTTTATGTATTCTGTGATGTAATCTACAATTAATGTTATTTTGTTAAGCTAAGTAAAGATATGGACACTCTTGATACAAATTACGTGTAAAAGTGAAATAAGGATATTTAGGCCTACTGCAGTCCTCATTAAATTGAGTAGTTGAATCCGATGAGGTCAGGATTATGGGTAAACACATTACGGTACTGCTTTGGAAGGAAAATCTGATTATACTCATGCATGAGTGGAATACTGGTTTCAATTTGTCAACATAGAGTAAGTGTAAAATGCGGAATTACTTGCATGTTATGTTTGGACCTAAGTAATGTGCCACACAATATTAATAACAAATATACTTGCCTACTAGACCACACTGTCATGCCGCAGAATAAATAAAGTGTAGCTTTATCTGACCTGTGGGCATGCCAAAGACGTATAACTAACATAAATGATCCCTTTGGAGTCTTCAACTCATTACATTTAAGCCACTGCAGATTCCACTGAAAGAAACAATAGCCTACGTCGGTGTTATTTTGTTAAGTTAAGTAACGTAAAGATATGCACAATAACTAAGACTATTACTTATCCATTGCATTTGTAAGTAAATAATTGCTAATCAATTCTTCCTAAGTAACTTATCCACTGTTGTTGACAGGTCGAAGAAATGGGTTCAGAATACGAGGCGACAAGATCTTTTGAATGTGTCCTGTGATCATCTGAGTAAATGTTACGTCCTTTGTGCGGATCATTTTGAGGACAGTCAGTTCAACAACCGAGAGTCCAAGAATCGGCTGACGTGGAATGCTGAACCAACATTATTCGCCGTTCCGAATCGACCACCGCTGCGAACGATTAAGAGAAAGCCACCAACATCACGAACCTACCAGCCAGCCTCAAAAAGAAGACGGACGAACACTGACAGGGCGGTCACTGATGAACACCTTGAACAAGCTGTCATTGTAAACGTTCCGTGTTATGCAAATATTCTTCCTTCTGCAACTCCTGTAACTCTTAACAAGGTGACTCGTGGTAGCGATAATAGCAGTTCTGCTTCATCTGTTCATCCAGTGCCATGCGGTAGCCATCAAGGATCGGGGTTATGTGTTACATCGTCACCACGGAAACAAGAGCTGAGAAGATCACTCAACAGATATCGTGTCAGGCTTCATAGAACTAATGTGAAGCTATCAGCTGCTTCAATTGCAAAGCCAGCACTATCCAAGGACGAGTTACTGACAGAAATAGGGAAGTATGTTAATGGTCCATCGTTCAGTTTCATTGCAGCTCAACTGAAGCTCAGTGGTGTTTCTGCTCGTGGTAGGAGGTGGGATGACGAAACTAAGCTGTTAGCATTGTCTTTGTATTATAAGAGTCCGCAGGCATACCGGTTGTTGGCAAAGTTGTTTGTTTTGCCATGTAAGGCAAGTCTGTGTAACTGGGTTAGGGATTTCAGTGTTGGTGTTGGTTTTTCTGATGCGATTATGACTGTGATGCAGGAAAAGGTGGCTGCACTGTCCCCAGATAATCGCTGTTGTATTCTGTTACTAGACGAGATGATGCTACGTCGTGGTCTTACATATGATAGACGCTTTGATCGTATCATCGGCTACGAAGACTTGGGTGCTAACTGCCAAAGTAATGCTCTTGCCTCTAGTTGTCTTTGTTTCATGGTGCGTGGTCTGCGTGACAACTGGAAACAGCCTTTTGCATTCATGTTTTCATCATCTGCTGTTAAGGCTGATAAAGTGCAAAGCTTACTACTAGATTGTTTATCACAACTGCATGCAATTGGCCTTAATGTGAAAGCTGTGATTAGTGATCAAGGCTCAAACTTTGTTGCAGCCTATAAGAACATGGGTGTTACTGTTACTGAACCATTTATCAAGGTAAATGATAAAACTGTTTTTGTGTTTTATGATCCTTGTCATCTACTAAAAAGTGCCAGAAATGTTTTGGAAAGAAATACTGTGCACAGTGGCAAAAATGTTGCAACATGGGAACATATTACAAGTTTATATAGTCTTGATGCCAGGCGAAACTACCGCTTAGCACCGCGTCTTAGCAGCCAACATGTTCATTTGACATCGTTTTCTAAGATGCGAGTGAAACTTGCTGCACAAACACTAAGTCATTCTGTAGCTGCCGCAATCGAAACAAATTGTTCTTTTGATTCATTGACACCTCTTGCTATGGGTACGGCTGAATATGCTAAGAAATTTGACACCCTTTTTGATTGTTTCAATAGTTCTGAAGTGTATTGTACAAAAGTGTACAGAGGCAGCTTATCAGCAAGATCAAAACATCGTAACATGTTGCTGGATATACAGTCCTGGTTGGCCACACTGCGTGTGATAACTGTATCTACAGGACGTGATATTACCACACAAGTTAAATGTTTTGAAGGTTGGCGAAGTAATATTAATGCATTGTTGTTACTGTGGAATGACTTGTCGTCAAATCATGGCTTTCGATTTTTATTGACACGGCGTCTTAATCAGGATCCTCTGGAGAACTTCTTTGGTGTTATTCGCCAGGCTGGTGGATTTAATGCTAATCCAACCCCATACCAGTTTCAGAATGCGTACCGCAAATCCTGTTTCAACAGTCTCCTCCAACCGAGTCATAGTGGCAATTGTTTTCGTGATGGTGATAAGCTATTGGCAACATTATCCAAATTGAGGACCATTTCATCTCGTACATTGGCATTGAAATCTGTCAGTTGCACTACTGATTTTTCATACTCTGACCAACCAGAACCTAGTGACTTATGTGAACAGAATGCACTTATGTATGTTTGTGGATATTTGTTAAGAAAATTGTTTACCTGGCACAATTGTGATGCATGCAAAGCTGCATTTTGTGATACAAGCAATGAGTGCAATGATGACAGAAAAGTTTTCTTGTCATTCAAAGCATATAAATGTAATGATGCACGAGTCTTTCATTCGTTGTATGTGCCTTCGGTGCTATTCTATTCGTTCATTTGTAATTGCAACTGTGTGTTTTTGAAGCTGTTCGACTTGAAGAAAGCGTGCAACTTGTCAGATATTCGGTGCAATGTGGTTGATACTGTAACGAAAACAGTTCCATTGCCTAGCAAATGCATGGAGCTTGATATTTCTAAGCTTGTGACAAGTTTTGTCAATGTGATGATATTTTACAAAGTTAGGTTCTTCAACAGAGATGTGAAAAAGGTTAAAGTAAGTGGGAAGAAGAATAAAAAGTGTGCTATTTTGTGCCATAACTAACAGCAGCTGATCATTTGATGAAATCGTCATCTTAGTGAATGTCATTATCATATTTCATTGTAGTTCAAGTTTTAAAGTGAAACACCTCTCAGTTACTTACAAGGTTATGTCAATGTTATGTACTTTCATGTGTATTTGTACATACACACTTCTCTAGTCTGTACATTATCCCAATCTTAGCTACAGCTGGAGTGTGTCTTGTGTGCAATAATGTATTCGTGCAGTAGTTGTCACTTCATGTGATGAGTTTATTTTGAAACTGGTTGTTGTTTTGCATTTTACCTTTCACTGCATGTTTCATGATTGCACGAGTTCTGTTATAAATAACAAGTATTCTTCAAGTACACGTCATTGTGTTTAATAGGGACACCTATAGATGAGAATTCAAATTTATCAGTAGCTTCTTATTCACAGAAAGTAAATGTTAGGCAGACACCCACATTCAATTTATTCTTGGAACAACAAACTGCATAAGTCATGTGGTCCTAGAAAGAATCAACTCCACAAGTGATAAAAATGACTAGCGGCTAAAAACTCACTATATAATTTCTCATTGGCTTTCAAGCACTTGGATATCTAAGTGCATCTTCTCTTGGCAGCTAACTTTCCACGCCTCAGATTCACATTTTGATGTGACAGTGTGTGCGTTACAAATTTAATTATAAATAAATAAATAGAAACAAACTCCACCACCACCAGTCATTTGGTCCTACGAAGAATGAACTCCACAAGTCATGTAATTGTTGTTGAGGGCCAAAAATTAAGGGCAAAGTGTTATAAACAGTTTTAATGAAGTCCTTTGCCCAGGAAACAGGTTTGAGAGACAAAAATTCTGTGCTATCATCAGAAATGCCAGAGTTAGCCACTGTTCAGTATTTCAGGAGTGGCCCCAATTGTTGTCAAGGGCCAACAATTAAGGGTACAATATTATAAACAGTTTTGATGAAGTCCTTGGCCCAGGAAACATAGGTTTGAGAGAAAAAATTTCTCTGCTATCATCAGAAATGCCAGAGTTAGCCACTGTTCAGTATTTCAGGAGTGGCCCCAATTGTTGTCAAGGGCCAACAATTAAGGGTACAATATTATAAACAGTTTTGATGAAGTCCTTGGCCCAGGAAACATAGGTTTGAGAGAAAAAATTTCTCTGCTATCATCAGAAATGCCAGAGTTAGCCACTGTTCAGTATTTCAGGAGTGGCCCCAATTGTTGTCAAGGGCCAACAATTAAGGGTACAATATTATAAACAGTTGTGATGAAGTCCTTGGCCCAGGAAACATAGGTTTGAGAGACAAAAATTTCTCTGCTATCATCAGAAATGCCAGAGTTAGCCACTGTTCAGTATTTCAGGAGTGGCCCCAATTGTTGTCAAGGGCCAACAATTAAGGGTACAATATTATAAACAGTTTTGATGAAGTCCTTGGCCCAGGAAACATAGGTTTGAGAGAAAAAATTTCTCTGCTATCATCAGAAATGCCAGAGTTAGCCACTGTTCAGTATTTCAGGAGTGGCCCCAATTGTTGTCAAGGGCCAACAATTAAGGGTACAATATTATAAACAGTTTTGATGAAGTCCTTGGCCCAGGAAACATAGGTTTGAGAGAAAAAATTTCTCTGCTATCATCAGAAATGCCAGAGTTAGCCACTGTTCAGTATTTCAGGAGTGGCCCCAATTGTTGTCAAGGGCCAACAATTAAGGGTACAATATTATAAACAGTTGTGATGAAGTCCTTGGCCCAGGAAACATAGGTTTGAGAGACAAAAATTCTGTGCTATCATCAGAAATGCCAGAGTTAGCCACTGTTCAGTATTTCAGGAGTGGCCCCAATTGTTGTCAAGGGCCAACAATTAAGGGTACAATGTTATAAACAGTTGTGATGAAGTCCTTGGCCCAGGAAACATAGGTTTGAGAGAAAAAAATTCTGTGCTATCATCAGAAATGCCAGAGTTAGCCACTGTTCAGTGTTTCAGGAGTGGCGCTCCTATTTGGCCCTATTACTCTTTCTACGTGGGCGACATTACTGTATCCTTCACATAGTCGTCTTCGGCACAGTCTTCCGGTTCCAACGATGTATAATTTTTGCTTGTCATAATTTTTCTAAGGTTCTCAATATTAATTTCTAGCTGACTACACCGGCTGACCGTGCATTAGCATTGAGCGAATATCACGTGTGCCGCTAGGAGCGCTGCGGTCGCCATAGACTACAACGGCATTACAGCGCATACCATTGAAATACGGCCGAGTTAGACTTCTGGCTACGCTTTATCTATTCTGTGGTATTACTCTGTTCGAATTGTTCAGCACTGAAACGATGATCGATCGTTCCAATTCGCTTCACACGGCTACTCAGCACGAAAATGATAGTCCGTCCAAGTTTACACTGGCTCACTGACATTCAAATTCTTATACTGCTTTATGTCCGTTTCACGATGTCGTGATTTCACTTTTAAACCACCGACACCCGAGGTATTAAAGTCCGTTAATCTTCACTTCGAACTAACGTTTTAAACTTTAATCCACTTCGATCGCTTCCATATAATACGATCCGAAATATCCGTTACGACTCAACTCGATTTCGCCATCTCTTCCCTCTCGAACAACTTTCACCCAACTGATTTTCCGTTTTAACTGTCTGAAACTGTTTTTAATTTTTCAGAGCGTCTCTCGTCGCTAGGCAACGTATCACGTCACGTGATATTTGAGTTTACAAATTTAAAAGCCTTTAGTTTCACTAATATTATATAACGCCACTATAGTTTATCTATCGCCACTTTAATTGATTAACTTATTCTAAAGCTTATATTAATTAGTTAATTAAACAAGACATTTGGTAAGAACTATTTCGCTACAGACAGTTTTGTGCTATAGGCCCCTGTATAGGCAAGGACAAAAATGCCGCCCCTTACTCATAAATGCTGATTAATTATTGAATTTGTTGCCGCATTTCTGAGTATAATTATTGTTATGCAGAAGGGCACATCTACTCTTCTGATATGATATAATTGGGCGATAGGGCGTCATAAAACCTGCACGAAGTACGAACAAAGCATTTCTTTTATTTCTCTTTTTTTCCGGAATTTGCAATCTCTTGAAAAGTGCCGCTCTAGTCAGCCGCCTATATCGCCTATACCTAAAGCCGGCACTTGTGGAGAGGGGCAAAGACAAAGAGAGGGAAAAGATATGCAACAAGAGGAGGAGGAGGAGTTGGAAGAGGAGGAAGCGGCCGTCGATGAGTAGGTGCATGGACCAACAGGAGATCTCGAGTGACTTGGAAGCAGAGGAGGAGACGAGTAAAATCAGGAGGGTGAGAGGAGATGGAGAGGTCGTAGAAATGCCCACCGGAGGAAATAGACGCGTGTCTTATGCTCAAGCTACGCGCTTCAGACAAAACAATGTAATAAAGTATAAACTTCCATTGTGTCACAGATTATTATACATATGCATTTAAGCATGCTCATTAATTTGAGGTAGAGAGAAAACTGAGCAATCAAATGTCATATCCACCTGGGACTTCATTCGAAGATTAAATAAAAATTACCATCGTGATTCAAAGACTTGTCTGTAAAGACACCATCTATATAGAGGAAGAGACGGGCCATTGGCATTCTGCAGACACACAACCATGCCACAGCAGCTCATCTCTAAACCAACATTTGCTTCCCATTTAAAATATGTGTTGATAACTTGCAAATTTCAGTGCGCCGTAATAGTTAGTTGAGGAAGTAACTAAAAATTAGTCTTCAAAGTGCATTTCTTCTTCAATCAATTTAAAAAAAAATAAAGTGTACATATAGGCCTATCGGTTTAAATATACGTGTACTTAACATACAGCACACAACAGAATGATTATAAGCATATGCAAACATTGTAATATTACGCATGCCGCTATCTCTTTCAAAATAGATTTGTCTACAGAGCCGACGTTGTAGTCCTAGCTAGAATTTTCATTTTCATTTCAAAAACAGTTTTCGCGCAGCAATAGAAATGGATGTTTATTTACCTAATGCTAGTTGAGCTTGTGACTTTACAATACCCGGCATTTTGTTTCGTTCGCTATACCGATGCAACATGACAGGAGATTAATGCGTGAGTATACATATTATGCATGTTGGAATTCGAAAGCTATACTACATGTATACGTGATATATTGTTTATTTGTTACGAACTACATAGACTTCTATATTCAGGATATAGGCGTTGATAAATTGCCTTTGAGATATTGTCAAATACGTTACATTTATTAATTAAAATCAACATATAATTATTTTAATTATTTCAACAACCGAAACTTTTAGTGATAATAGTTATTATTATTATCATCATTATTATCATTAGCGAATGCTACTATAATCGCTATAACTGAAATCTTACTAAAGATAAGTCTATTACGAAAACAGTCAACGATGTGTATATTTGCACATCACACAGTAGCCTATGCCTATCTAATGCCTATAGATGTGAAGGGTATCTTCCGATTTGACTACACGCGAAGAAGTTATGTACAATAACTTCTTTTCAACTAGTTTAACTACAACTACTTTTTAAGTAGTTTAATAACTACAACTAGGCCTACTTTTCAAGTAGTGAATGCAGTAGTGGGCAATTCGTAGTTTGTAAAGGCATTTTTATATGACACCTCTTTAGGAAAACTCATCAGATTCAGAGGTGCTGCAGATCTAACAATCGGTTGCGAAATAAAGGCATAGAAAAGAGGCTCATGTAGCAAATTGCATGGACCTTAACTGGTCCAGACGATCAATTCTTTTTTTTTTTCAATTCTTTTTTTTTATTGAAGCCAAAGAGTACCAAAACAGAGGTAACATGAATATTAGCCATTGATAACATTACAACACAATTATAGTAGCATGAATATTTTTCATTAATAGCAACAAAAGGGGATCCTGAAGGGACAATTGTCCCGCTAGATAGGGTCACCTAATTACTAATATCGTGGTACAATAGTTCAGTTGTTTATATTCAGAAAATCTAGTACGAAAAACATAAACCTTAACTACATTCAAACTAAGCGTAAAAAACCTTAACTAGAATTAAACCAATCCAGGCATGTACAGTATTACTTCAGAAAGTGGTTAACATTACCCAATAGTTATCAAGTGAACATAAACATAGCACGCGCTAATACAAATTAAATAAAAGGAAAGAAAAGGCGAGAAAAAGCAAAAATGGAACAAACTGAAAGGAGATCACAAAATAGAAACAAAATAAAAAAAGACACGTAGTTTTTGTAGGACACTAACAAATTAAAGAGATATGCAAGCTATGAATCCAGTAGACTTTCACGCAATGACTTTTTGAACAAGTATAGGTTTGGCAGTTTGCGAATATTTAAAGATACACTGTTCCACGCAGTTGGGCCGGTGCACTTAATCGAAAAGAGACGCGAATTAGTCCGAGCAAATCCTGTGTCCACTAAGACACAGATTGCAGGTCAGTCTCTTCAATATGGTTGATATGGAATTCTAAAAGGCAGATCTTCCCATTAGGCCTAGAATGAAATGACATGAGCGACTTAATTTAACAGAAGGAACAGATAAAAGGAGAGAGTTAACTCTAGTGCATATGAATGCATGTTTCAGACTAGACTGAGCTTTTATAGAGAATGAGTGGCGTAGGCTATAGTGCGAAAAAAACGAAAACCGATATCGACTTTAAAACTAAGTCAGATCCCGCTCTATAGCGTTTATAACTACGCCTGTAGCGCGTCGCGTCTGAGTGAGAGGCAGAGTTAGTCTGATGGTTTAATATCCCCATGATCCCGATCATGTGTATGCCAGAGAGTTGCATCTTGTATACATCCTTTTCAGCCGTGGTTGGGTCGGTAGCGCTCCTGAGTAGTAACCTTGAAGGGGCGCTATATAAATCTTTGGAATGAATGAATGAATGAATAAGCCTAGTGTACGCTCGTAATCAATTATACGAACAGCTATAAAACTTACGGTATTGTAATGGCTGACTAAATCGGGAAAAGCGGTGAACGCTCTAAACGAATAAACTATAATTCATAAGAAAAGGCTGTAAAATGTAAATATGTGCGTTTATAGGCCTATATAGCTGTAGGCTACGGTGTTCATGTCTATAAGCTATGCACAGAAGTTGATTATACAAAAGAAACGGCCGGCATGCCAGCTATAGTTTACCTTTTGGGTTTTGTCTTCAAGTACAGAGCAGGCCTGTAATGTCACGCTGTTACAGAGTAAGACTTGGCCTAACTGGAGGAAACTTCGTATTCCCTTTAGCTTATGACTACATGTAATTTATCTGCTACGTAGTTGTAGAGTTAGGCCTACTGCAATATTTCACGATGACGCACTTTCGTATTTAACAAAGGCCGAACTGCCTGCGTATAACTATATCCCAAGATAAGTCAAGACAGTGCAAACATGCATAAGCGACCGCGAAAGTGACTGTGACCAAGACCTGAGTGGGATCTCGAGGCCTCTTGTCTGCAGGATTGAAAGACGTAAAACCTATATGGAACCCCACCGCATTAACCGTTTTCATTAATTTTTATTAGCTTATGTACAGATACAGCATATTAAACGGCGTCTGCAGGTAGATAGGCCTAGGCTATTAAATGACCATTGAGTTTTTACTAGGGGCGGGCAAAAACTCTGAATATTAGGCCTACATGAGCGCCAGTATTAGCACAAATCAACTAGGTTTCGGTAACATGACTATTTTGGCTGCCTTTTATTCATTTTTTGCTGCTGGTTTCAGATCTGGGCTGTAAAAATGCCATCACGTCACATTTTTATGTTATAGGTCATTTTTAGTCAAATATAGATGTCATTTTTGTAAAGATTCTTTAACTGTAACATTTTACTTATTCCTGACAGGAAGTGGGATAGAAGACATCACTTAACCTAATTTCTGTTTATTGTAGCCTACTGTTGTGAAAACATTTGTTATTAGTTTCACAGTAAATTTCAATGCAAAAATGGAAAAAGGACAGCGATGTGGATTTATTAATTTACCAGATTTTGGGCGCTCATGTTTTATGGTAAAGTAGTCGCCAGGAAAATTTAAATGCTGAACAAACGCCAATTAGGCTATTCGGGATTTATTTCTGAATCGGTCACAAGTAATATCTTTCCCCCCACCCCACATACATTTCCCGTACTCCTATGGCATTGCATGATATGTTGGTCTTACTGAATAGGTGAAAGCTAAGACGGTATTTTCTTTGGTCCGAAGATTAGGAAGCTACTGAATTATACTGACTTCGAAGAAATACTGCATTGGAAGGAGCACGCAGCATGGAAATCATTTACATGTGTGGTCAAGAGTTTCCTGGGGAACCCTAAAGAGGAAACTATCGTCAGTTCATTTGAGGTTTTCTCGAGAACTATGAAAAGATTGGCTG
Organism: Aporrectodea caliginosa; assembly: GCA_020284085.1. Classification (NCBI taxonomy): domain Eukaryota; kingdom Metazoa; phylum Annelida; class Clitellata; order Crassiclitellata; family Lumbricidae; genus Aporrectodea; species Aporrectodea caliginosa. The sequence continues at coordinate 748,729 of JACEVL010000322.1, forward strand.
CAGGGTGTCTTTAAAGATTCACTTTTTGCATTCGCGTCTTGACTTCTTTCCCAAGAATTTTGGAGCAATTGGCGATGAGCAGGGTGAAAGATTTCACCAGGATATCCGAAACATGAAGGAGAGGTAGGGGCCTACTAAGGCATATGGAATCCTGCCACGATAGGCGGCTGATGCTGCTTTTTGCAGAGGGACGACACTTCAACACATAAAAGGAAGAAATGGACTTCTGGCAGGTGTAACTGTGCAAAAGAGTAATTTATTTTCATGTTTTTATTATTATTATTATTATTAAAATGTGTATATTTTAACTTTAGAATAGTCTGTGAACCTGATGCTTGTAAAAGAATTATGAAAAAAATGCAGTTTCATGAGAAGAATCCATTATGATTGCAACTCTTTGGATACCCATATTTTTATTCTTAATAGCTATATCATAAGGCCTATAACAAACAAAATGGAACGGATGGCCATATTTGGATTCAGCACCCCAAAATTAGTATAAAACAGCCTTCCAACCAATGTTGCGGAATAAAAGTTTTTATTTGTTGACCTGTGTAATCAGTTCATGATTAAGCGCAATTGGTGGCCGCAGGTTAGCCAATTTATGTCCGGGTAGGACGCTACAACGCTATAAAAAAGATCGAAAACCATGGTGTTCACATTAAGTTTTATTTCTCGGTGAGGACAATGAAGTCCCATTAATCGGCTATCATATCGTAGATGGATCTATTCGTAGCAAGATCAGAGCAGAACGAGTGTTCGGCTCTTCGAGTTTTAGTGACGATGATCGACAGAAAACTCGTCAGAGGCACAAGTACCTGACCTGACAATGCAACAACAGTTACTGTGCACCGGATAAGTTTCAACGGACTTAAAGCAAAGTCAATTAAGTGCAGCGAAGCAAAAAATGTCAAAGAATCTCCCGTCCAAAAAGAAGGGCAGCATAAAATTTTTATATTAACCTAACAGCTTCAAGTAGACCGATAGTTTTCTGTTTCGACTTGAGGCACCATTGTCTGTCTGTCTTTCTGATTTTATGTTTAACGTCTGTCTGTCTGTCTGTCTGTCTAAAGTGTCTATCTGTTATTGTAGATTTTCTTTGTAAATTGTAAAGCAACTGCGTGTACAATGTAGTTTCATAAACATCTTCAAGTGAAGGCCGGAGTACCACAATCGTTCTAGACAGCTTAATTATCCAATTAGAGGCGTCCTGCTGTCATCGTATAGGAAACCGGACTGCGTCATCATCATCATCATCATCATCATCATCATCATCATCACCATCGTCATCGTCGTTGTCATCATCACTGTCCATGAGGTCGTTGTCGTCAAGCAGTCACGTGGTTCGGCCATTAGTTACAGTGACAGCAGCAGGAGCAGCTTCCTCAACTCGACCACTTCCTTAGTTCCTCAATGACCCATTGAGAATCCGACGACGAGGCAATTAAAGGTGCCTCATTGTCTGTGATATGCCTGTGAAAGGCGTCTACGCAGGTGTCGCTTCCTATGGTGCCAACCGGTTAGCATTCTTAGACGAGAGCTCATTACTGTTTTTAAGGTGTAAGCACAATGCTAGAGTGGCTACTTTAAGTCGACGAATAGTCTATACTATAGTGTTTCGACTATTTAAGGTCGAACGACTGCTACAGTTCGACATACGACATGATGGAGCTACAGTATCAGTGTCCAAACTAGGTTTTCTTAAATTAAATTATGTACATTATTTTTTATTGCTATTCACTATAACCATAGTAGTCATCGTCGTCATCATCGTCATCATAGCTTCTTCTTTAAAAGGTTAATTATGTTAATTTATTATATTTAGCTTACTTTGCGTCATTTAAAATACTTTGCTACACGTACGGCGACATTAATTAGCCTATAGCCTACTTGATTGTCTACTTGTGACTACTTACAAGGGCTAAACATATAAAGAAAGAAAGCTCGATGACTTAAGAAGGGAAGTGCTTTGTTTTTATCTTATCAGAAGCGAGCTGTACGTAGTGCTATCGTAAGCTGAACACAGGTCGTATACCACTTCGTACTACAGCTCACGGAGACATTCTTAGGGAACTTTGTTCCGGGATGTGAAGGATTTCGGCTGAAGAGCAAACACGACAGCTATTATATGCTGACTTAACACCTTTTAACCGCCCAACTTGTCCTGGTACTCGTAATAGACCGATCCAAATGGGATGGCGGGTTGAGTTTGCCCAGGACGTCTGATATTCCTGAACAGTCAGTCACCCTTTCACCCAAGACTAATTATGACATTGATTTCACGGTGCCTGCCAGCGTTACAAAGTTACCCTCATCACCAATCAGCCAGCCACCGTTCAACTTATAAGTTATCTCAAAATAATATGCAAGCGGTAGTCTATAGTCGTTGGCCTACAATCGGTTCATATATCTGAGCTGATTGTTTCTACTCATCATTTAGTTTACTGTTACTTACTTAAAGTTTAATTACTTTGTTAAGTTATAGAGGACAATAATAGTTGCATTCAGTTTTCACAATAAGTTCGCAGTGGAATAGACGTACGTAGGCCTTTATTCTTTGGCTGAGGCATCTTTGGCATCAGCCGATTAGGTCTGTTTCCGTGTCTTCTTCTGATCCGCTGGTGTCGTGTACCAATTAAACGAACCTTGCTTCGGGGTCAGATAAATTGATGCTTGGAGATGAGGACGGATAAGGAGTGGACGACCTCTGCTGTGAAGACAGCATTCACTCCTTTCCTCATAGAAGACATTTTGCACCTGGACCACAATAAGAGTCCACCAACCAGAGCCCAGCACTGGACACTCGTGGAATCGGGTTCCTTAAACCCACAACCACAACCAGACGGAGATATGCTGCTCGGTCATATGGGATCATCGCTTCAGTGGACGAAATGCGACCTTGGTTTAACCGGTCATCAGCTGCAGCAGCAGTCTACAGAGGCGACATCCAAGAGAACACAACACTCCATCCAATGCTCCGCTGGACTTGTCGATCCGTCGCTCCAGTTCTCCGGTCGCCAAGACAAAGACCAGCTGAACAACTGGCCAAATGGTTAGTGTATAACTCCGATCGACTCCGAAAACACGATAGATAACTAATTACGTCATCATCATCATCATCAGCAGCAGCAGCAGCAGCAGCAGCAGCAGCAGCAGCAGCAACAACAACAACAGCAACTGACTGTTATTATTACAGAACTTTTTAACGCGTGAAAAACCACATGTATGTTCAATCCAGTATGAAGGATTTACTCAGGATTAGCAATTTGAAATAGTACTTATGAAGTAGGAAACGAAATAATTATAATGGCATAAGCGACAGCATAGCAATCAGGTCATGGCACCGTCTCATCTGAGTATCGTCTCATTGCTGTAATGGGCCTATACAAGGCAATTGAAGCAAGTTCTGCGATTCATTAGACCTTTGTGAAACACCTCAGTCGTTACATGTCAAAACATAACTATTCTTTGAAGACCTGTTACATGCATTCTCATAATCTCGGTTTCTCCTTAGGCTTGCATGTCTGTCACTTTGTCGTCTTATCTAAGCTTGTTCGTGACAGCATCTTCTAAGAGTTCTTCCCCTATATAATATTATAGTCTTCTGAGAACTCTGTCTCTATAGCTACCTTCCCTCAAATACCTTTCTCGTATTCTACTGACTTCTCCGCCGCTGTTTACAGTTTTCCTCTCTTCCCATAGCCCAAAGTTCTCCAAACATTCAACATTTTCAACCCGAAGCACGACAAACCCTTTCACCGCTACAATTATCCTTCCTCGCTCCAAGTGCTGCTACTTCTCTCTCTTGTGATCTCTTGCATGGTTCGCTCCTGCTATCTGCCCGAATGCACTTACATGCCTTCTTCCGTCTTGTTTCTTTGAGTAGACTTCAAAAACTCCACTCCACTTACACTCGTAAAATTCATCCTTCGTTAATTTTCGAAAAGTACTTGTTGATTCTTAGTTAATACAGTGTCTCAAAATTCATGTCAACATTTTCTATAAACAAGTGTTTCTTGAAACGTTTCTTGAAACGTCTATCTCAATTCCTCGTGAGCGCCGTCTTGTATACGCTGCCATTCTAATTCTTACAAACTGCCGTCATTTGTTTATTGTAGTTACATTATAGTTTTGTATATTTGGCTAATTATCTCTTATTATCGTTTCCCACTATTTCATTACATTCGGAGACAAATGGATGGTAGATTAATTAAACCACTCATGAGCTCTCTGCTGTTTGAAAATCGCCAGTCTGTGCCTGATCAAATCGAATATATATCTGTCGTGTTTTTTAAGTTTAAATTTAGTTTGTTTTTGTTAGGAGAATTGGACGTCATCCGAATTTGTGCGAAGACGAAACCGAGAAAAATACGAACCGTTTTTAGCGAGTTACAGCTCAGCATTCTTCAGCGAAGATTCCAGAAGCACAAGTATCTGTCGACGGTGCAACGTAAGGAATTAGCCAGAGAACTTCGACTTTCAGAAATGCAGGTAACATATTTTTTTGCTTCCAGCATAAATCAGTGGCCGGCTATTTTCGTGCATTAAACACAAAATACCTACTTTTATCCCCTATTTAACATTGAATAAGTAGATGCTCCGAAAGAACACAAGCCTAGCCTGGTTTCATATCAACAGGTAGACACAAATGTTGTAATTCAATCTGTAGGTCTATCCTGGCCCAACACCCTAACCGGTCGTTATCTCACCTAGCTACCGCCTTTAACTGGGTTGACACTTTGGGCTATCGAATTGTCTACTCTAGACTCTAGAGAACCCGTACAGTAAACCCAGCTCGACGAATGGATTGCTTGGTGGACACAGGTGGAATGTAGCTCACACATAATGTTCATTAAGGCAGAACGCTCTTTCAGTACACTGGCTGTCTATGGTAGCCTATTTGGTAGGACATATGAAACCATCGTGGTGGATAATTAGACAGCGTCGATCCTTTTCGATTGTGGGTCTCTCCATCTGGAATGACCTCCCACTAGACTTGCGATTGATGCCTCGGCTAGATTCGCCTGCCTTTTATAAGTAGGCCTATCTCAACTCACACTTTTATAGCCGTGGCTGGGCTGGGAGCGCCTCTGAGTAGGTCTCTTGAAGAGGCACTATATAAATTCTGGGAATGAATGAATGAATGAATGAATGAATGTGGGATTCATGAGACGTTGCTGTTGAGGTACGAAAAAACCACAACCTCCTCTTAAGAAAGTTTCGAGCGCTTCATGATCTTTCCCCTTTCGGTGCAAAGTAGGCTACTTTTGTGATGTGACAACCTAATTTTGACTCCCCGTCAAAAATTTCACAAATCCAACCCTGCTCACTCAGTTTGCAGAAAGTATAATAAGTTTAACGTGTAAATGCACCAGTAAGTTTTCCAAAGCAAAAAGTTCAAAATCAATGCCGCTAATTATGGACAAGTCCGACATGTCGTTGTCTACATCCTTCGGAGTCATTGCTCATTAGAATAATTGAGGTCGAATGTTATCCGTTTATGGCTTAAAACCGTGAACATTTCCAAAGTGGTTAACTGTTTTTCTGGCAGAGGATGTTTGCTTCAGTAGACAGCTCATGCAGCACGGATGACGGTGAACTGTACAGAAAGCACACAGGTCTACGTCGCCTTCTTCTTCTTCTTCCTCTTCGTCGATCTGATCCAGAGCCATTCCCTCTTGGGTCATCGTATCAAAAAGCCCCAGGTGCCTCGATAGTCCTGCTTCCCGAAGCATCTCCGCAGTCAGCTCATATATTTCACGAGAAGAGTCTGTTGAACTGGTTTCATGACTTCTGTCTTCTTTTCCGTCGCTTGTCGGTCGTTCTCTCTCTTCAGTGTTGTCGCTTTCATCACTCTCACGTCCAGGTAGTCTGTCTCGCCTTCCGCCACTTCCACCTCCTCCTAGGCTGCTTCCAGTTTCTATGCCAACAGTATGTGGGTCTCCTTCTGTTCCACCTTCACCTCTTTTTCCTTCTCCACCACCCCCACCACCACCATCACCACCACCGCCACCACCTAAGTTGCCTGCGCCACTGCCACGGCTAACACCACCACAGCCGTCGCTGCCACCTCTAACACCATTACCATGGCCACCGCTAACGCCACCGCTAACACCACCACCACCACCACCACGGGCATCGCTAACGCCACCACCACCGCCACTGCCACCGCTAGCACCACCACCACTGCCACCATCAAGGCCACCGCTAACACTATTACCACCGCTAACGCCACAACCACCGCCACCACCATCAGCAATACCACCATCACCACCACCACCATTATCATGATCATTATCACCCCTACCACCACATCCTCCTCCTACTTCTTCTCCTTCTCCTCCTCCTCCTTCTCCTTCTCCTCCTCCTTCTCCTCCTTCTCCACCTCCTTCTCCTCCTCCTGCTTTTCCTCCTGCTTTTCCTCCTGCTTTTCCTCCTGCTTTTCCTCCTCCTGCTTTTCCTCCTGCTTTTCCTCCTCCTCCTGCTTTTCCTCCTCCTCCTGTTTTTCCTCCTCCTTCTCCTCCTTCTCCTCCTTCTTCTCCTCCTCCTCCTACTTTTTCCTCCTCCTCCTCCTCCTTCTCCTCCTCCTGCTTTTCCTTCTGCTTTTCCTCCTCCTGCTTTTCCTCCTACTCCTCCTCCTTCTCCTCCTCCTGCTTTTCCTCCTGCTTTCCTCCTCCGACTCCTCCTTTTCCTCCTCCTTCTGTTTTTCCTCCTCCTTCTCCTCCTTCTCCTCCTCCTACTTTTCCTCCTCCTCCTTCTCCTCCTCCTGCCTTTCCTTCTGCTTTTCCTCCTCCTGCTTTTCCTCCTACTCCTCCTCCTTCTCCTCCTCCTGCTTTTCCTCCTGCTTTTCCTCCTGCTTTTCCTCCTCCTCCTCCTGCTTTTCCTCCTGCTTTTTCCTCCTCCTCCTTCTCCTTCTCCTTCTTTTTGCTCCTCCTCCTCCTACTTTTCCTCCTCCTCCTTCTCCTGCTTTTCCTCCTGCTTTTCCTTTTCCTTCTGCTTTTCCTTCTCCTCCTCCTCCTTCTCCTCCTCCTCCTGCTTTTCCTCCTGCTTTTCCTTCTCCTCCTCCTTCTCCTCCTCCTTCTCCTCCTCCTGCATTTCCTCCTGCTTTTTCTCCTCCTGCTTTTCCTCCTCCTCCTCCTACTCCTCCTCCTCCTTCTCCTGCTCTTCCTCCTCCTTCTCCTCCTTCTGCTTTTTCCTCCTTCTCCTCCTCCTTCTCCTCCTTCTCCTGCTTTTCCTCCTTCTCCTCCTCCTTCTCCTCCTTCTCCTGCTTTTCCTCCTCCTCCTCCTTTTCCTCCTGCTTTTCCTCCTGCTGCTTTTCCACCTCCTTTCTCCTCCTGCTTTTCCTCCTGCTTTTCCTTTTCCTCCTGCTTTTGCTTCTTCTCCTCCTCCTCCTTCTCCTGCTTTTTCCTCCTGCTTTTCCTCCTCCTCCTTCTCCTTCTCCTTCTATTTTTCCTCCTCCTCTTCCTCCTCCTCCTACTTTTCCTCCTCCTCCTCCTGTTTTTCCTCCTGCTTTTCCTTTTCCTCCTGCTTTTCCTTCTCCTCTTCCTTCTCCTCGTCCTCCTCCTGCTTTTCCTCCTGCTTTTCCTTCTTCTCCTTGTTCTCCTCCTGCTTTTCCTCCTGCTTTTTCTTCTCCTCCTTCTCCTTCTCCACCTCCTCCTCCTCCTTTTCCTCCTCCTCCTTTTCCTCCTCCTTCTCCTTCTCCACCTCCACCACCTCCTCCTCCTCCTCCTCCTCCGCCGCCGCCTCCTCCTGTGCCAAAATTGAAAACATTCAATGGATTTAAATCCAGACCGAAGCCTCCTCCTATGCCGACGTTCCCAAAGGAAGTGGAACCGAATGTCACTCCAGCGTTGACACCTGTACTTCTCTGAACATTGAAGAGGTTGGCTCCTATTCCTACATCAGCTGTCGCCCCTGCGCTGCCATTCACTTTGGACGAATTTCCGAAGTTTAATGTCGGCCCATGTACATGAACACTTGCGTTCACTGACCCCGTTGACTCCGTCTTATTCAATGCATTTAGTGAAACACCAGTTACCTCTACAGTGGCACAACCTTTTCTATCCGTTTTCGAAGAATTTAATGCTTTGATTGACGCGCCTTCTATTGAAGCTGAAGCACATCCTTTCATCTTAGACTCGGAAGTATTGCGAACGTCGACTGACACGCCAGTTGCTGAAGCATCTGCGCAGAGTGTTTTATCACTGTTCGAAGTATTAGCTGCATTAACTGATAAAGCAGTTGCCGATGCAGAGGCGCTGGCTGTTTTTTCTTCTGTCGATTCATTGCGTGCATTGATTTCAGCTCCGGTGGCTGTTGCAGATGCACAAAATTTCATCTTTTTTGTAGACTTATTGTCTGCGTTGACTGATAGACCAGTCGCCTTCGCTTCTGCACTTTTCTTCACCTCGGTGTCAACTATGCAGTCCACGTTAATGGAAGTCTTGGTCGCCGAAGCCTTAACGCTTCCGGTTACTTTAGTCTTAGTCAAGCCATCCGTACCTTCTTGGTCCTCCGTATCCATCATCGTGGAAATGCGCTTCTTAAACCATCTAAAAAGCGCCACAGATTTCTTAACAACGGTCTCGTTTTTGGCGGAGACAAGCGATTTGAGCACATGGATTCCCTCTTTGAACTTCTGCCATGGCGAGCTGCCCTGCGTTTGCCACTCCTTGCCTCGTAAAGCTCGACTGGTTATTTGATCACAGGCGTCTGGCTTTATCGCTCTCACTGCTGCGCTGAACGCTTCGGTTATGGCAATCTTCAAAGTCTCAGAAGTTTCTCGCTCTATACACAGACTTTCCCAGACCAGCTGCCGCATTCTGTTGATCTCGTGGGGCGAGAAGTCGCGAGGATTGCTAACTCTGCTGATCAGGTCTTCGATATCACTTGACACACTCTGGCGAATTGCGCTGTCGACATGTTTTGCAACGCCAGTACTTTGCTCGCTCATTGTGTTCGTCTGAACAGCAGAACAACAGAAAGAGAAACAATGCAGCTTTTGCAGAAGAAATTAATAGGCACCAAGAGGAAGATTTCGATGTAAGGGATCTCATTTGAGACAATCTAGGCCTATAGGCCTATCTGATGCCTATATAGATTTGAAGAGTGTCTTCCGATTTTAATACAAGCGAAGCAGTTATGTAGGCCTACAATAACTACTTTCCAAATAGTTTAACTAATTTGCAACTACTTTTCAAGTAATGTACATGTATGTAGCGGTGAGCAATTCCCCAGACAGCCTTCCCCCATCGCTCCCACTGCGGGCCACTGGCGGCACCCGCCGGCTTTCTGAAGGCGTCGGCCTAGTGTGGTCGTTCCTCTACTTTGCCATGATTTCAATGACTGTCGCAAAATTCTGTGGGCATTGGTCTTGCACACGGTGAGCCAGACTTTGCCGACAGTGAGATGAAGGACCAGCATTGGCCCTCGTGTTGCGCAGACTTGTCGAAATTGGGCCGCGTGTCAGAGTCGTGGTGGGAGGTTTGGAGGGGTAATTAAGGCGCAGCGGTGGATTCAATCGGAAAACAAGCGACACCACCGTTGTAGGCTGAGGAGGTGGATGGGGGAGAGGGTCACGGGAGGAGTGTGGGAGAGGGCGATGGACGGATATGACCTAAATGCTGCCCTAGCGTTCTACAGCCTATCAGATCGCTGAATAATACAAATGGCGGAATTTCAAACAAGGAAACCTGTGTTGGGGTTTTATTGAAAATTTAAATGATAAAACGGTCAGTTGTTGTAATTTATCCGTTTTGGATCGTTCTAGTAGAAGTCGGCATTTGTTACAAGACTTTAGAGGTGAGTGTATATACACATTATAGCATGCGTATCTAATTATGTATATATATAATATATATTCAGTTCCTGACGCCAGCCATTTTGGCTGCGATGGGTACGAATAAATGTCTTCATTTAAACAGTATTTGGCCTATCTATCTAGCGTAGTCTCGGCTTGCCTCTGCTTCTCGTTCCACTTCCATCGAATCGTGCATAGTCAACAGTCTTATCACTTTTCAGCAAGATCCTTTCTCGTGTTTGGCTCGTTCTGCTCAGTCACAAATCCATTTTGCTATCAGCCTAAAACTTCACTTTTTCACATTGTTTATCCACCGTAGGCTGTCTCTCAACAGACCGACCTGGATGTTGATATGATGACAACATGGTTTTTGTGTGCCATCGGTTGTTGTCTTGTGCATTATATACAGGCGCTGTAGAAGTTATTAATATTATTAAAATGATAATATAATTTATTTAACTGTATGACTAAGACTGTTTTATGGTGCTGGGAGTTATGTTATTGAATAGTAGTGAATGTCTGCATGTGCCAGTTTTGACATACCTTTTAAACTATCGATATCTTGGTCTGTTTAACTGAAAGTATGAAAATAGTAGCAAATTTGTTACCTCACATACATTTAGATAACTTTTGTATGTGTTAATGTCTTAGGTTATATTCAAATGGGTGCACAGTAGTCAATACAATACGGTACAGTACAATTGTATTTGATATTACCCTCCTTTCAAAGTTCACAAGTGCGGACATGACCAGACAGCAGAACATTGCTGGCTCTGAGCAGTTAAGTGAAGGACTTGCTCAAGGTCCTTCGACAGTGACCTCTGGCTTGAATAGTCAATCGTTGGCATACTAGGCTGTCAACCTTGAGATTGGGTATTTAAATCCACTCCAGGTTACACAGGTATTGAAATGTCTGTTTTACCTTGCAAGCATATACAATGACTGGACTTCTGGTGGCAAGATGAGGTGGCGAGAACAGATCACCCTCACTCATGGACCTGTACGTTAACATAAAATTCATGGTTGGTGGGCTTCAGGTCTGATCGTCTTTGTGATATTCACATTTAGGTGATATACAGGCATGTAGCAAGACTGAAATTCAAGAGCAGGCAACTTCACAGACCATTGGCAAAATCCTGGGCATTGTGGTCATTGGTCAATAGAAGTTCCAGTAGGCCTATATAAAAGCAAGAGGAGTGTAGCTACGCTTATGGTGATGTATTATATAGATGTGTGTGTGTGTGTGTGTGTGTGTTTTGTGTGCACAAGTCAATGTACTTGATAAATGGTGTTTAATTATATGCCCTTATAATTATGCGACTAACAGTGCCTTAATTCTATCATATGAATTTGTGTGTCTGTATCTAAATGCGCAATATAGCAACATAATGCTGTCATGGTTGTGTTTTGTTACGGCAGTGAGCCTGAAGAGGAGCAGCGGCCTTATCATTCCACAGAGGAGTCTTATAATTCCACAGAGGAACAAGGAGCACATGCCTTATCATTCCACACAGGAACGAGGAGCAACGGCCTTATCCTTCCACACAGGAACGAGGAGCAACGGCCGTATCATTATACAGAGGAACAGGGAGTAACAGCCTTATCATTCCACAGAGGAACGAGGAGTAACAGCCTTTTCATTCCACAGAGGAACGAGGAGCAACGGCCTTATCATTCTACAGAGGAACGAGGAGCAGCGGCCGTATCATTCCACAGAGGAACGGGGAGTAACGGCCTTATCATTCCACAGAGGAACGAGGAGCAATGACTTTATCATTCTACAGAGGAACGAGGAGCGGCGGCCGTATCATTCCACAGAGGAACGGGGAGTAACGGCCTTATCATTCCACAGAGGAACGAGGATCAACAATGAAGCATCAAAGCCTTATCATTCAACCAGCAACGAGCCTACCATTCCACACTGAGTGGCATCATTAGTTTAAACTGCAGCAGACCTGTAGAGTCATCTCTTGCCTTAGTATTTATTAAATTTAGATTATGCTTCAGTGTGGAACTATATTTATTACTTGTTTGCTAAAGTAATTGTTTACTGCAGCCAATAATCAGAGGAATCCTATAACCAAAGGCTCTCTCTGAGGAAGCCTAATGTAGTGTAGAATAACGGTAAAGTATTGGCTAATATATTGGTGTATAATTTAATTTTAATGTATTTTAATTGTGCATAGACAGTCGTATGTAGGCACTAAGTGTGACATATATTTCTTACTACTAGTTGTATGGTGAAATTATTAGATATTTAAGATGTTTAGTGTTTCAATACTTTAACTTTATTTTGCTATGATAGCAATAGAATGCACTGGTTTTCATTCTTTTTGGGTTTCATTATTTTTAATATTAATTGCATATTTATGTTAATATGTTTGAAGTGGAATAGTAAAGCCATGTTTTAGCACTTTAACGGCAAGAGTGTACTAAAAGTGACTGGGAATCAATACAGATCATTGTTAAAGTGTTAAATGTAGCAATATGGAGCATATGGCTTCAATTTGTAACATGTCATAACCAGGGCAGATATCCGTTTCAAGAGTTCTGCTTCTTCTGTCATATCTCGTATCAACGAAGCTATATTAAGTACATTGACCATACACTGAATATTGGACATTGAACGCTAGGATTGGCCATCTGCCTTCTTAAGAAAATGAAGCCGCTAGCACTTCATACCCTAATATTTTACTGAATATGAACTGCATATCTACTAAATTACTATTTGGACATGCCTCTGGACCAGTAGGGATGTATGTGGGTCTGTATGCATGCATGTATGTATGTATGTATGTATGTATGTATGTATTTGTAGCGATTAAATCTTATCAAATGCCATGTTTAACTAATTAATTAATATAATACTAGTATAAGCTAGTCAATTACAGTGGCGATATATAAAAGATGTAGTGGCGATTCATAAATATAATATTAGACTAGGTAAGAGGCTTTTAAACGTAATTTAAATGTCACGTGATGTGCTATGTTGCTAAGCGACCAATGACGCTAGGTGGATAGAAACACAGGGACGGTTAAAGACCGGTAATGACAGTTGAGACCAGTGGTGTAGTCGAGGGTATACGCGGGTATACGGCGTATACCCACTGACAATTATTAGCAAGCACCGTATACCCACTGGAATTTGGTGAATAACGCGGGTATACGCTCAAAATGTTTGCAAAAATGTGGGTATACGGCGCAGATAACATGTTTAAGTCCCGATTCAAATTCGGTCCCTTCTTAATTCATCGAAGCTTTCTGTGGTAATCGACGAATCGACCAAAGTAAGTAAACGAGCTGCTTTAGTTATCGATATAAAAGCGGTCATTGACAACAAAGAGCCAGTATTTTTTATATTTCTGGACCTCATTGAACTGGAGGCACAGACAGCCATAGTTCTTGCTCTAGAGAAGTGTTTACAATTAGCCGGCTTTACGAAAGAGCATAGGCCTACTTAAATGGAAACTGCATGGATAATTGCGATCATAAGTGATAACTATATATAGTGCAAGTGTGATGCTCGAGAGTAAATCTGGTGTAGTGACACAACTGCCAAGTATCCAAGATTATTTACATGTACACTGTCTTAACCATAGACTAGAACTTGCAGTTCATGATGCTGTGAGAGAAATAACCGCAATGAATCACTCCATGGCTTTAATTGACAGTATTCTACAGCCTAGCCAGCCTAGTAAAAATCAACGCGAGCTGAGAGGTGTCATTGGAAGTGGAAGCTCAGATTTTGCTAAGTGGACGTGTGCTTGACCAGAGGTGGGTTGCAAGTAGTTTCCAATATTACAATACAATACTCGTTTATTGAAAATCGAAAGCTGACTCAGACGCAAGTTTTATAAATTACATGGTTCTGGGCAGGGGGTGAGAATTGTCGGGGGTTGGGGGTCAACCCCTAGTCTTTCTTAGGATCCCATAGTAAAGTCTACATTTCACACCCAAACTGCACGTAAATCAACGTATAACCTCCCCCACAGTTATTTTTTTACAATTCCCATACTGGTTCTTGGCTTCTATAGAGACAGCATAAGCGGACTGTGAAAGCGATATGGGTGTCACATGCTGCTCTAGTCAGTCATTTCTAGCATGCTGCCGATGACATGCACTTCCAGAGATAGTGTTGAACGGTACAAGTTTTATGGGTTCTTAGCTTGTCTAGTGAGTGTTCATTTTATGCGTGACCTCGGATTAATGTACGATGTCTAAACTATCACACCTCTCTCTAGACCTGCAACATCGCTCAATGACTAGCTCGGGCTCAGGTTTTGATAGCTCCAGAGCACGTACAATATGTGTCCTGCAGTCATTCAAAGAAAGTCCTGGTGAAACAGTCTTGCTGAAACTCTAAAGGCTGCAGAACTGCATAGGTTATGTTGAACGACGTTACTCCGACGAAAAGCAGGAAAACACAGACGATTCACGCCGGTCAGTTTCTACAAAGTCTATGTAGCAACTTGAAAACACGAATGAGCAACGATGCTGCTGCTGTATCACCACTCCTGCAGGACATAGACATACTTGACCCCAGGGCCGTAAATCCTGGGGAGGGAAGGGAGGGAATTCCCTCCCCACTTTTCAGCTTGGGAAGGGAATGTGAAGGAATTCCCTTCCCACAAATTTGTCTAAACTGTGAATATTTAAACCCCAGTCGCTACAATCTGTTCCTTTGTGACGGGCAGTCAGACGAACAGACTGCTAGCCTTTCTGCCGTGCACCCAGGTTATCGAATATACCGACTGACTGACTGGCAGAGCTTGCAGAGGTATACAATATATACCGGTCAAGGCTTGTAAGATTGATAGACCCTGATAACCTCTACATAATGAGGTCAATCCTCAAACTTTCTTGTGAAGTCTCATATAGGCCCCGCACATAATACCCTGTATACGTGACTCGGCTCCAGCATCAGCAGGAAGATACATCAAGTAGCCTCCGACACACATTCTTGTCATGCATGAGACGAGGGTTTGCAGTGTAGAGCCTATATCAAATTTCTAGCAGAGGAGGAAGTCAAAGAGGAATAGCAGAAGAAGGAATAGGAGGACGAAGTGGAGGAGGAGGGAAAAAAGAAAGAGGAAGAGGTAGAGGAGGGGAGGAGGAGGAAGGGGAGGAGGAGGAAGAGGGGGAGGTTAGTGGTCATTAGGATGTAGGATGGATTTAGTCTAAGCCACGAACCTCTGGATAATATTAATAGGAGCCCTTGCCTCTGCAGCGAAATCCAGCTGTGGCATACACCGCATTTTGGACTTAAACTGTCATGACACATACATGTAGGTTTAGATGTCAATATCAATAATAAAGTGACCATTGTGGAGGTAAGTTCATTCGCTGTTCATCAGTCTTACATTATAGATCTTATTATTTTTGCAGTCAAAGTTTTTCTGTTTTATGCATATTTTATTTAAATCTGGTTGAAAGGTTTTATTTCTTGTGGAAATATCTAACCACGTCTGCAAGTGATTTGGCAGGAAAAGCTTTAGCTTTAGCAAAGCAATATCCTGGCTGGCCTTAATGGTCAGGATTTCATAAGTCATAACAGAAATGCAACATTTATCCTCTGTACATAAGGCAAATTTTGGATGCACCCAGTTAACATCATTGGACCTGTTGTACTTTTTAACACAGTACAATCCTTTGGATATTTCCAAACGTTTGTGTCAGCTTACCGTCTTACGTATACTATACATGTTGACAATTCCATCAACAGTAGCCTCTGCAGAGAGACCATTCGGCAAACTCAAGATGATTAAGAGTTTTTAGGGTCTATAATGTCTCATTAATATCTGGTGCATTTGGCCAGGTTGAGCATTGAGTCTAATATTGCCAGAACAATTGATTTTGAAACTGACATCAGAAATTTGGGGGAAAGGGCCAGGAGTGCTTCTTTGTTGAGCAAATAAGCCTATTAAGTTTTTAAAAAGCATGATCATTTTCTTATTAGTGACAGTGGTGTGGTGGCTTCCAAGTTTTTCTTTTAATTGAGTCTTCATAACTCCATTTGAATCCCTGATTGAAGTAAAGGCACACAGTCACAATTGGTTCATTTACAATGAATCAATCATTTATTGTCAATGATTGGTATGACAGCTGTTTTAACTTCTTAAAGTAAATTTTCAATGCTTACTGCTATTTTGTTATCTTTGGTCAGCTTCAGGGGCTTCGCTCCTCTGACCACTGAGGGCCTTGACCATGGGCTTCCCCCATAAATAATAATAGCTCAATAATACGTTTTGCAGACTTAGTTCATGCAGCAAGTAATATTGCTTTGTTAACTGTTATTTTAGCATTATAATTTAAAGTATAAAATACTCAAAACATTTTTAAGTAAAAGTAGGCTATCAATATTGTCATTTCATTGTATTTTAAATACAGGTAGAAAATACTTATATAGTATTTAAAGAAGTATTTTAAAAACTTGTATTTAAAATACTTCCTATCACAGAATAAAAATAGTAAGAAATAAATAAGAACAAGAAGGAAACACGTTCGACCAAATAACCACAGTTTTGCACATGTAGACTTAATACAAAACTTGACAAGCTGGCCAAGTATTACCCCGTAAAAACTTTTTTGCCCCCTGAAAAAAACTGAAATGACGTCCCTGAAAGTGACTGGGAAACCAATGCCGCTCGTCGTTAAAGTGTTAACCTAATGGGTAACTGAATTCAGTGGGCTTCTTAAGTGAACGTGCAGTTTCCCTCCCCACATTTTGAAACAGATTTACGGCCCTGCTTGACCCAAGTAAAATTAATGGCTTTATAGTCCATCGATTGGAGAAACCGAAGTAGCCTACTACGCTTGAGAAGGAGGTGGAATATTGATAGGCCATCAGAGGTATGAGATAATTCATTCATTCATTCAGAACATTTATATAGCGCCCCTTCAAGAAACTACTCAGGAGCGCCCCCGGCCCAGCCACGACTAAAGAAAAAGACTTGAGGGACTTGTAGAACCCTGCCGGTTGGCTCACAAGTAAAGAGCAGACCTTAAGTGGGAGGTCATTCCAGATGGAAGGTCCCACAACCGAAAAAGCACGGCGCTGCCTAATAGCCAGGCGAGCCTTTGGAACTAGGAGCTCACCCCTCGTCGTAGAGCGAAGCGCCCGACGCGCTGCAACGTCGGACACTGGGCGGCAAAGATCACGCAAGTAAGATGGAGCACAGCCAAGGCGAGAAACCACAGCAGCAATGCGGTATGAGATCCGCTGAGACATAGGCAGCCAGTGCAACACATCACGAATGTATGCAGAGACAGGAGCAAATTTAGGAAGCCGTCCAATAAGACGAGCAGCCGAGCGTAGAACTCAATCTAGTCGCCCCACGCAGAACCCCAAGGGAAAGGCCAGCAAGTAGGGAACAACAGTTGTCAATTCGACTAGTAACAAAGGCGTGAACAAGGACCACGACCGCATCGTGAGAGAGCGAAAGACCACTCGAAGCTGACGATTAGCTGATAATAACTCCGTGCAATCAGGTTCACATGTTGAGACAATTAAAGTAAGCTCAGAGTCAAGAGTAGGCCCTAAGTCACAGATCACGAACTGTGAGGAAAAGGTAATGTGAGGAAATAGCAGCGTAAGTTGGGGAAAGACGATACCCTGAAGTTGCCTACGGCCACCCAGCCAAATATGCTGTCTTTTAGAGGGATTTAGGAGTAGCCGATTGGAGGACAACCAAGAAGAGAATACGCCGAAGACCCTTCTGTTGAGCCTGAAGATCTATGACCAATGGCATTGTTTATCCGTAGCATACCGTGCAGCCTCAGTGTGTGTGAGAGGGCATTCAGCGTCATGAATAACGAATTCTCGTTCTATTATGGTTGAACTAATTATGTCATATTTTCAAACTTCTATGAATGTCTTAAATATTTATATGAATAAAAAAAAGAAGCAAATTTAGTAAAATAAAGTGGCTAAAATGGACTCCATTTGGCAGCAAATGCTCTAAAATGCGTTGTCAGCTGGGGTTCCGCCCCAGACCCCGCTGGGGAGCTTACAACGCTGCCCAGACCTATAGTCTTGGGTGACTTTGTCCCAGCAGTCCAAATCTGTTAAAATATGCACTGCTCTGTATTGATTGTTTTTAACATGTTTAACAGCTCTTAAAATTCTTTCGTAATAAAAGTCTTCATATTTCTTAAGTTATTTCATTTGTCAGAAATACTTATTTTTTCAAATCAGTTTTCATGAAAGAATTGAATACTAAATTCCTTCAAATCGTTTCTGGCAGGGGCACTGCCCCGGACCATACTGGAAGAGCTTACGAACCAGACCTCCTAGTCGGATTTCCTCAGGCGCTGTGCTGACACAGTGTGGGCAAACTGTAGGTAAAATCGTAGGTCCCGCACCTGGCGATGATTTGCCACTAGCGGTACTATAAACACCGACGCTGTGTGCAGTGACATCTTGCCCGCGCCGATCTGCCCTGGGCCTTCCAGCTAACCCTTAGAGCGCA
Source organism: Aporrectodea caliginosa (assembly GCA_020284085.1). Classification (NCBI taxonomy): domain Eukaryota; kingdom Metazoa; phylum Annelida; class Clitellata; order Crassiclitellata; family Lumbricidae; genus Aporrectodea; species Aporrectodea caliginosa. Next base: position 766,996 of record JACEVL010000322.1, read on the forward strand.
GCCTGCGCACCGCTTAGGGCTTGATGAGGTAAGACGATAAATGCCGGCCCCGCAGGGGACCCCCCTTGCGTTCCCTCACGGGTCCACAAGCGCTGGCCTGTGAAGTATGGACGGGCGTTGCCCGTCCTCCGACCCTCTGGGCTGGCGATGATAATGCGCTGTGGGCAATCAAAATCGGCACCCCGTGGGCCCTGCAAACGTGGCTGTCTGGGTCGTAGTTTGTAAGTGCATTTTTATATGACTCCTCTTTAGGAAAACTCATAAGATCTATCGGTTGCGAAATAGGCCAAAGGCATAGAAAGAAGAGGCTCGCATTGCAAATTGCATGGGCACCCAGTTAGAACGGCCCAGGACAAATGGGCCCCGACAAAATGGCCCCGAAAAATGAGCCACGTCAAAACGGCCCCGACGAAACAGCCCCAGTCAAAATGACCTCGACAAACAGCCCCGTCAAATCGACCTGACCCCCGTCATGTCGGACCCTGTCATATCGGCCCCAGTACGTCTTATATCGACCTCAGTCATATCGGCTCCTCACAAAATAGCCCATGTTCCAAGTAGCCTACTCTTAAGTTGGATTGATGAAAAGAATTCTTTTCTTTTGCGTAATTAGAAATTGTATTGATAAAAATAAATTTTTGCGTTGAAATTGAATTTGGATAATGAAAAGAATTTTGGGGTTTAAATGAAAGTTGGATTGCTGAAAAGTAATTCTTTGCGTAAATAGAAGTTGGATTTATGACAGTGATCATTGAAATAATTAATTAAGTTAACCAGTTAGCATTAGGCCTAGACGCCGCGGTTCTCCGCAGTCTATTGTCCAGCTGAACCGTCGCCTGAGGCCTCATTTCAACATGGTTTTTGTCAGCGTAGGCCTACAAGTACTTGGAATATTGAATATTTTGTGTGTGTGGCCCGGTGGCCGATATGACGGGGCCGATGCTGTTTTGTCGAGGCCATTTTGACGGGGGCTGTTTCGTCGGGGTCGTTTTGTCGGGGCCCATTTGTCGGGGTCGTTTTGTCGGGGCCCATTCGTCCTGGGCCGTTCTGACGGGTCACCAATTGCATGGAACCTATCTAGCGCTGTTGTTCCAGAATGTGGGGCTGCATGCAGGGCCTTATAACTGGTCCAGACGATCAGTCCACTAAGGCACAGATTGCAGGTCAGTCTCTTCAATATGGTGGATAGATTAGAACGAAATGACATGAGCAATTGAACAGAACGAGCAGATAAAAGGATAGATTTAATCCTAGTGCATAAGTCTTAATATGATTAATGTTTCAGAGTAGAATCAACTTTGGCAGAGAATGAGTGGCGTAGACTAGGCCCTATAGTGCGAAAAAGCGAAAACCGATACCGACTTTAAAAGTATAAGTCAGACCCAGTTCTTACTGTTTATAATTACGCCGGTAGCGCGTTGCATCTGAGTGAGAGGCATAGATGGTTTAACATCCCCATGATCCTAATCATATGGGTCTGCCAGAGAGTTGCATCTTGTAGCCTACCTGTAGTGTAGGCTCGTAATCAATATATACGAACAGCTATAAAACGGTATTGGCTGACTAAATCGGGCAAAAGGGGTGAATGCTCTAACCGAATAAACTATTTCAAGAAGAAAAGGCTGTAAAATGTAAATGTATGCGCTTATATAGGCCTATTAGCTGTAGGCCTAGGCTACGGTGTTCATGGCTATAAGCTATGCACAGAAGTTGATTATACAAAACAAAAGAAACGGCATGCTTGCCAGTTAGTTTACCTTTAATTGTCTTTAATTAAGTTCAAAGCGGTCTGTAATGTCACGCTGTTACAGAGTAACTGAAGAAAACGTCGTTTTCGCTTTAGCTTATGACCTAAGTCATCTGCTACGTAGTTGTAGAATTACTGCAATATTTCACGATGACGCACTTTCGTATTTAACAAAGGCCTACCTGTATGACTACCCTGGTTATGCCCTGGTTAAAAAAATGTCTGGCGTTCTGCCTGCGTATAACCAGAGGCGGCGCCAGACATTTTTTAACCAGGGCATAATCAGGGTAGTCATACAGGTAGGCCTAACCAGCGTAGAGGGCGATTTATACCCAAATAAATTCTTGGCAGGGCAAAAATTCTGACAGCCATCTGGCAAGGAAACACCAGGGCAAAGGCTTTTTGATCAGGGCATTTGCCCAGGCTTGCCCTGCTGTAGCGCAGTCACTGCTTATAACCAGGGGCGCAACCACGGTCCAGAAGTTGGGGGGACCTACTAGAATGTCTGAGTGGGGGGGATTGCGAGCGCCGAAGGCGCGAAGCTGCGATTGCTGTAGGCAAGAAGCCCTAACGACTAGGGGGTATGGGGAGCGTCGTAAGCTCCCCCATCGGGGTCAGGGGCGGAGCCCCAAAAACCAACGCAATTTTGAGCATTGGATGCCAAATAGAGTACATTTTTGGCTTTAATTTACCTCAAATTTTTTACCGATGATTTCGATATAAAGGTACCTAAACTATATAGATCTGTGAAAAAATATGACTTTATTATATGAATAAACTGGACGTGATAAGGGTTTAAGAGAATTGAACGGAAAAGAGTAGAATAAGCTCTAGAACAGTGTTTGTCAAAACTAGGAAAATCGGCAGGGAGGAAGATCTGAACGGGTCAATTTTCTCAGAATAGGCCTACCGTTAAAGCGTTTATATTCCCCTACAGTGGCAAATCCCCACCAAACAGAGGAGGCATAAAGTAGCCGTGCGAGGGTATAGCCTACTAGCCCTAACAACGTCAAAGAGCCGTTGACCGTGGAGACCGTGGACGACCAAAACACGTAGCGAGAACATGGATTTTTGGACTTTGCAGCATATTTTGTCAATGTGTGCCTCAAAGCCAATCCGATCAGGGATGTGACACCCTCTCGATGCCAGGGATGAGAGGAGGGAGGGCAATAGGTTTGGACCTCGGTCGTTTGACAATCATTTCTCTGGTCTTAGCATGGTTTAATTTAAGATTGCTAATGAATGCTCACTTAGAGATATGGTCAAGTTCAAAAAGAGTGCTGTCAATGCAGGAAGCAAGTAGCTATCGTCGGCATATTGAGGGAGACGGTTTCCAATGCGTATATAGGTTTAAGGCTATAAATGGCTATGACAAAATCAGTAGGTCCAACGCCAAAGCCTTGTACTATACTGGCATTAATGGAACAGAGGGGGAGATTACGGAAGGCAAGAAGCTCCTAACGACTAGGGGGTATGGGGAGCGTCGTAGGCTTCCACCACCGGGGTCTGGGGCGGAGCCCCAGAAGCCGACGCAATTTTTAGCATTTGATACCAAATGGAGTGCATTTTGGGCTCTTGTTTGCCTCACAATTTTCAAAAGTTAGGGGGGACCGTCCCAACCTTTTCGAAAGTTGGTGGGGGACGCGTCCCACAGGTCCCATAGGGTGGTTGCGCCTATGCTTATAACCATAGGCCAGGATAAGTTCAGTGTTAAGCGACTGTGAAAGTGACTGACAAAGGCCTGGGACTTCTTGTCTGCAGTATTGAAAGACGCAAAACCTGTATAGAAGTTAATAGAACCCACCGCATTAACCGTTTTCATTTTATAAGTCGATGTATAGAATGTAGCATAACTGTATCTGATTGATAGGCTATTAAATGATGATTGGGTTTTGTATAACCATCGTGATCGCTGAGGAAATGCAGTCAAGTGAAACACGCGCTGGACCGTTGCATGTACTAGAGAGTGACATGGGGAATTTCCCCGCGGGAAAACCGCGGTAACCGCGGTAAATCCCGCGGTATTGGGGACAACAATTGCGGTAATACCGCGGTAATGGGGCCAACAATTGCGGTAATACCGCGGTAATGGGGTTCACTCTAGCGGTAATACCGCGGTAATGGGGAATGAGCCGGCAAGAAACCCGGGTGATGTTAAGAACTTGAGAACTGATAAAAAGATTTTTTGTTTCCTGAAGCCTTCTAGTCAGAAATAGTCAGAACTTGGTTAATGCAAACTGTCGATAAGATAATAATAGACTATTGCAGTCTGCAATACAAATAGATTTTTAGGCTAAAAAATGTTATTTTTTAAATTTGAATTGGTGTAAACTTTTTGCGGGGAATGTGATGTCATCCTGCGGGGATGGGGTGGGGATGGGGAGAAAACCTGCGGGGATGGGGCGGGGATGGGGAGTAACCCAGCAGGGGATGGGGCAGGGGATGGGGAAGACTTACTTGTTGCGGGGCGGGGATGGGGACGAGATTGTCTCTCCATGTCACTCTCTAGCATGTACGGTTAATATCAGCAGGCAATTGCAAGAAACGGTGCAGATGCACAAACTACAAGCCTGCAGCTTGTTGTTTTCGCTTTTGATATAGGCTAGGGCTTAGACCCCATCACTGTCTCAACATCTGATGCAGTGGCCACGCTCGTATGACAAACATAGGCCTACAAGGACGGATCCTAAGGAGGGTAAACCGGTCATGCTCCCATTTGATTTTGGGAGGTTTTACACACTACACTCCTCTTCCAGCATACGTACCTCGTAATCGTAATCTCAAAATTTCTAAAGCGCCACTCGAAAGCCAAGCGCAGGGCACCAGCTTATTCACGAGCGCTGCGTCTAGTCAGAAAGGTTGTCCAAAAGAGTAGTCCGAGGAGGTCCGAGTCCGGTTTCCAGAGGATCATACCTCACCCATTAATTTAACAGAAATTAAAATTGAAACAGCTAGGCCTACATGTATTATTGCACAAGGAGGCAAAGGTAAAATACATGTAGGCTAGACCACAATAATCGGACGTCAACTTACTCGTGAGCTGTTGGTTGCGGAACTGCACATGATATGCCTACTGCATACAGATGACCCGTCGCAGCGCGGTTTTTGGGTCCCTGTAAGATTGCCTCCGCTGGGCCAGTATAGGCCTATAGTGTAGGGCCTGCAAAAGACCGGGCGACATTGCCTGCCAGAGACCACCTCAATTAACTAACATTGTTTGCTCTCTCCATTTATCCAACAGTATTGTACTTAGTCTTCATGTTCCAGGTTGCGGTGTGTCAGCCTGTTTTGCAAATTAAACGAATATACTAATAACGGTTGGACGTGCATACCCTGTGCTCGCCCGCCTCTGGTGGGGGCGCTGGTGAATTCAATATCGGCTACATGGACGACCGTATGGGTCTCAGCCTTGTGAGTCCAGGAACCTAATTACTTCGAATGTTGAAACAGAAGATGAGAATTGTCGCATTTCAACAAAAACTAACAAAAGTTTCCAAAAGTCTTACAGCAACGTCAGAATGGTTTGCTCTTTGCCTCTTCCCATGCCACTGGTACCGCCAACCAGAGGCGTACTACCCCCCCCACCCCACCCCAAGACCTGGAATGGGAAAACAACTTCCCCCCACACTCTGGCCGACTTAGGCTCAGAAGTCACTCAGAACTGTTAATTGCCATACGTTAACCCCCTACTTCTGGTAACTATGGGAGATCGTTCTCTCAACAAACCCCCCTCCCCATTGGTAGACGCTACTGCCACCACCGCTTCACCATCTTCAAACTCTCCCATAAAAGTCGTCTCTATAATATAAGACGTTTGTCACGTTTAATATCCACGTGTCTCTCTATTCCTGCTGTTATGTGCACTCTACCGTCTCCGTCAATGCCTCGATCATCATCCATGGTCGACATGTAGCCTACGTCTTTCGTCTTCTACCACTCCTACCTCCATGTATCTCTCATATAGAGGCTGTGTATTCATTGCCCGTTGTGCCATCTTTCCTCCGCATTCCTAACTGTGTTCATGTTCCAAATACCTCTGTCCACTTGAGTCTTCAAAATTGCCTCCATTCTTAGTTTTAACTGACAATCCTCACACTATCTTTGCCCCATACACCTGCCTGCTCGCAATCACGAGGCCTCCATAGTTCAAAGCCACACCTCATGACACTGCCCTGACCTTCTGCTTTCTCAAGGCCAATATTATTTCTTCATTTTTCTGCTTGGATATTTATGGTCATTATAATGAACACATTTGTGATTTTGTTACACATACTATCAGCATTACTACATGTATTAGCATTACTACAACCTTTATATATAAGAGGTCGTTGACTACAACCTACTGTAATACTACTCTCATCCCTCCCACAACTACTCAAGTACTATCTATACAGCTACCACTAAAACTACTACTACTACCACTACAACTACTAGACCTACTGCTACTGTCACTCAATCGTAATGTACTCCAGCTCTGCACTCGTAAAAGAATTCATCATTGAGTTGAAGAGTTAACCTTTTTGGTCATCAGGTTAAAACATGGTTTCAAAATCGACGAATGAAAGACAAGACGTCAACCAATAAGAAACCTGAAGCTGCCTGAAATTAACATTCGGTCGTCTTATCTCAACAGAAACGAAGAATGTGCATCATTCCAATTCAGCTCATGCTCAACAAAAAGCAGCTTCCAGCTTCATTTGACTGTAAAGAGTCCCATCTGTAGATGCCAGTGGACTTGCAACGGATCCCGAAATCTACTCACCTTATGCCATGACTGAACTGCATATATGGCAACATACGGTATGATGGTCATTCACAACTCAGTGCAGGTTGATTCCTATTCATTAACTGAAATTTTTTGTTGAACCTCTCCGACAGCAGACACAGCTGAGCATAACATGTCAACTAAGTGGTGTCAACATCTATGCTGTATGAAGACCATAAATTCCATAATGAAGACTATATAGCCTTCACCTGTGCTGTGCAAATATTCAAGGCTGTCAGCTGGTCAGAGCCTTCTCCAGATGGTCCTAGATCAACCACATGGTCTTCTCCAAAAATGAAACAACTGTAAAACTGTAAAGAATAAGTTTTCTGGTTATTGCTGTTCCTGTGTTTCAGTTTAGCAATTTTCAAATAAGAATTGTGATTATAGACGACGGATGTGAGCCAAAATCACCACTTTCTTACTTTAACAAAACAGCTCGAAAGCCAAGAGATTACTGTCTAACTCTGAACTGTATGGGCAGCCAAAGGAAATCTGTGAACACACGGACGTGTCTGGTCACGAAATTTCAGCAACTTCCAGGATTTTAGACTGAAATCAGACTACCAACCTAAGTGCAGTGTAAACTGAAAGATTTTACGACACACAAAACGGTCACTACATGTATTAAGCACCAGTGATCAAATGTCTAGTTTAAACATTTAGTAGGAGCCCATCCTGTTCAATCTGCCATGACGTATGCCCTCAACATTTTAACGACGAGCTGCATTGGTTTTCCTGTGGCTATAAGTACACTCTTGCAATTTAAAGTGTTAATGTAAATTTCTAGTATCCAGCTATAACAGCATTAGTCATCTTAAGGATGAAGACCAATACAAGTTTTTATTCAACTACCTGGTGTTATATATTTTCTTTATCCTCTGATAAACCATCTGTCAACATGTGTGGCTCATATGCTAATATTATCAAGTACTTTTAATATAAAGTAGCAGAGGCACTTCATATGGTAATGTAGACAATTCAACAGCATTCAGATTTCACACCTGAGTGCAAGCATGAACAACACAACTGGACCCGAAGAAATTTCCCTTCATTTGCCGTGAATTTTATATCATATAAAGATTTATGTCACCTAGTTGGACTTTGATAAATTACACCTTGCCACCCAGCTGCACTGTAATACTTACACCTTGCCATTCGGTTGAGCCTCATTAAATTACAAAATGCCACCCAGTTGGACCTATATAAATTTTGATTGATTGATTGATTGATTGAATAAAGTACTCCATGCCGCTCAGTTGGATCTAAAATATTACACCACGTCACCCAGTTGGACCAAAGACTGAACAGTTTACAAGATTTCAACAAGTGTTTGTTCTGAACTGGAATAGATCCTACAAACACAGCACACACTCACAATATTTGGAAATGACATATTGCATAAACTGTCACAAATGATGAACCTACACAACACAAACAGAATAACTTCAACATACTAAAACCACTGAAACACAAACTCCACGTCCACGTATATACATATATCAACACGTATACCGGCATATAATATAAATTATACACATGTATGCATCTATACCAGCACTAATGCATATATTTTTATGTATATTTATATAAACTTCTAATTTACATATTCTTTCATAACCTATTATATCAATCATTAGCAACTTCTATAATTGCTGTAATCAGGGTCAACATCCAGAAGATCAGTCTGCCATTGCAAAACGGCAGCCTATGGCAGATGTGCAATTTCCAAAAAGATATGAGAACAAAATGATACATGACTGAGCAGAACAAACATACATGGGGAGAGAATTTCAAAATCTATGTCCAAAAGCGAAAAAGCTCATTCACCAAGAACAGTTCAAGGTTTATGTATGACCAGAGACATGCAATCCGAGAGCCTTGTTAAATAGTGAGAAGACTGAGATACAAGGTTTGGTTTAAATAATGTAGTTAGTTGGCTAGAGTTCAATGTTTCTTAAACCTGAAGACCCAATTTGAAAGAGATTCTTTGCAGAAAACGAAGCAAATGCAATGATTCAAGAACGGGATTAAGGTGCTCATAGTTTCATGAATTTGTTATGACTGTGCCAAACAGCTCTGAACCTACTACAGCTTTTGGAAATTTTACTTTAACTAGTATAAAAGTGAGTTAAATTAACCCAGGTGATTGAAGATCAATGCATTCGCCAGAGATATCCTAGCAGATAAAGGGACATCATACCTAAGTCACAAAAATGCACGTATGACAATTTGCAAATACTATTGTCACAGTTCGTGATGGACACAGTAGAGTCAAAGACAGGACCCAAGTCATGAGTAGAATCAGCCAACTCAACATATGAATTATCCAGTCTGAAAAATGATACTTGGTACATGAACTGAAGTTTTTGGACCAAATATTCTTTGACTAATGCTGACATAAAATTATAAGCCAATTAATACTCAACCTCAAAGGTGTGGGGACAGCTGAAAGAAATTAAGTTTCTCCACAAGTACAAACTGCTTTATTTAGAGTCAAAACAGAAGCTTCATGATCAATACGAACTGCTGCCCCAAGTCACAAACAGTGCATCAATAATGATAATAATTTTTTTAGATCAATTTCTGTATTAATTTCCTTGCAAAATCTTAACTCTGCTTAAAAGATTTTATTAAACATCCTAGAAAGGGTCTTCTGTCCATAGATAGATGACTCCCACAAAAAAATTTAATTTTGATGGCCAAACACTGACGAAAAGGTGTGAAATTCATAAAAAAAACATCACTTTCTAAACAGTAAATCCAAAGAAACCAAATTCCTTTGTACTAATCCAGTTCTGGTTTATAACATGGAATATCACATTTGCTGTTCCGATGTTTCGTTTAAACCTTTTGCCTTCCTCATAAGCTGAATGCAGAATTCTTCTCTCTCGGCATTCGAACAAGATCCTAAGTGTTCTGATGGTTCACTGGCATTAGAGTTCATCATCTGGGTCGTGACCCGATTTATCTCCATTTGTTGAACTTTCAGGGGTTACTGGATTTTCAGACTCCACCGTTGCATCTGCTTACAAAACACAAACAAGCCAAAACTGATCAACAGCCAAAACCAAAGACAGCAAAAACACAGTAATAGATAACTAAGCAAATAGAATCTTTAGCAGTACTTTAGAAATGCTCTGTCATATTATAAAGGTCCAGATTCATAAATTACATGAAAAATGTCACCAAAGCATGCTATAATTTAAGAGTTACATATTAAATAAATTACAAGACTGACTTTATTCCAAATATAAACTTTGATCTGTCTACCTTACGTTGCTCTCCTGTCTATTCTCTTATTTAAATAGTTCTTTATTTTATATTCCTTTTATCCTTTGCATTCTTGTCATGCCACCCAACAGTTGTATCCTAAAATCAAACTCTAAGTACATCATTACAGTTTAAAGTACCTTCATCAAGGATGTCTCTGTCAAGCTTGTCATCTTCTTTAGGTGCTTTTGTTTTATCTGTTTAAAAAAAACCAGAATAATGGCAATAGAAACAAAAACTAAGTCCACTATGCAAACTGAGCAACAGTATACTCCACCATAATAGAAATTACTGAGCAAATTCTGCATTTACACAAAATAATCCACCGAAATGCCTCAGAAGTCGAACATACCGCCTGTCATTGTTCTGTCATCATTCCACACTCTCAATGCAGCTTGGTCCAGAGATTCCGAGCATAATGCTATCTGTCTGCTCTGGAAGGGAATCCATTGTTTGGGCTCCACATGTGGGTGAGGGACCATCATTGGTGACTATGATTCTAGTTTTCTATGCACAGTTTGCTTACTCATGAAATTTCTGTTCTCAACGACATTTAAAATTATTCAGGATAGCACAGATAGCACCCCAATTAGTTTTTTTCTGAAAAGGTGCTATATACATTTCTAATTACAATTACAATCACGCGATACAAAAGTTTGAGATAATTTTAAAGTTTTTCACCTAAATGGCAACACCATTTCTGTGCCCTCTGCCGACCCAAAACATATGCCAATACAAAGTTAGATTGCTCTTAACTAATATTAGTGACCGTTGGATATTGCATACCACCCAGATTGGAAAGTAAGTCTTGCAAAAGCATTAGTGCATTCAAAACGATGGTTTACACACCACACCCGCAATGACAAATATAGTCACCTTATTATAGTTTCAAATGTCATATAATTTAGTAACTGAAGAAACATTATATTGGTAACATATATTCATATATATTACATTTATTAGTAACACATATAAATTATAAAAATTGGCAGAATGTAGAAAGACAATGATGAGGCACATATGCCACACTATCTCATTTCATGTGTCATACCTAAAACAACACAGTCATACAAACAAATAAATGACAGAGGGTTGTTCAATATTCATTTCTAAACAAGTTTCATATTTACATGGCTGATGAGGAATATTTTTACTCTTAAGCAATGGAATGGACCAAAAAATTCTGGCTGGGGCCAAAACAAAAGAGCTAAAACTATCTGGCATACAAAGGGTTAGGTATCTGTAGCAGTTTTAGTGCCATTGCCATCCGTACCTGTAGCAGTTTTAGTGCCATTGCCAGACGTTTCTGTTTTATTTGTGGTCTCTTTGACTTTAGACTTGGCTTTGGGTCGGAATGTCTTTACTTTGTTGATGAGGTATTTCATTTCCCGGTCAAGTGCAGCAATCTTTGTGGCCACATCTTCCACTGTGAACTTCGGTTTTTCAGTCAGAGGTGTCTTCTTCTGTTCTGCATTCACAGACTTGTTCCATTCCTAAAAGAGGAAACCTCTGTTTATACAAACTGTAACATCTTACGTAACATCAAGATTCATCTACACTCAAGGCTACAATTATCCTTATCAGAGAAATTACTACATGTCAAATGCAAATTGTTACAAGAATTTCACACAGTTATGAAGACGACTTTTACTTAGCTCTTCAGTAACTCAGGCAATTAAAACAAATGAGATAAAACTGCTGCCATTGTTCATCTTTAAAAAAGCACTTGAGAAAAGGCTTGAATGGCCCATAAAATTTAATCCTAAACACCACAAAGCTTCCAAATGAGCAGAAGGATCAGTTATTTAATCAGATCTGGACCCCATTGTCATAACATATCAAGTGATGGTCGCTCTAACAGTGGACAATAAAGGACAAGTTCTGCAGAAAAGTCAAATGAAATTTTAAGGTCAGTTTAGTTCAGTAAAAATTTAAGTAGGTAAGTTAACAGTGTAATTGAATTTAGTAGACATGTTGAGTATAACTATTGGAAAACCAATTAAACATGATAACATTCAGTGTGCTGACTATTTTAAGGGCATCAGTTGAATTATTATTAAACTCTGGTAAAGAAATTGAGTGATATTGAAGTCAGCCACATGAGATCGCACAGCTTACACTGAATTATTGCTCGGTAATTCCTTCAGTCTACATGTCTCAAAGCTTTCTTGATAGATAATAAGCGAAATGTGAAATAACCTTTGTTTCTGTAATGAGTTTCTCCAATGCATCATACTCCACTTGTGTGAATGGTTGGTCTTCTCCTGTGAAATTTTTCATTCCAGTCATAAAATAATTTGTGTGATTGACTATTGAATTCAGAGCTTCAATGGCACTGGGTCTCTCCTGCATCTCTTGCACACGAAAATAGAGAGCCTTTGTTGCTGATTTCAGGTCTTTCATCTTGGCCTCGTAATCCTGCATCAGAAATGATCATTCAAACGGAGTCAGATACAAAACAAAATCATGTCCTTCCCAACTTATCATCTTAACTGATCTGAAGACATTGATAGCACCATTATCATAATACACCAAGCATCAACCAATAACTGCATTGTTTTGTTAAATCAATGTGTGTCATCATAATCCAAAAAAGACCTCTAGTTCACATACATGACAAAAATGTTTAAGCCACTCATCAATTGTCAAAATTTCATATCAAAGTTCTTTCAACAAAGAACTTTGCTATACAAGTTTGATCCAGAGCACAGCTAGTTACCAATCCATGGCAGATGTTCAACGTCTTCTCAAAGCATTTAAGTCATTATAAAACTTGTCTATCTAAATCACTGAAAATAAACCACAATGGAGTAATTCAAAGAAGCACTTGAGCCTCAACACACTGACCTTCCTTGGGGTAGAGTCATCCTGTTCTATTAGCCAGTCAGAGGCAGAGACCAGCTTTTCTTTAATGGCTATTCTCTGATCTTCTGTTGAACACAATTTGTAATTCTTCTGGTCTAGTTTATCTTGTGCATCAAACACAAATGCTTCAATTTCATTCTTTGCCTTCTCCAGCAGATCCTTTTCTTCATCTCGCTTCTTCAGATCATCAAGTCTGTAATGACAAAACAGTCAAGTGATAGCAGAAATATCAAATGCAACAATGGATGGAGTAAAGCACAGGTCTAACATGCAACTTCATAGTCACTGAAAAGGCCATGCTAAAACATTTCAAAATAATTAGTTACAGTCTTATAAAAAAAGTTGCATTAAAATTGCTACAATGTCTTGCAACAAGACATCAGTTGGTATTACAGCAGTAAGAGTTACTCTCTCTTGAACACAACTTGTAAGCATCTTTAAAGTCCTGACAGTGACTAACTTTGAAAATCAGAAGTTCAACAAATGTACCAGCAGTACGTTTGTAACTGGGTAAGTTTAAAACACGTATGTGACTTTCTCAAGACATAATTAACACTCTCATCCAAAGTGGCCACTTCTGCAGCTAACAGGTAAAAATTATGTCTCTCCATTAGGTCACATTTACAGCTTTACTGTATATGACAAATCACAACATAGGTGACAGCATGTGCTCAGATGTGAGAAAATGAAATAACCCCATAACAACGAATGTCTGTCCTCAATCTACACAGTATTTGACTGCCTTAACGCTATTTATAATTTCTAACGTGAGACAACATAGCCTATCTCCATGTAAAATTACTCATGTCACTTTTCTTTTGATATTTAATTTCTTCCTTTTAAGAATGTCATTTATCAAATTATAACTTGTTACGAAATCTCAACTGTTATCACATACTGAAGAAATAAAATCAATTCTACTCTACTGACAGAATATATATATACACAGTATAGAGCTCACACTTATCTATGCAAATAAACTTGTCTGTATCTCAGACAATCTTATACATACTTCCCTGGGTCTTCTCGTCCGATATATATAATATACATAATATAGACCATCTCAGGTATAGTATGCTACACAACACACATCCATTCTCTCATTCAATTCTTTCTCGGCTTGTATATATATAAAAAAAAATTTTGAATGTATTAAGTGTGCCATGTACAGTGCTGTGCATGTCATTAAAGAATATAATACTTCCTTACTTACTTAATGCACACCTGATCTGCACACCTGCTCAAAGTTTCAAGTTTCTCTGCATCATCTAATACAGTGGGTTCATAAAAATGATCTAACAATACCTAATTAGAAACAAACTGAATTAAACTATAGATCACTGATCAACGAAGAATGATTAGTGCTATGTAAAATTTTGGGTTTGTAAATGTATTAGATATTGCCAGAGCAGACGACAGAAATTCCTTTTGGAACAACATATTAGAATACAAGTTACAGCGAATTTACTACACACAACTCTAGAATGTCACAGCAAAGTAATGGATTTAAATAAAGCTTTACTCACAACTTCTTTGACTGCTTTAGCTTTTCATCAGTTGGCTCTTGCAAATCTGTGACAACTATGTCTGCCTTTATCTCAGCTCGTATTGTGGTGAGTTTGGGCTTCTCCTCTTTCTTTTCCTTCTTCTCTGCTGAACTGTCTTCCTGTTTGCCTTCTTTCTGTTCCTCCTTATCACTTTCTGGCTTGTCTTTCCCTTTCCCCTCTGTGCTTTCTGCCTCCTAAAGCAAAACAAAGACAAAAACAATGTATAAATTCTTAGAGAAAACAATTTCACCTCGGAACACAAAACACATAAACTTAAATCACTCACTACAAAGTATCCCCAAATTTAAGAATATCAACGCAAACCATCGGCATATAATAACAGCCTTATGTAACCAAGGCATTCATAGTGACAAGAAATTTCAGTACAACTAAAATTCTTGTATTTCTGCAGATATTTTAATAACTCCTTGAAAATGCTATTTCTTGGTGACAACAATTATATTAAAGTAGCATTATGAAGTAACACACACTTTGCAATTCACATGTCTAGATTTTTAAAGAAGTTCTTCTACGCTTTACCGGCTTGGTTTCTTTAGCTTCACTCTTGCTTCCCTCAGGTGTTTCAGATTTCTTCTCTTCAGAGGACTGATCACTGGTTTCCTAAAACATGGTAAGAAAAGAAATCATAATAATCTATTTTCAAGCCAAATTCTCCAGTTTGTCAAATTTTTCACCTTCTTTCTATTCTATATAAAAATATGATGTATCAGTTCTGTTAGCTCTCATTTCGCTAAAATGCACAATGCAATCACTCTCAAAGCTTTTGCTATTTATGAAAGTAAGTAAGTAAGTAAGAATATTCTTTAATGAGAAGCATTATAATAAAGAAGTTGGTTCAAGTCTCACTTTCACTTAATATGTTTGAAGTAAATTTCTTTCAACTTGACTGTCAGAATTTGACTGTTTTCAACATAAGGTATAAAAAATGACATTTCTTCTCCTTAACAATTCCTTACTAAAAGAAACTTGAAGTACATAGCTTAAATGGAAAGGTTATTGCCACATAATAAACAAACATCATAACACAATCTAAAACAACTTAATTTTTAAATTTTCACTGATTAATAATTTATTTTTCAAATCCTACACTTTATCGTTTTCATAGAAACTTCAAGATTATACTCATTTCAACCTGAAAGAAGGCATTATGAAAACTGAAAAACTGCTTTGAAATACAACCATATTGCACATACTTATTTAGCAACTACAGAACTTGCAATACACCTCAGCCCGAAAGTAGCACACAGATCAAGCATAAGTAACCAAAACATACACCAACAGATTCAAACAGAAAAATTAAATAATATTAACACTTAATAATTCCACATAAAATAAAAAACTCACCATAAACATAAACATCAGTATTGTTATTATTACAATTTTTTTTAACTCATGTAAAGTCACACAGAAATGTGAATCTGAGGCATGGTTAGTCAGTCACCAGGTGAAGAGCAGTTAGATATCCAGATGTTTAAGAGCCAATAGGAAATAGTGACTTTTGAGGCATTGCTTGAAGGAATGATCGGTTCAAGCATCGGAGAAACAATAGCAGTAAATTCTGTTCTTTGGGGCAGCAACATGGAATGCAGAAGAGCCTACAAGTGTTGTATTGTAACTCAACCAAAAGACCCATACCCAACGATCGCAGGCTTCAGGAAAGGATGTAAGAAGATACTAATGGCTGAAGGTAGTTAGGAGTGTCGGACAGTCAGAGAAGTTAGTTTGAATCTCATTCTGAATTCTACAGAAAGGCAATGCAACTAACTGAGTAGGGCGAAGGAGTTTAATGAATTAAGTGATACATCAAATTTCAGTAAATTAGCTATGACTTGGCTTATGCCCATTCATTATCAACATGGGCAACATGGTGGCAATAGGTCGAAAAGAAACAACACAATAAATCACCGGCTCTTGATTTGATTCATCACATAACAAATCACTGGCTTCTTGCTATGGCACACACTGTTGACATCTGTCTGCAAACTGGTTCCAACAGTGCTCCAGTGGCTCTTCATCTTGCTGATGATAATGCTTGCAACTGGCTGGGCACAAACCGCGTATGCTAGAAGACTGACTAATTGAGTGTTATAATTTGCTTGCTCTACAGACCTTGACACCTGTGACTTGTGCAGTATGTGCAAGAACAGACTACTTAAAGACTAAAGCTGTACAAGTCTCATCATAAAATTTGAATAAGTCATAGAGGAATAAACACAGAGCAGAACTGAAGCCCAGTGTCTTCTGCTGAGCAGTTGCTTTCTAAACAAACCTCTTTGTTGTCACTCTTCTCAGATTTGCTGCTTTCCGCTGAAGCTTTCCCAGCATCCTCCTCCTGTTCCTGCTTCACAGTCTCGTCTTCTGGTGGCTGCTGCTGCTGTCCATCTTCAGAACCATCTATAGTTGTGTTATCTGTCTTATGGTCAGCTTCCTGCTAGTAGGATCAATGATTTATTTCTTATCAGCATTAAGCTCACTATCAGCATTAAGCTCACTACTACACAGAGCAGTAAAAGTTAGCTTTAGTAAAAGGAAGGAATATGAGCTGCATACAAAAATAACAACATAAACTAATTCGTGCAAACCACTTAAATGGCAACTAGCTCTACAACGTGTGTTCAAACCACTGGTACAACAAACACAATTACTTGTGGCCAGCTCAATCAACTACACTCATATTGCTTTACAAACACCACAAAATAACAATTTTCAGAACTATTACAGTGATCAAGTAATCATTGTTAGCATTTATAATTAGCACAAACACTATTGTTGTTTTGATCACTATTATTACTCTGATGATGATTACTGCATAATAACTGTCAATTAACTACTATTACTAGATGAATGTATAATATCCTAAATAATACGAATAGACAAAATAATTGTATTTCTCTGATATAACGGAGGACAAGGCTTGATATTCCTGAAAATGTAATCAGTTCCTATAGCAATTTGACTGTTCATGGGGATCATGTCTACCTCTGATAACAAAATGATAATAATAAATTCTAAAAACACACATTAAGCCTAAATGTGAGTAAATCTAATCTATCTAATCTAATGACTTCTACAGTGCATAAATAATCAGTTGATAGTTTGCTTCAAGTGATTTCACAGTCAAAGTCATAATCCATATGAAAAGCCAGAAAATAAGATCACATAACACCATGCAGTGATAACAACAACAGACAATGCATAAAACATTTCACAACATCAATTCCCATGGCAAACAACAAAACAGAGGATGCAACCATTAGATCAAAAACCTCTAAGAACCAGTTCAAACTAAATCTGGATTTTAAAACAAACTCAAATCCCAGAATTAAACAAAATCACTGATCCATAGAAAGCAGCTAGTACAAAATTTGATACTTTTCAATAACATATTTGATTACATATTTGATTATCCTAGTTACCAAGAGAAAATTTGTTATATAAAAAAAGCTAGATTTGATTAGTAAAAGGTAAATTTTAATTCATTTAAGTAAATGCTACTCATATGTCACCAATTCCAAAACCAGCACATCATCAGTATACATCAGTATGAGCATCATTAACATCATACTGTTCATACACTGTGCAAAGTAAAAATAGTAAATATATCACCTAACATCTATTTTCAAGAAACTTCTTTATTTTGTAAAGATTTTCATAAGAAATATAAATTTAATCATATATGTTAGTTCTCATTTCACTACTGATATTTTACAAAATCACTATACAATCATACAAGAGTCAACTAGGCAGTTAAGGTACATATCATCACAGTACCTGTATATATAGGATTATAGGTAAAAGAATGATAAACTTTTCACTTCCTGTAAGCGTATTTGCTTGCTGCAGCTCAAAGACAACTCTACAACCAACTAAGTATATTTTTGCCCAGCACTCTTCCAAGTTTACTTAATTCAAGTATCTGAGAAAGCCACCCAAATAAGTGTTTATCTCGGCCATTATTGAGATTCTACACAAATGCACATAGGGACACTATTTTGACATGGCTGCATCCTCTGTACATTGCAACAGCATAACAGCTATGCAATGTTAGACCTGTTCATTTCTGTGGTCCTGTGGAAACTGCTTACCTCTGCTGGAATGTCTTCCTTTGGCTCATCCTCAACATTTCCCTCTTTCACTTCTTCTTTCTTGCTACCTCCAAACAAGTTGCTTATGGTATTACCAATCTCTGCAAAGCAACATTCAAAACATCAAAAAATATCTAGGCACACTGCACACCAACTCTAAACAAGCTTATTCTCTTCCTGTGTCAGTGGAATTGCTAGGGTTACGTTAAAAGTGTATTCTTGAAGGTCAAGGTACCTATCAAACACTTACATTAACTGCATAGGGATCTTCAGCAAGTCCTTCATGCACAACTACTCAGCATCATTTATCAATGCTTTGTCTTTAGAGAGCAGCGCTTAAAAGTTACAGAAATAATAATAAAACTAATAATAATAATAATAATCACAATAATAATAACATACTTAAATGCCAATAACTTGAGCAACACATGAATAATTGTATTGTATTGTATTTATAGATTTATAAAGTGCCTCTCATAGAGGCGCTCCCAGTGCGAGAGACCCCAAGCAAAAAGAGTGGTCTTAAGATACCGAAAGGAAGCACCTGGACCACCGGTTAATAGCAAAGAACAAGTTGATGTAGGAAGTTGGTTGCATAGTGAAGGGCCAGTGAAGGCAAAAGCTCCAGATTTAGCCATAGCAGTCCTCGCTCATGGGACAAGAAGGTCAAGGCGATCAAGTGAGCGAAGTGGACGGTGAGAGGTGGCCATTATTGACCAGATAACTGTGTGCCAGTCATAACTTCATTCAGCTGTCATCAGTCTCCACCCTCAACAAAGGAGGCTTAAAACGCTGGACAGTGTCACCTTTCAACCACAGATGGGACGTCACTGGTTTGGTTCCCTGTGAGCGAGAGCCAGCCAGAGGTAAATTTCCAGTTATTTGAGCTTAATCAATGTATTTGTAATCCACGTACAGATGCTTTGTACTGAACATCATTTGTGTTAGTAGAGAAGATCTCTGAGAGGTTCCTAGAAGTTGCTGTATAAATTTTCAGTTACATAGATAGAGATTTATTCATTCATTCATTTCAGATATTTATATAGCGCCCCTTCAAGATTTCTACTCAGAGGCGCTCCCGACTACAGCGCGGACACTGAATCGGAGTTTCACGCCGAAGCGCATGAGCAATTGCGAGTGAAGGACTTGCCCAAGGTCCCTCGCGCGGCGGCTTTGAGGTGGATTCGAACCCGCAACCCTCCGGCTGCAAGGCACCGAACATACCCCTATACCACCGCGCCCCATACACACATCATAAGTAGGTAAAACTAGAACTAATGCACCTATCTTTCAACGACTCTAAGAAAACGTTAATAAAAAAATTACTCAAGTAGCCATAAATATTCTATGTCATGACAACAAACAATTCTGGATATACAAGTGCACATAGGCTAAATATAATAAATCTCCTTAAGCATGACTATATCTTAAAATCTGACAGATTCTTGAAAAAAAGCATGAAAAAACTGGTTCTTACTAGTTAAGGTTGACTCCTCAGCTTCAGACTCTTTTGTGACCAATTTCTCAAAAATTGACTCCACCTGTAACCAGTTTTTAAGAAAAGAATTTAAAACAATGCAACAATGGCAACAGTATGACTTTGATTGAACCATCAGATTAGCAATACACATCACTGTGTTGCATCTAACCACTAGCAGAAGTCTTCTTCTCTCATGATTTGCTTTGTTGTCTCCAATTTGGTTAGCTTTGCTTGACAGCTTGCTCAAGTGAACACATTAACCACACAATGTCTTGACTATTCAGTGGTTGACGTTGTACTCAAGTGGCCTACCTCTGCATCTGTGTCACATTCTGGCAAGGAATGCTACACCTACCCTTAACAGTGGCTTAAAACTGTTCTTTTCCACTAGAACTACGCTGATGACATTGTTGAGTGGATATCTGGAAGAAGCACTACAAACTACCCATAATACATGGATGAATAAATGAATTATTCGTAAATGCCTGGCCAAAGCAATATAATTTTATTAATGATGTATTTTATTGGTTCTGTGCATTTAAGATTACCAAGATACTAGGTGTAATAACTGCTGGACAAATAATAATAGCAGCAATCAACGATGTTTGCACAACAAAGTGATGACTTCTGAACTTTGGAAGGAGGGCAACATCAACAGTTGTATTATTGTATTGAGCCCTTAGCATGCAACCAGTTATAACAGGCAGAGGTGTCAAAAGTTTGGTAAAATACAGACCAGGTACTCAAGTCCACTTTGAGTGGGTATTTAACTACCTGTCACTCCATCCAACAGGGCACATGCAAGTCTTTATTAGCACTTTGGCCTATTCAAATTAAGCTGTCACCCTACACACAAGGATATCTTTCATCCGAGCAATGAATCTGGCAGCAATATTACTGACTATTACTACTGACTCCTACACACTAAACAAATTTGTTTTGCTATATGCTTCACTGGAACCTCCAGTACTATGACTTCACAGACAACAGAAAACTGCACATGGTGAAGCCAACTAGAGGTGTCTTCAGACTATAACACACCTTGTCCAGATAGAGAACGCCACTATCATCCATGCGGAAGTGCGCCTTCACTCCCTTTGATTCAGAATCTGTGCCATGTTTGCTGTAAGCATCTTCTATTCCTGTCAGCGTCACTCTTTCTAGTGTTGTATTGCCAAACGTCCTGCAAACCACAATAATCAGAAATGATGTAGTAATAAAAACATACAATATTGCAAAAAAACATTTAACCTCTTTAACAAGAGCTACAATTACTGACGGACCGGTACTGGATTGTGCACCACAGTTTGAGTAGCACTGATCTAGATTATAGTTGCTACTGGGTGTAGTTCCTGCATGCATCTAAATATCACATAGGCGATACTACATTGCTCCGACCAAAAGTCAGCATATGTGAGGTCCAATGTCCAAGCCAGTGCTATGTGTATGCGTTGATTCTAAATGTTCTAACTTGTCATACTACACAACAAGTTCCTGTATCACGCATTAATTCATTCACTCATTCTGGGAATTTGTATAGTGCCCCTTCAAGGAACCTACTCAGGAGCATTCCCAGCCATACTAAAGAAAAAAGACTTAAGTGATTTATAACACTCAGTTGGATTGGTAAGGAGCATGGAATACAACACCAATGGGAGGTCATTCCAGATGGAGGGGCCTACAACTGAGAAAGCCAGTGTTGCCTAGTAGCTTGGCGAGCCCGCAGAACTAGGAGTACAGCCCTCGTCATGCTTGCTTAATAGGTAGCAACAGAGGGCTTGTGCAGCTACACATTGAGAAGATTTGCACAAAACAGGTCATGTATATGTACTGTATACTCAAATCCTGAATAAATATTGATCTTACATAAACTGAAAACAAATAACACACATACTGTAATTCAGCATCAGTTAGGAAACTGAGATCGCCGTAGTTCACTTCAAACGTGAAATCCTTTACATGCTTATTGAACGTCATCACTTTCTTCTGTGGATAAAACTGCATCCGGCCAAATAGAACACGTTTTACTGTTTTCGACAGATCACTACTGTCATCTTTGGTCCGGACTCGTTCAAATTCAACCTCAAATGCAAACACAGATGCAATTAGGAATTACTCCAAAAACACAAAATACACATCTAAATTACCATTAAACCATCTGCATGTATATCCAAATACCAAAATTCTTGGGCTTGCTCAGAGCTGCGTGAACATTCTTAAAGAACTCCATAACCTGACTGTCAATTGCATTTCTGCAGAATTCCAAGCAAGATTTAACCTGGCCTATCTGATTTATAAAATCCTTAGCAAAAGCATTCCTACCTACCTTCAACCAATATCTTTCCACAGCCAGTAATTTTTGGGAACTGATCTTCTTTCTTAGCCACGATACAGAACTTTTGTGCTCTAGTGCATTCCATGTTACTGCCCAAATTAAAAGTGACATGGTACCACAGTATCATCTGGTGGCTGACTAAATGCATTCCTCAATTAAGATATCTGTCTGGCTTTGCATATGCTACAAATTCTCTTAATTATAACAACCTAAGCATATAAATAATGCTTAAATACTTTGGAACATGTCTATAACATATTACAATGCCTAATACCAAAACAGATAATCAAAACTGTTTTTAATAAATGTTCTCTCCTAGCAATTGAAAAATAAAAGATGCTTAACAGTTGGGTGCCAGTGTTGGCCTGAGGGTAACTTACTGTGATAGGGTACAAAACAGCATCTTTGATAGCAAACTTCTTGACTTTGAAGCCTTTACCCAGATGTGCAGCCTGGTATACTGCACCAAGAGCAGCTGACTCATCTGTGTTAATACCTTTGCCAAGCTCTTCTCTGTAAAATAAATCAATATTCATTCAAAGTGATAAATGCCTGACAAAATCACTTCTCCTATTGCACAAATACATCTAGTTAAGCATCCTGGACATATCAGCCACCAGCTGAAAACCACAGCTCCGTAACAATTAAGATGCAAAACATCAAATACATAAGAAAATGAGGGGCTGAAATTATTTATGTTAGTCTATCGATCAGTTTGCCAAGTTCAGCAAAAGAGACTATGTCCTTCAAAATCTCTCACTAGCCCATTACTGGGCAACTGATAACAATATGACAAGCAAGAAAGAGGCATCATGGATTTATACTTTTCTTCTGCTCTAGGAAATGGCAAAAATGTCTTTGCAATCACAAAAATGCTTCTGTAATACACACACAACTCGAAGATTCATTATACTTTAATTGACTCATTCAAGCTTTGAGATCTCAATTAAACCATTAAATTACACTAGTAGCCATTGGCTGACAGTATACTAGCATTAATGATAAACAATATGAAAACAGAATAGTACCACTCATTGACAAATAATAAATAATGCTTAGATATTCACAGCAATCTGCCTGATTGGTCAATTGGCCAATCAGGCAATGGCAATGGAATATTAAATTAACCGTTGCAATCCTATTTTATATGCAAATCATGAATGACAACTGTGCAATTTCCCAGTGAGGCATGTTGTTGATAGAGTACCTTTTAATTACAGTCTTCAACGTGTCTTGAACCTTGGGTATACGTGTACCTCCACCCATCAGAATCACTTCAGAAATCTCATCCTGACATCAGCAAAACATATCATCACAAAAACTACAGCAAATCTGTAAATACATTCATGAGGTAATTCAGTAGTACAGAGACAGATCTGGCAGCAAAGAAATTTGTAGATAAGTCTGGTATAGCATTTTCCACCGCAAAAATACAGCTAACCAAAACTACCAAAGTAAAATATATGAGTGTGCATAGTAGACAGCACAAAATCCATCAGCTTAGAATAAATGTTAGTCAAGATAACAATAAATGTGATGAAAAATATAATTTCTTATTTGTACAATTTAACCAAATTTAATCTAATATAATAGCTTCTATAGTGCCATTATCATACCAAAGCATCAGAACTACAGTGGTGTGGCACAGTGGCCAGTTGGTTAGAGTGCTCGGTCTGTAATATGGAGAGTATTGGTTTGAGCCTCGACCGAAGCAGTTACTGTTTAGGGACCTTGAGCAAGTCCTTCACTCACAATTGCTCTGCGCCATCGACGCTCTGTCGTATGGTCGTGTGCACTTCTGAACTTTGGAAGGAGGGCAGTATCAAATACAGTTGTATTGTATTGTATCATCAACAGTCACTTCAAGCAAATTGTAATCAAAGTCATAACCCATTGGAGAAGCTAGGTTGAACTCCAGTAAGAGAATACAGAAGTTAGCAAACAATGAGTAAGCAAGATGGAAGACACAAGTTTTAAACCTTTGCAAGCTGCAAGTCCAAACTTGCAACATCAGAAAACTTTTCTCATGCGTCACATACGGTATGCAAGTTGCACACAACTTTATAGGTGCGGTCACTACAGTGATTGGAAGTTATGGAAGTAGCGTTTGTCCTATGTAAATAAGTCAACTATACCATCGTCATTTCTGATGAAGCAAGGGCATCTTTAACGACTTTTTCAATTCTGTCGAAAAGGTCTTGACCCAAATTCTCAAATTCTTCTCGTGTCACTTTAGCTCGAAAATCTTCATCATCCAAGAGATTCTCGACCTACAAAAAAAGCCATTGGCAGTTGTACATATTTTATCAATCATATGCTTGTCCGCTGCACTTTCCATCTATCCAATGACCAAGTCACATCTCCATAGCTCACATATGCTCATTTGCAGACATGGTAAATAAGACATCAGTTAAACAGCACTAAGCTAACTGTTGTTAGACTACTGTTCTTGCTCTGGATACTTTATAAATTGTTAATAACTATTTCTAACTTTTCATTAAAAAACTTCAGTCAATGTGCAGAAATAGAGTAACAACAATAATAATAATATTAATAACACAAATTATCTACTTCTATCAAATAACTAACTTAGTTATAAAATGATGCATGTCTACACAAAGGCATAGTGTCAGTACAATGCATTTGTCTGGATATATATACACAAAGCACCTTTAAAGGATCTCTCAAAGCTACAAGAACATGGCTACATGACATATCTAAAAATGATTCAAATTAATGTAAGCTGAAAACTTTTATTTTGAGCCATTTCTTGCAGAACAGTTTAACTGGAGTACAGTGTGCCTTCTTAGGCATTTTAACTGGAAATGCATGAGAAGGCACAATGTCCTCAAGTTATCATACAGAAGCACAGGATCAGTAGGTTCAACGAACTGCACAATATAATCATCACTGAACCTTCAAACACAAAACAGGAAAGAAGAAAGCTGGAAGAAATGACGATGACACACTGAATGAAGAGCGTACCTGAGCAAAGTGGTCGGCATTTGCACTGAGCACCTGCTTCAGGCGACCAGCCTCCTTGTACAGCTTTTGCATCGCTCGGACATCTTTCGTCACGTCGTTCTTTGTCTTCTTCTGCAGATTGAACTGCTTAGCCAGAAGATCTCGAAGTCTTAGCTGGAATTCCATTCCACCAAGCGTACGATCCACACTATGCACATAGACCAGTGGCATGAGTAGTGCAAAATGCACATATGTGACCCGCCATCCCAAAACTAGGCTTTTGTCGGCAACGTTAATTGACGAGAAACAAGCCAAAAACCGCTAATTTTGACTCTTTTGCGCAAATATAGTTTTCATCAAATTCAAGCGTTAAAATATCTTAAAAACATTATTAGTATCCAGAAAAGCCTTACAATTAATTGTTTCTCTAGAAAAACCGAGAGTTTTAATGAGCATTGCGTCTAGCAATCGCGAAAGTAAACATCATTTTGACCGTTTTTCAAAGGGCCGCATTTAGATTCGACTAATGGCAAACCATCAAAGTTACATATCGTTAGAAAGGTCAGGGTCTGATCTACATAATGAATCGATCAGCATGATTGGTAGAAATTAAATTAACCTACAAAAGATGAATAATTAATGTGCACAAAACCCCCAACTGGTTGCCATGCGCGTCACGTGACAGCCTATGCCAGCCGTGATTGGCTAGTTTGGTATTTTGGTATGCAATTAACCGCGGTCGGAGATTTAAAAATGGTTGTTGTGCTTTTGGGTTCAATCGTAAGCGGTTTAAGTGGCTTTATTTCAAAGTTAATATTATTTGTGAAGAACATAACGCAAATTTGCCTAATTACTGAACGATGTAAACAGGCACGACGCCCAAGACGACTATTTTGCTGATGTTATTGAGAATATGTCATCGATTCTAAGGACTTTTTGGGTCTAAACTTTGATCGCGTTTTTCTCCAAATGTAGTTTGAGTCACTGCTGGTCTTTAAAAGCTCACAACTCCGGTTAGGAACATCATAAATAAGTAAATAATATGTCATTTGAAAGGTCTTACATAGTAGAATCTCATGGAAGAATAAAGTAAATTATAATTTTTGGCGACAAAAGCCTACTTTTGCCGTGGCGGGTCACATATGACAAAATCACACAGCATCAAACATAATTAAATGCGATGAACAACAAAAATATAATAAATAAAAACAGATTAGTTAAAATTATATCTGTCAAAGAGTCATCAAGTGAGAACATTGAAAGTTAGGTTGCACCTGTTGCGTTTCAGTAGCATTACTACTCGAATCATCAAAACAGCTACATAATCACTAAGTACTACTTTTTTCCCGATACTTCAGTTATTCCTAGCCTTATATTGTAATTGTAATTTGACATTTATAAAGCGTCACCTCAAGAAAAACTCAATAACCACCTTATAACGACACGGCATTACAATGAGGTCATTTTCTAGAGTGGAAATAAATTTGGGATCCATACCTCAAGTTACACATTATATCAGAATTTGCATCATAAGGAAGCATGTTAAATGACTTTCTGGTGTATATCAATTGGGTTTATATAGCTGTATAACGATTGCTGAGTCAGAAAGCAAAAGGTTGCTGCTCTTAACATGTGTATTATACACAAAGCATTGTGACATTATTAGTACAGGCAATTAACACCAATTGTTAATAACATGCATGCACTGTTGCAATCA
This sequence comes from Aporrectodea caliginosa, assembly GCA_020284085.1. Classification (NCBI taxonomy): domain Eukaryota; kingdom Metazoa; phylum Annelida; class Clitellata; order Crassiclitellata; family Lumbricidae; genus Aporrectodea; species Aporrectodea caliginosa. The sequence continues at coordinate 793,795 of JACEVL010000322.1, forward strand.
AAATAAATTTGTCTGACAGTGCTACAAAATGTAAACATATCGACATCAAAGATAATGTCCACAACACGGTTCCTTTATGAAACTGCCTCTCTGATATGACATTACGAAACACTCAGGAACAGCTTCTAAATGAAATGCTGCCCAAGAATTTGCACATAAGAAATAATTCATTCATGCCTCCTTGATACACTTCTGTCCTTTAGTACCGGATACAACAACAATATACTAAATCATGACACCACAAGAGAACAGTTCCTTTAAATATGTATGAACAAAATGATATTCAAATAAACACACAGCATACAAAATATGAAACACTCTCAAAAACAGAAATAAGTACTTGGTAACTGATTCAAGACAGGGAAAGATAGATTGAAAATAAAATTTTATAAGTACTGAAAATATAGGACAGATTTAAACACAGACAGGTATGGAGGAAATTACGATGCTATATAAGAAAACTGACTCACCCTACTCCCTTAATGGTGAGTTGTGGGAATGTGTCAACCACTCCAGAGACAGGGCTTTTTGTCTTCACCATCTGATATGCTGCAGCACACAAATTCAATTCCATGTCTTACTTAAATTATGCTACTGTTGCACATTCTGTGTTTTGCCTGTGTAGACTGAGATTAACTGCTCTACTAATTGTTGAACAACACTGTGTAACTAGTTGTGTCTTTTGTCAACTAGCTTTTTGAATAAACGAATATTTGACTGATTGATTGATTCATAGCAGCAATAATGCAACAGGAGCCAGTTATTTATTTAACCACAGTTTAACGTCGTCTTATGACATCAAAGGCCGTTGACGACTGGAGCCAGTTGATGGTTCAACTAGGTATATATAGGCAAGTCAAAATCAGGGTCCAGAATGACAATGAAATGAACATCCCATCCCCATAAACAGAATATGACAAAGGAAATTAACTCTTAAACACTTGTACAGCAAGCAGAAACTGGGGCAGACTTATAAACAGTCTAAGGAAACCACAATAAAGCAAAAATGGAGTTGATGAAACCAAAGCCTATCAATCAAAATATTGGAAAACTGTCACTCACCAACAACAGTTGCTGAAGTAGCACTAGCACCGATGTCAAAGAACATGTAGTTCAATGCAGTCTCATTGAAGATTTTCCTGCGAAAGACCCCGTAGTTGAGAGCCACTGAAAGAAAGGATAAAACCATGGTTAATAATTTAAAAATTAAAAACAAATACAGATAATACAGCATCAACTCACAGAATGGCAGAATTCCACTAGAATCAACAAGGGCATCCCATTCATACATTCAAAACAAGAAATCTACTCCCTATAATATTCAAAATGAGGCAGGAGGTTGCCAAACCAGGTTACTATTTTTGTATTAATGAAACACAAATTGTTCTTGGTCAAAAATATTACTTCTTTTGGTATTTGGATCACTAATCCTGGGATGCGCCAATTCCGATTAAGCGGTCTAAGCAAAATCCGGCACAAACCGATTTCCAGATCAAGATTCAGTCACACTCTAATGCACATGTATGTATGTATGTATGTATGTATGTATGTATGTATGTATGTATGTATGTATGTATGTATGTATGTATGTATGAGCACTTGTTATAGCGCCTCTTCAAGATTTCTACTCAGAGGCGCTCCCGACTACAGCGCGGACACTGAATCGGAGTTTCACGCCGAAGCGCATGAGCAATTGCGAGTGAAGGACTTGCCCAGGGTCCCTACATGGATGAACATATAAAAAATAAATAGTACTATTAAACTTTCATTTTTTGCAGCACTCACCAGCCGTATTATCATTGATTAGTTGAAGAACTTTGAGTCCAGCCAGGTCAGCTGCCCTCAACATTGCTCGTCTTTCGGCTTGGTTGAAGTAAGGTGGAACAGTTATAACAGCTTCAGTTATTGGCTGCTCTGTATTACAGATGAAAAACATTTGAAATATTATCTTTTCCAGCAACTCTGATAACACCATAGCAACTTGCTCTTTACTGATAGTGATGGATAATACTTATCCTTCAGTTGCATCAAACATAATATCCACAGGAATTTGTTTTACATGCATCGGGGCAAGGGACGGAATCACAGAACTGTAACCAAAAAGTTCAAAAAAGCAGATGGCAATTGACGGCTTCAAGCAGTAATGCAAGCATAGTTTTAAAGGAGGTTGAAGCCGAGTATATTTCATGACACAGTAGGCATAACAAAGTAAATAATATTTAAAGGTAAATACTTATGGTATACTATGGTTTGTGCTGCACATATTGTTAATATATAGTTCCACTTCTGAGCAACCTATATTACAATTGATATAGTTATTCTTATCAACTGTCTCGAAGCAAAGAAAGCCAAGCTGGTTGGAGATGCAGCCAGTCAGTGTTAAACCTTGAGCACGAGATAACGGAGTTAAAGAAACTGAACTAGTCTATATTGGGGCAAAGTAGTTTCAACTAGTGCATTCACAGCATGTATTAAGTTTCTGACTTGCAGTCTAGTGATTGTATTTGCATCTGAAAAAGGTGTGCTCTAAATTAAGTGGACATTTGGAGGTTTGATTTAGTTTCGTGTAGTTTGGTAAGATGATGGAAATAAAGTTTGCATCTCCAGCCAGCATTGCTTTCTTTACTTCAAGATCCTTGATTTCAGTGGCTATCTTCCTCTTAGAAGCAGATTTTGCATCATGTATTCTCTTGCCTTCGCAGCTTTACTTGCACTTATTGCTTCTTCATACGAGATCTAGCACCAGCGCACCACGTACATTATAGCAGCATGTGCTAATTTGGTCATCACTGCGACACCGTGATCAACATCCTTGTATGAACATCAATTTTCATTTGAATCCATTCACCTTTATTTTCATCAACTTTGAGAATGAGTCTGCACCAGCGAGTACCTCTATTAAGAAACCTTATTAAGAGGCTGCGCAGACAATTGCCAAGGTCGTCGTACAAAAAATGCACCATAGGCTGATATGCTTGGTACTTTCTAAGGAAAGGTTCTAACATCAATCCTACAGAGAAGAAATGCGTCTCTGCTCGTATCAAGATGTCTCTGCAGGCTTTTTGGATGTTCTTACAAGTCGAATTGCTGGGTAGGTGCACCAGATAATACTTTGTAACACTGGTCAAGATATCAACTGATCAATAACGATACTTCATAGAATTCAATCAGCCCAATCTTTAAACAAATCTGTCTTAGTAATAAATAATTTGGTCGTTTTATGAATTAATTAATATAATTTGCTCCTAAGGTATTTACAGGTGCAACTTTAAAGCTGTCTAATGTAACCACTTATTCTGTTAATAATCACCTGCAAATGCTGCCGAATATTCTTTGGCTTGCTGAAGAATCATTCCTATCAACTCCTCTGGACTATAAAATGTTTCACTGAAATAAGCAAGATGTCGCATTTCAGAATGTACAAAATTTTAGAAACACATCATAAAGATTAACAGCAGAACCAAGTAGTTCACACATTGGAATAAGAGAATTCGAGAAGCGAGTAAAAGCAACAGAACTGACAAGTATCACAACAAGACAAGTTTAGCAGTCAGTAACTGATAAAATCTGATTCGTAACATGTAAAGAATATACAGTGGAGACCCCTATATGCACGGCTCCATAGGTTTGAATCCAATTAACGAGCAGTAACACCAGGTCTCCCAACAACACCTATTTAACAGCAAGACTCATTAACACATGGTCTGCTGTCTGCATCAGTTGTGCACAGCTGCCTGAACACTGGCAAACGTCCTCTTCGCTAGTGCATCTACTTTAACAATGAGTGTCAGTGCTGGCTTTAGGCATAGGCAATATGGGCAGCTGCCTAGAGCAGCATTTTTCAAGGGGCAGCAAATAATTCCGGCAAAAATAAAGCAAGAAAAGCATATTTTTCTTCAAATTTAACTATTAAATATAAAAAGGGTGGCATTTTGCCCTTGCCTATAGCACAAAACTGTCAAAGGATGCCTATGACGAGCGTGTACCAAAAGCGACTGGGAAACCAATGCAGCTCATCGTTAAAGTGTTAATGGGTCTGCACTGTACAGTATCATAACAGAAATCAGCAAAGAAACAAAAGGAAAGATTGGCAAAGTTATTGATAGTGTACACAGTACTCAGCTGCATGATGTTAACAAGTTATATACACTTTCAACGTGTGTACGAAACAGAAAAATTTCCCACTTTTGCTTGAGGTCTCATGTTTGCCATGTGTAAAGACCAAAATATTCGTTTCAGTTTTGAATGATATACCAGGTGTGCGTCATTGTCTGATGGCCATTGTGTTTCACTTTCAGAGTGATGGCAAACAAAGTTCTAAACAAATTAAAACTACACAAATCCAAATGAAGATCTGCTTGAAAAGAATTATAGAAAATTTTAAATGCATATGTGACTTACTCATCATGCTTAAACAGCACAGTTCCAGTCTGTTCATCTTTGACAAGTTCGTAAAATGGAAATCTCTGCTGATACTGAGCCACTAGCGGATTGTCAAAATGCTTGGCCAGGACATCCAGCAAGTAACGATATGTAAACTTTGGGTATCGCATTCCCTGAATTTAAGCAAAATATTCAAAAGTTTAGAGTAGGCCCAGAATAATACAAAACAGGGCTACATAAAGGCATTACACGAGCTAACATTAATCAGCTAATCTATGTACCCATGTTAAGTAACTATAATAATAATAATAATAATCTTTTCTTTATTAAGCGCCTGACAAACGCACTGCGCTGTACAGTTACATGTTATGCAATTTAAATCTTAACTACTAACAGAACAGACAGCCTGCAATACAACGGCGCTAATAGCAGCCTACAAAGCATATCCGCCCTACGGGGCTCGAACTCGGTACCTCTCTGAATATGTCTTTATCAAAAGCATAAGTTAATTTTAAGTTAAAACATAATTTTTTTCTTCTATCATCTAATTCAGGTTTTACAAGCCTCTATCACAAGAAGCCCAATCACAATACAAGATTCGCACAGATTCAGGCACTGAGTCGCTTATAGATTACATCAGTTAGAGACAAATATTCGAATAAAACTCAAACAACAGATCAATGCTTCACATCATCAAGGCATAGTCCATAACTCTATATAGTTACAGCAATCAAGAAATCCATGAACTGGAGGTATATATGATCATTAACTGTTGAAAAACACACAATAATATTGAGATATTCAGAAGTCTTCATTCAGCCAGGTCAGCTAGATGGGAAGCAATACTAACTGACCGCGCTTAGTGATGCATCTCCAAACAGCCGTTCTCCATCTTTAATCGTAACAATTGTTGGTGTCTTGCGACGAGATTCCCTAAAAAGTAAATCACCACGGAATGGTACAAAATCACTAAACTAATTATGAAATAATCATTTGTGGAAACTGAACGAAGTAGCAAACCTGGCAAGCATAAATCTACTATTTAATTTGTGCCTGTTCTTATACCTTTCACTGCTGAGGAAGAGGTTACTAAAATTCACAAATGAGAAACACACTATCTCCTCTCAAATTCATCAACAAAGTCCTGGAAAAGGTAGTTGAGAACTGCTTCAGTAGTCACCTTTCACCACACACACACTCTAACTCCCTTTCACCACACCCAATCCATCTGTGCTGGGCCCATTCCTGATTGCACTATATAAGACTCCACTCAGCTCACTTCTTATTTATAGTTCTCTAGACTACCACAGATCTGAATGCTAATGATACCCAGTTATTTCTTTCACATGATATAGCTCCTCATCTAATTCAGCTCTCCAATTACTGGTACTTGGTTCTGTTTTTGGTGATGTTCACACCATTCAGTAATGGATAGTCAATAACAAGCTTCTTCTGAATCCTTCTAAGATTGAATTCCTCCTCTCTGGCACAAGTCAACAAGTGAGCCCTTGATCAACAGGTACCTCGACTCTGGCTGTGCCTCACATCAAAGCAGTCCTGGGCTCTTAGGCATTTTCAGTGGCTTCTCCAAAGCTTTGGAATTCCCTGTCCAGTTATGTGTGTTCTATCAGAATGTTGGAGTAAAGTTTCACTGAGAGCAAGAAAATCTACCATATTATCCAAACTATAATTTTGAGAATTGGACTTTTTCCTGCTAGAATGACTATGATGATGATACACTGACTGCAATACAATTACTATCAGCACTCAACAACTGGAGCGCCACACAACAACCCTCTTAAAAACATTAAAAACCTACTTGTTTATGACTATTTCCATTGGCACACCAGGCTGCAAACACAACAGAACAAAATTAAAACATCATATAAGACTGCTCTAAAAGATTAACAATCACACAGTTCAGAACAAGTTTTCAGTAACCAAATCTGCCAAACTGTTTGGCCACCTGAAAGAACATGTGGAAAAGACAGTCACCAGTGACTCTAGTGTGATATTTGTAACTCTGAAGCAGGAAGTATAATGATAAATAACAAACAACTGCTTCAAGTTGAACTTGCTCTAAGTCTATTCGGTTTGGTTAAACTGCTTGAAACAAATAAACCTGAAAATTCAAAATCAGAGCAGCCAATTGCAAAGCACACCAAGAAACACAACCTAAATTTACCTTAACTATGGCTATTTTCATGAATTCACTCCCAAAGTCAACAGACATCACAGCCAGCCCCGCTAAAACAGAGCACAGAACAACAGATTAAGTCACCTTACATGTAAGCAAAACACGTATATTAAACAATACAAGCAGTGTTTCCGTTAGAGTCCAAGAAGAGGACGTATTTATGCCCTGACCTAGAATTTTTTGGACGTAGCTCATGTATTTCGGCTATCACACCGAAAATTTGGACGTTTCGGACGTTTTTTACGGATGTAAAAACGGCCATTTGGGCGTTAACGGAAACAATGAATACAAGGACTTCAAAAGCAGTAGGTATATAACAGAATCAGACTGCATGGCAGATTTGTTTAATTTTTTTATATATGTACATGTATTTAACACTGATATCAAGCACCAGTTAATTATGCTAAGCAACAAGGATGTCCTTAAAAATTACCCCTGTAGTGGGTTCAAATACAGATACTCCAAATTACAATTAACTAATTGTATCATACATATGGAACAATCAAACAAACTAAAAGTAATTTATAATTTCAGCAAACGTTGTATAATGAACACAGGAAAAAGGACCACGCAGAAATGCTATAGCATAGTGTTTATTCAGTGCTAGACACTATTTATCTATTTACCAAATCCATCAGATGCTGAACTTTGAGTTATGTATTATTAACTTTACTATGAAAATTTGGAACATGTACAAAGTCACACATAAATGCAAATTTATCTCAGATGCGGTTAGTCAGTCACCAGGTAACAATGCCGGTGGTCAATTCAGATGTTTTTGAAAAGCAACATAAACAAAGCATTTTTAGGCATTTGTTGAAGGAAGAAAGGAGTTTGACAGGTAGTTGGCTCCACTGTTTGGGGTAGGAGCATGGAATTTACAAGAGCCCATTACTGTTCTGCATCATGGCTCAGTCAAAAGACCTTTATCCAAAGATCACAGGCTGTGGGGATGGATAAACGGAGAGACTGATGGTTGGAGGTAGGTAGAAGTGCTTAAGTAAAGGAAGCATGCAACACAGTTCAGACAAAAGTTTCCATTGTGTTGTACATAATCATCAGCACTTACCTGCACTTCCCACAAGCGCAAGAAGAAAACACAGAGAATATTGTTCCTTACTGAACTTCATCATCACAGTTTAACAGTCCACAAACTGTCTCATCTACAATTAAATAATACATCAATCAGTTTCAATCAATCTCTAATCAAAATAAATAATTAACATATGGTGCAACAAATAAGCATAGTCCTTCTGGTAAGTGTAGCATTCTATTTCCTCTCACAATCTGGGTTGCTCATATTACTTGCAATGTCACCAGAAAGCAGTCGTTTCTTGAGCAATGTTACAACTCTGGGTACACTCCCAAATGCAAATTAGAAAGGCCTATAACTTGTAACCTTTTGAAAGTTTTACCACAACACTTGGTTCACGTGGTTTCAAAGACATTTAATCTGTTAGAACCATTGCTAAAATGCACTCCACAGGATTAGAGCCCGTGCAGGCAGAGCCCATTTGACTGATTCAATCGTTTTTAACCACTCTGCCATGACTGTCACATAATGATACTACAGCTGTACAAAATTATAACAAGTTTCACAACAGGTCAACTACTATTTTGCCCACCTTTGCCACTCCAACTCTGTTGAGCAGTTTTGCTCAATTTCAACAGACCTATTAAAACACACCTCCATGGCATATAATTAGCCATATTTAAAATTTTATTTGTACTGATTAGATATAAGAAACATTGTACATTCATAAAAATTTCTTATGTGGGTTTCAGTGGGTTGGTAAAGATGGAAATGCAACTTCTGACTATGTTCTTGGTAAATATCCAGTCATTTAAGTTTACAGTCATGTCCCTTGTTGCTCATGGGATGCTTCTCTATAGTCTAATGTTTTTATTCATCAGCCAAGTCCTAAAAGATTATGATTCAGCCAACATCTGAAAGGCTCTCGAACAAATACGTCTGATACGGAGGTTGCAGGTTTTGAAGATAGCGATGTCCATGAACTTACTAGGGCCTGTGTCATCACTGATTAGAAAAAACATGAACTGAAGTTTAGACTAAATTCATTAACGTTTTCCTCTTCACCTGTTGGTACAAGTTTGCCTCACAAGTGGTTGCATTTTTCAGTTTTTATTTAACTCTTTGTGAACATATTTTGTATCGATTTTTAATTTAATGTATTATTATTATTTTTTAAATGTTTCAAATATTTGTCAACTTTGAGGTAAACACATGAACTGGTCAACTTTTTCATAACATTCTTGAGATAAAAAAACGAACAAAATCATACACACGTCTACATTTAAGAAGACTTTAAGAGTGTGTTTGCATTCCTATGAACTAAATTCGGCAAGCTTATAGTATCGGAGTCTGAAGAATATAGTGTGTGTTTACTGGCGTCGTGAGGGTCGGTTAGCATGGGCGGAGTTTGGATTTAGTTCATGGGGGGGCTAAAGCATACCTTCACCTCCTCCTCTGCCGCGAAGCGGCACCCCCTTTAAAATGGAGGGGTCTGGGGGCGATTTGAGCCCCCAGTCGGGGTCTGGGGCGAAGCCCCAGCCGCCATATGCATTTTGAGCATACTTGGTACTAATTTTGGCCTTCTGGTGAGAGGATTTGGAAGGATTTTACTGCTTAAAATGAACGTAATGGCCTTACATCGAGGACTGTGACTAGTCGACTATATTAATGCATTAATTGATTAATATATGTACAAAGTGTGAATGTGTTTAAACAGGTGGACAGTCGACTTGAGTTTAATCGAAAATCAGTTATAAAGTCAATTTTTACTCAAACTCAACAGTACTGTTGACAATTGTAATTATATGGTAATTATAAGTTTACTAGAACTGTCCTCACAGAACTTGAATTTTAGTTGTTACAAAGTTGTTACAAAGTCATACACACTGTTATGATCAATACTCAGTCACGCTAACAAACTAACACTATGGCCTCAGGCCTACATAAAAGACTGCGACTATAGTCGACTAGCTACGCTAATGCAGTGTAGACTAAGCGTCTAGTTCCACTGTTTGCATAGGTCTTCGGGGACTAAAGCAGCTGTCAGATCATATTCAATGTTCGAAGAGCCAGCGAAAAAGTCCCCCTCTGCCCCCCCCCCATTATTTACGCCACTGCTTGCGGCTGCTATGCCTTGTGTACTTGGACCGGAGTCACATGTGCAGACAGGATCTGGTAGAGATGGGATGGCTATTCCATGAGATTTGCACTATACCTTGATAACGCATGGTCAAGTCTGTGGATTCATGGGGGGGCTTAGCCCCCCCTAGCCCCTGATAAACTCCGCCCATGTCGGTTAGAGTCAGGGTTAGGGTTAGTGTCGTCATTAGAAAACCTGGTACCGTCCGGCGTCCGCGAAGCATGCCCAAAGATACTGTGTAATCCTTCAGCCCACGATACTATAAGTTTGCCCTAAAGTCAACTAATTATGGTCAAATTCATCTTTAAAACTAAGCTGCCAATGAGTAAAGGCCCTGGCTACGGTACCGTCCGAACGGTACCGTTATTTCTTTTCTACGGTACCGTCCGCAAATAATCTATGGGCGATTGCACATATCTATGGCGTGTACATCCGGTTGAAATAAATATTGGCAAAAGCCTGTCACGTTAAGTTGTTGTCTTCGCGTCGAATTTTTCTATGGCCGACAACTTGAGGGTCGGTTAGGGCCAGGTTAGTATTCGTGTGGTCGTTTAGTGTCAAATTAGGCGTCGTGAGGGTCGGTTAGGGTCAGGGTTAGGGTTAGTTTCGTTCATCTCTTAACTACTGCGCTATTGATGGTTAGGCTTTCACGCCATAGATATGTGCAATCGGCCATAGATTATTTGCGGACGGTACCGTAGAAAAGAAATAACGGTACCGTCCGGACGGTACCGTAGCCAGTGCGATGAGTAAAATTACTTTTGTGACCAAAACCTGTGCCCACGTCGTTTTGTACGTTACACTCATAAAGCAGCCAAGCAACGTTAACCAATTCAAATCATTCTCAAAATTTATCAAGCGAGTAAGTTAACTTGTCATCGTGCAATTCCGAATGCAATTTTGCATAAGCTGTGGTCACTGGCATCTGGTTCGAAACCTTGTCTGCGCTCATTAAGACGCGGTAGTCACATGTTTACTTGAAGAAGACTATACACGTTTTCAACCGAATTTCATTAACACTTACCAATATGACAACTAAAATTGCAAATCAATACGTGAAAGTCAAATGTTTTACGGAATCCACTTTGCATGCATTTACAACAGAAACCAATGCGTGTGCTTAACAGAAATTTATTATTATTATTCTACCGCAAAATATGTGTCGCAGTTCTATTGGCTAGAATCACTTCCGGTTTATTTAAAACTTCCGGTTTATATATAATATATATATATATATATATATATATATATATATTATATCCACATACACATGCGGTCATGCGCGCGTGTGTGCGAGTAAGTGTGCGTGCGTGAGCGTAATAAAAGAGAGATTTTAACAGAGGAAGATGAACTACCAATGTGAAAACTCTTAAAATCTTTGTAATAAAACAGTGTGAGCGTAAATAAGACTTATTTAATAAGTGACCCTACAGTTGTTTTTGTATGTAATTACGAAATATATTTATAATGCAAGGAAATTGTCTTTTTATTTAAATTTTTTTTATTTTTAAATGTGTCAAATGTCTTTTTATGTTTGTTGTCGTAATTGTAAACTCCAAAACTTGGCGCCATAGGAAAGCCAAACGTAGGGCACCAGCTTATTGACGAGCACACAACCATACTCTCCCACCTAAGCCTTGGTCCTAAGGACAACTCTCAATTTATTCCCAGATGCACAAATCTGAACAAACATCTAATGAACTTTAATTATTCTTTATCACTCATATTAGCATTTCTGCGTTTTTGTCAGATTGTTTTTCTCAATTAAACGAATATATGTTTGTTTAGCCAGCTGATGCTACACCTCCGGTGTTCTCATCTACATCTTCCGAGTTCGTTGGCTTTAAGCCTATTACGGACGCTGATCTAAGAACAGTTTTCTCGGGTGTTAATCTTAGATCATGTGAACTAGACCCACTCCCTCCATTTATTATTATTGACATACTTGATGATCTTGCACCGTTCTTTCTCTATCTCTTCAATAGATCGCTTGCTGAGGGCTGCATTCCTGCTTCCCAAAAACGTGCTTTGGTTTTCCCGGCACTTAAGAAAACTAATCTGGACCCAAACGACTGCAAAAATTATCGGCCTATTTCTAACCTGTCTTTTCTTTCAAAAACCCTTGAACGTCTGGTTTCAATTCAGATTCTTCCTTACCTTGAGTCTTCAGGCCTTCTCCCCTCACACCAATCTGGTTTCAGGGCGTTCCACTCAACTGAAACAGCCCTGCTCTCTATGCTAGCTGACATCTACTCAGCTATTGATAAGGCTCAGGTCACCCTTCTTGCACTTTTTGATGTCTCAGCAGCCTTCGACATGGTGGATCACGATATTCTGCTCCAACGCCTTGAATCCTCCTATGGTCTTAAGGGAGTCCCTCTTCTCTGGCTTCAATCCTACCTGTCTGGTCGCACCCAAATGGTTATAGCTGGTAATTCCAGGTCTAACTGGGTGCCTGTCCTTCTAGGAGTTCCTCAGGGATCAGTCCTTTGACCCCTTCTTTTCATTTTGTACACGGCTGATATTACCTCTTTGTTTACAAATTACTCTGCTACTGGTCACCTTTTTGCTGATGACGTTCAGGCATATGTTCATGGTCCTGCGTCTACTCAACTCACTTTAGCTCGCCGTATTGAAGCTCTTTCCCATGACTTGCATTTGTGGATGTCTTCCAATCGCCTTTCGCTAAACTCTTCCAAAACTCAACTTATTTGGCTTGGCACACCCCAACAACTTCTGAAAATTGACTTTTCGCTTCTCTCTGAAAACTTTCCCAATTTTACGTTCTCTACTTGTGTGCGTGACCTAGGTGTCACTTTGGACAGCGCTCTCACTTTTTCTGCTCATGTAACCAACCTTACACGATCCTCTTACTTTCACCTACGGCGTCTCAGGGTTATTCGCAGATCTGTTCCTCTCTCTACCATGGCATCCATTGTCCATGCATTTGTCTGTTCCAGAATTGATTATTGCAACTCCCTACTTATTGGTCTTCCCAAGGTCCGTCTATACCCTATTCAATCTGTTCTCAATACTGCTGCTCGATTGATTGCTCACCTTCCTAAATACTCCCATATATCATCATTCATGGTTAACCAACTGCATTGGCTTCCTCTCTCTGACCGCATTCAGTTTAAAGTCCTTGCTTTGGTCCTCAAATCCAAACTGGGACTTGCTCCAAAATACCTCAGGGATGTCATTCGTCCTCCTCTTTCTGCATCTTCTCATCGGCCTTTACGATCTCTGGACCGATCTGACTTCTTTGTCCCACGAGCTAGGACTACGATTGCTCAAACTCGATCCTTTGCCATCATTGGGCCCTCTTTATGGAATGCCCTTCACTTCACTTTGCGTGAGACTTTCCTTTCTGGATCATTGTCTTCATCTCTCTCTCTCCTTAAAACATATTTCTTCTCTCGGGGTTCTCACACTGGGAGCGCTACTGAATGGCCTCGGCTGTGAGCGGCGCTATATAAATTACTAATTACATTACATTACAATGCGGGTACCTGAGGCTGTGAGCTCACAGAAAGGTATTATCTTGACATTTCCACAGGATTCGCTTACTGAAGAGTTGAGGTCATGAGGGCAGACACATTACGTGTACATGTCAAATGCCTCTTATTTGTACGCTTTGGAAGAGTTGCACACCCAAAGAGATTGACTGTCTGAACCTTTATTTATCTCTCGACCTATCCTGCCGCATTTTAGTGTAGATGATACATTGCAATTCGTAGTATGGTATACCAAGCCACATGTGGATATCTGTCATTAGATGTAGATTGTCAGTTATGGTCACTATATAACCCAACTAAGACCAAATTAATCTGGTTTGGCACCAGCCACCAACTTGCTAAGATTGATTATTACCTTTTGGATGAAATATTTTCCTTCGTATGCAGTTTCAACTTCTGTTCATAACCTGAGGTGTCACTCTTGATAGCTCTCTCCTTCTCTGACCACATCACTACTCTCATCCGCTCCTGCTATAACCATCTCCGACGCCTGAAGGCAATCCGAAGATCTGTTTCTTTTTTGGTTTTTATCTCAGAGTCCTCAATACTTCGTGCCTTTATTTGCTCTCGCATAAACTATTGTAATTCCCTCTAAAGTTCGCCTCTCCCCTTTGCAATCAGTTCTTAATGCAGTTGCCAGACTTATTGCCCATATCCTGTGATTCTGCCATATCTCTACATTCGTGTTTGAACATCTATATAGGCTTCCTCTTACTGCATGCATCCAGTTAAAGGTACTTATCCTCATTTACCCATTCTACTTGGGTCTTGCCCTAAATAGTAAATACCTCTGTCCCTCCATACGTCAGCCCACCTCGGCTGCTTCCCTTCGTCCGCTCCGATCGTCGGATCGTCTTGACCTTTTTGTTCCTCGTGTGAGAATGGCCATAGCCCAGTCCCGTGCCTTAGTGTGCATTGGTCCTTCGCTATGGAATCAACTTCCCCTTAGTTCGCACCACCATCGTATCGTATCTAAAAATTTGTAGAGCGCCTCTCGCAGCATAGACTGTTCAGAGGCATACTATCCGGTGGCCCTGTTACATCTTTTCACTACCTCAGAACTTGTCTTTAGTCTTTGGGGACTTTCACACTGGAAGCACCTCTGATTAGTGTGCACTGTGAGAGGTGCTTTATAAATATTTAAATACAATGCAATGCAGTACAATACAATAAGTGCTGCAGCTGCCTATCTGCTGAATGAGTTCCAGACCCTTGCAATGCCACTTCGAGGATCAAAGAAACCACAAGCTTTTTGGAAGGGCATGCATTGCAAGAGCCGACAGATTGGGATAAGGATGGAGGAAGGGAATGGAAGCAGTGAGACTTGCCATGGAAGCAGTTGAGTCGGCCATGGAATCTAACAATTAGCATATTTACATCTCCATGCAGTGGCGTAACTTTAAATTTTGGGCCCCGCATATTACTCAAATGGATAACCTGGGTCTAGTTAGTACTTTATCAGGCTATGAGGCGGCCCTCTTTTAGATTGGGTTTGGATCCCCACAGTTACGTGGCCCGCGGTCCAATAGTTAGCTACTGCACATACACAGCACTAAGCGAGTCCAAAACACGGATGTTCTTAACAAACCGATGAAGTTTCAGCAAACTCATTTAATCAACAGCAGTTACAAAAGTTCAAAAGAATGCAAAATTTGTGTTGGATAGAAATGCAAGATATGTAACTTTCGATTCATTTAATGTTCTTTTGAAAACCACTTACAAGTCACTAGAAAAGCAAAAAATTTAGTTCTAACCAACTCAACAACAGCTATGATGCACCCATTTAACCATCTGTAATACATTGTCCGACTAAATGCTAGTTATTGTCAAAAATATCTTCACTGCTGCATGCAGTGCACTAATCAAATTTGTGTTGGATAGAAATGCAAGATATGTAACTTTCGATTCATTTTAATGTTCTTTTGAATACAACTTACAAGTCACTAGAAAAGCAAAAATTTTAGTTCTAACCAACTCAACAACAGCTACGATGCACCCATTTAACCATCTGTAATACATTGTCCGACTAAATGCTAGTTATTGTCAAAAATATCTTCACTGCTGCATGCAGTGCAAACTGTTCTTCCGAGATTCATTCAAAGTTCCTCTGTACATGACTCGATAGAGCCTTAAAATTATCACAGTCAAACGACGAAAGATAGTGCAGAATGAAGCAACAAGTTATGACAAACAAAAAAATGACATTGAATACTAAAGGTAACCTGGTGCCAGGCCTGCCTAGATGGGGGTTCAGAGGGGCGAATGCCCAGGGGCCTGGCAACTTTTAGGGGCCTGGGCTGGGCCTGCAAAGAACTTATGAAAAATATTATAAGCTCAAGCAAATTAAAAGTGTTCAACGAACTGTTATGAAGCAAGACAGACTGAATGGTCTTGCAACTCTTGCAATCGAATATGATCTGGCAAAATCATTGAACTATGAGGATATTATAAATGACTTTGCTGCAGCTAAATCCAGAAAAGCTGATTTTTGATTAGCATAAATTTGAAAATAAAATTTGTAAAATTAACTGAATAAAATTATAGTTGTATATATAACTATAATATCATACACTTTTATAATTTTAATTTGTTTTTAAAAAAGTTCTCATAAAGCCTAAAGATAGTTTAGAGGCCTGTAACTGATCTGCCTAGGGCCCTGGAATTTCTGTTGCCACCTCTGCCTGGTGCAGGTCAGAGAGTCAGACTTGTGGCAAAACTAAACGTTTAGGTTAACGAAACTTACACATCTGAGAAACACGAATAGTTATTGGCACTCAAAACCTAAAATATGACGAATAATCTGTCTTCACCATAACACTTTTGTAACTGGATAATACCAATGCCAAAACTGCTAAATCCTGGAAAGTAAGAACTCAATGAAACTTAGGTAAGGTAAGACAGCACAAAAGCAGTTTCAAAAACCTATAAAAATTTTCACATAATGTTTGACAAGCCCAATGAAATTTTCCATGATGTCCTGCACAAGACAAACAAATGTTATTATAATACGATCTTGCCAGTCCAAAGCATTGGATCACACTGTTTGACTACATCTGCTTCTAGTTGAACTGTTTGTCCAGAGTTTGGAAACATTTGCAAATAACTGGCCAACATATGCAAAAAGTAGCACAGCACCAAAGCCACCCAAGTAGGTACTCAATCTGGTGACATAATCTAACGATTTCTATAGCACCAGTACATAACACACTGTACATGCAATAAACTATAACATCAGTAACCATAGAAATTATCACTAATAACCAAAGCAGCTAGCGGTATGCTCATATGACCAGTGGGCTTAAGGCTCAGTCACCTACCCTTCCACTTCACCACTATTTCATGCAAGCCTCAATCAACAGAGTTTCACTCACCTAAACCGGATGCATAGATTTCAGCTGGCAGTATCAAAAGATGAGAGAGAGAGACAGACGGATGTCTAGACTGACAGATGACAGACAAAGAGACAGATGAACACAAAATTTGTACTACAAGTAGTTGGTTCTAAGTATGTCAAACTACCAACACTGTGATTTGTGGGTGGCAGCGGTGGGGCAAGCTATTGGCATCGGTACACTATATGTACAAAATGTATCTTCTGGGGAAAGAGTCTACACCAGCTGGGAGCTCCCCTTACTCACTGCACCTTGACTACCAACAATAAAAGCAGGCATTAATTAAGAAAGCATCTGCAGCAGTTCAATTTAAACATCCTGAAATCAAACATACAGACACTGGAACTAATAAAAACAAATAAATTATGAAGACACTAAACACAATACTCTTTTACCAAAGACCTTACGGTTCACTAAACTAGGATACCAAAAGCATCCCAATGCCCAAAACTCTTACACAATTTCAACTAAATGGTGACACTGCAATCAAAAAAATTGTTGGCACAATCAGCTGCATCATCTAATGCAGACAGCTATTATACCTCCATTAGCTAACTCAGCTGTTTTGATTTTATGACCACCACATACACCCGAGTTACACAGCAAAGATACGGAGTGTCATGTCTTCACGTATTCTAAGACCTTAGTCTTTACAGCTCACTTCAAGAATGAATGGTATAACAAAATGTTTAGTTAAACCTCGAGTTGACAAAGTATGAACAGAGTTCATTAGGTGTGAACATCCACCAAGGTAATGACTTCCAAATGTAAGAATATGTCATGATAACTTCCAGATGAGAATACATTTACGGTAATGCCTGCCATGGTACACACATCAATGTAAACACTCAACTGCTATTTTAATATCCTGTTGACTTGCAAAAATCATGATATGACTCGCATATGTACAAGCATCGAGACAAGCATTATATATTTGTGATAAATGGCAACTTCCAACTGAGAAAACACATTTCAGACAGTAAACTTCCAAATGTGTAAACACACTTTATTTAACTTCAACGGGCAAAAATATATTAAGTTAACTTGTATACGAAAAAATACTCTTCAGCCACACTTCTATAAGTGAAAAACGAAACTGACTTCTAAGCAACAAACTGTTCACATCTAACTGTGGAAGCCCATATAATTTTCTCTTCAAATTACAAGAAAACAAAATAAGTAGCTGATTAAAGCTATAAACTTAACCTTCCCAACCGGGCAAACGTTTAATATGAAGCATACGAAATAATAAATTTCTCAGCCTTAGGTTCCCACTAGTATTAGACATTCTTAATAAAAAAATTTGCAGTAATAATACCATTATTAATGTTATTGAAAATGTAATACACCATTATCCAATAATAATAATAATGATGCTTTACGCCTAGAATGTATTTGTGTCAGTAGTTTAAACGCTACTGGCACATTACATCCTGGAGTCAACTAGAAAGCCTTAGTGATCAATTCTATCTCATGTTCAAACATAACAATCTTGGCAGGAGCTACTGTTCTGCACTTTCTATGGCATACCAGAAGCTACGAACAAAAGAGGAACCATTTCAGAACACAATCAAACTTAAGTATGGAACTTAAAATAAAAAGCGTGGCATGGTAAAACCTCTTCAGCATGACCAGCAGATATATGGTAACACTGTTACACATACAGTACAAAGTGGGATACAGTTTCCTCATACAATTTATGTACTACACTATAACAACTAAATATTCAGTCAGCTCTACGCAAACCATGTGACAAACAGTATGATACAAAATTTAGTTCAGCCAATGCAAAGGTTGCCATCTGTATCAAACAGCTGTGAAAAAGTAGCCAATAATCATCACAACCACAGCTGCTATGAATAATAATGGCTTATTATTTAATTTATTAACCGACATTAAAGTAGACTGCAGGACCGCAGTTCACTTAGTGTGCCTCCTACTAATGCCAGAAGTGCCAAAAGCCGTTTGAATCACAACGACAAAACAAACATTTAGTGCCACATGAAAGCAGTGTTAAACGTACAACCACTTGATAGAAAGATAGATGTTATCAGAGTTCTGAACACTTGTCAAGTCTTTTACAGGTTCACACCTTGCTGAGCGTACAGTAGCTAGGACAGATTGGACATTGCATGAAGAGTATACATCAGGATTGCCTGGAACTTCGCTTCTTGAACTAGAGCGTTCAAGTGCCGCTAGAAACATAAAAAACAGATCAAAGTAAAACAATGCCCTAACTCACACACAGTAAGATTAACAATGCACCACAACCAAGATAATCTGGGCTTAGACACAGCAACAATAAATGCACTGAGAACTGTTGTTTGCCTTATTTTTTGGCCTTGATTGCCAGCATCCTGAAGTCAACAAGTCATACCAAGAAATTCTGCCTGTCCCAAGGTTGCATGGAATGACACATAATTGTGATTTACTTTGGAGCAGTCCTAGTGATGCTTGTGTAACCCAGGGTGCAAAGCTTCAAGGGAGAATGCTCATCAACTGGCTGACAATGTCACGCTTGAACTAAATGACATTGTCACCTGGTGAGTTGGAAGATGAAGCATGCCACGTTATGAGGGAACTAATTCATATTTATAACAGACAAAACAGTATACTGAAATGTGAAATGTTGTTGAAGTCAAATATATAGAAATGCAATTACTTATTATAAGACATATCGATTATGGCTGACTTGATCAAAGGACTGTTTTTTCAAAAGTTACATTTTAATTTGAGAACACTACAAACACCAACAGAGACAAGCAATGTCATGGTCTGCACTGAGAAAATGAGATTACATGTGCCAAAGCAAGTACCATCTGAGTCAGCTCACGAAATGGTGGCTAGATATGTTAAATGCAAGAATACTACAATTCTATGAACAAAATACTTGATTTCATACCCGTTCAAAGTGCTTGAAATTTTTACTGAATCGGTTGAACATCGGGTGGTGCAGCTTCTCTGGAAAGCAGGCCAACAGCTTGATGAAAGCTTTCAATTCGGACGACAGCCTCTGGTTGACTTCATTATGGTGGTAGAATTCAATCTGGATGCCGTGGAGCATTAAGACGTAGTTCCAGATGGCTTCTGTATATGCAGTTGCATCTGACGAGGATGAGAAATCGGCATCTGATAGTCTGTAACATTTTCACAGCTCAATGTAATGGGACTTTTACATTATCACATTCATGCACTTTAATACCAGTGTGAAAATTTCTGTGTATTATGTACTTTAAATAGTATGTTGTGTATTAGCTAGTGTCGACTGATTGTGTATATTGATCTGATTATGGCTTCGCTTTGTACTGGTATTCAGTAGATGTTTTGCTCATTATACACTAGCATGACAGGAATTACTAAGTAATAATAATAATAATAATAATCACACCTAAAATTTTGTGCATTAATGTTATGCTGTGCTAAAGGTAATGTTGTGCATTATGTGTTATATGCTAAGTACTACATTGAGACTATCACATCACTAGGGGTTAGATAACTTTGCCATTATATGACCGTACGCTTATGCATCTTCCTAACGAATTCGGAGAAACATAGAGTAACTTTACAGATTAGGTACATTACATAAATAAACATGTTCCAATATCATGGAGGATTAGTTTATGTAATGATACATTTAATTTTAAAGTAATTTGGGAAATTTCATAAATGTTATATAAACACAAGTAAAACCATGAGAATAATCACTTGTCAGTCAGTCATTTTATTTTATAAACAATTCATCCAGCAGTGAGCCAGAAATGTCAAGCAATCTTTCCTCATAAGAACTGGTCCAATCACAGCAACGACCATCAATCAAATGTTCCAGAGCAAAGCCTGTTGTTTGAAAACTAATCATAGAGTTCAAATTTTCCATCAGACAGCTGTATTACTCAAAGCAAATAAAGCTGATAACTCACAGTGTCATTGACATGGTCTGAACAGCTGAGAATTCCTCGTCCAGTGAGACTCCGATATCCATGTATAATCTGTTTGCCATTGTATAGCCCTGGTCCTGCCAGGAGTAGTCATGAACGCTAAAGTATACACCCTTTTTGCCCGTCAGTCTTTCTCTAAATTCATGATATGTCATGGATGCGTCTTCAAGAAATTTCAGTATCTCAAAGTTTGATGGAGATGTAGCTTTAATCGATTCAGTGGCTGGAAAAAAATAAGACAATCAATGAAAGCCTAATACCTTTGGACGGCTTCATATGGGTTGCAAGGACAGTCTCTTAAGACTTCATCTAGCATTTCATACACTTACTTACAGAATCGGAATGCTCATTTAATTGTTCAAATAGAGCATGTTATCTATCAACAACAACAGCCCTCAGAGGCATGCTGAAGGTTCTTTTGGTTGATGTAGAAAACAAAAAGACAGATGCTTATGGCTGACATGGCACAAAAATAAATTCTTAGTTTCACATGAAACTTATGGATTCGAATCCTGATCACAGACTATCTTGAATGATTGATACATCAGCAATCAGACTTTGTGTCACTTTGAATAATAGAAGAACCACATATTATTGCCATAATAAGGGTAACTGAAAGCTAATATATGCTAAATTTATCATGTGGTTAAGGAGAAATTTACAAATAGGTTACAGAAAAGCACACATACCAGCAAAGTAAAATGATAGCGTACTAAAACACGGTAAAAAGAATGGTAATACCATATGGCACACATGATATGAGATTTGTATCCTACACTTGGCAATGCAAAAAGAGTAGGTAAACTAGCAGACATATATAAAAATCTGGAAATAAATTGCCGTGTGCAGACAATGCGTAGGCGAGTTTAAGTTCTTACAGATAATAGAGCAAGACTGTTTTAGAAACTCCAATAAGTGAGTCAGATGAGAAAGCAGAAATAATATCAATCATGGAAATGTAGCTGATACTTACAGCCCTCGCCAGTCTCTTCGTACCAAGATGAGAAAATCGAATATTTTATCTTGGGAATGGGCTGCAAACAAAAACAAACTACACTTCACAAAGCAGCATGAAGTTACAGCTGGAATAGCTTAACGTCTACGTCTTAATGGATTCCTGCTTAGCGGAGAATAAATCTGCTCACCGATAAACTTTTACATGTACATGTTCAACATCTGTTCATTTTTAAATAGGCTACTCCTTGAATATTCAAATCTGGCAATATAATATGCTTAGTGAAATGCAGACGGGATTTTAGTCCTCAGATTCCATGAGAACAACCACAAACTTCGTTGAAGTACCGGGGTAGTGGATTTCAAAATAACAATTGGAATAACCATTTTCAATATCGACTTAGGTGACATAAAACTGAACGCTCTGAGCACTACGTTAGGCAAAGAGCATAAAAATTATGGACTGTCAATAACAGACCTTTCAAATGAAACAAATTTCAGAGGCTGAATTCAGTACATTTAGGTGACTTATCATACAGTGCAGCTTTTCAGTTTACAACTAGGGTTGTTAAAATCGGTTTTTTTGGCAATCCGAATTTCGGTTTTAGAAATCCGATTTTAAACCGAATTTCGTTTTTATTGGCCTTCATAGAAAATTTAATATATTATTATATAACGCAAGTTATTTTATATATTAGGTACCATAACGTACGTTAAATAAACACCTTCTTATCTGCCGGCTATATTCGATGAAAACAATCGTAAACACTAAAAGAAATGCATGAATTAATTCTTTCTGGCATTTCTTGAAATTTTCACTACGAAAATGATTTTTTAAATTCGAATTTCGTTTTGTCAATAATAAAACCGAATTTCGTTTTCAAAACCGAAATTCGGATTTCCGAATTTCGTTTAACATCCCTATTTACAACCTTGGCTTTCCTTTTGACTTCAGTTAATCTTTAAGTGAGTACAATACCCAGGGATATATATATATATATATATATATATATATATATATATATATATATATATATATATATATCTGCAGGAATAGATATAATGTTCTCTTCTCTGTCGTGGTCTCTAGCTAACACCCAGGCCTCCAGCCACCTTCTCTACTGCATTTCCCTTCTCAATAACTAACTTGTCTTAAACTGACTGAATTCTTTTGAGTTAGATTCTTAGGCTAGAGATATCATGAGCATAATGGAGCTCTCTTCTTAAACATACCGGGGTATTCGCTCTGCAAAGTATTTGGTAGCCTTTAGATCATAAACGAAAACTAAAACGTTTCTGACCACATCTCCTGCTACCATGTCTTCCCGGATTGCCCTTTGAGGTCTTTCACCCGAATAACCAACCCCAGGTTCGTCAATTATAATTATATAAGTTTTACTTGGGAGTGGCCATTGACTGATGCCTTGGGCATCATTACACTGGTGCAATGGAATTTCTCAGATTATAATTCTATTGTAAAGTGGTTATTTCATATCAATTCCACATTGAAACAATTGCCAAGGCTACCACTTAAGCCTACAATCATGCTAGCAAGCAAAGTCCAGCTAATCTAACCAGGTGTTGTTTTGGGTACTCTGGTCCAATACCATATATCTGTGCATCAGTGTTTGCCCTGACAGCTTACCGCTACCAGTATCCATAAATCTACAGTGTACGGCTATTTATAACCAGGTCTTAGCGCCTTCAATCTTGTCTTGGAAAACCACTGAGGAACGTAACTAACAGTTTACTCAACAAACAACCACGAATAAGCATTTATAAAACTACAACACATTAGTCAGTCCAAAGAAAATAACAAGAACTACATAATGTAATCAAATACAGTCAACGTCTGGTAACATGCAGATGTTAAATGTCAACAGCCAAGCTGTCAGAACCGCACATACTGGTAACCGAGTAACTTGTTAATGGGATATACAGAAATTTCGTAAAAATAACAATATGGCCTACTTGGGTATATATATATATATATGTTTATATATTATATATAATGAATGTATGTATGTATATATGTATGTATATTTTGGCCATCATTGTCATAAGACTAGGTGTTGCCTTCATTTTCAAAAACATAAATTCGAATTTGTAATTAACATAAATAAAAGTCACCAAAACTTGGTGAAGGTATAAATTTAGAAAACTGTTTGCAGCTATTTCATCAGCAGATTGACTTCCTGCCAAAATTGCTACTTTGGATATGTCACAGCGACCTGTAAACTGATTTATAAACCCTGGTCTGGTCCCAAATAATTCATTGCTGGCTAAATTTCGTTGCCTGAGCTTGCAGAACTGGGCCACTTACCGAAGAACTTCTGCTGCATATTTCTGTGCTAGACCCTCTAACCCTGTGCTGAGCAGCGTGACCCACTTCAGTGCTGCCCTGGAAACGCTAGGCCTTGGATCAACAGCCAGAGTGCTCTATACCAACGGATCCAGGATCAGTAGATTTCAGATTCCCCACTCTGAAAAAACTGTGAATTGCTGATTGTAACCGGCCATCCCATTGCCATTTACAAATAAGGTTGAAGCAAGCTGTCCAGCAAGCCTTCTTCTCACTCCTTGAGCACCAGACTGAGACAGCAGGAACTTCTGGAAGGCCTGAGGTGTGTGAGAATAGACTTCACTGAAATCTCTCAACAGCAGGACAATTTGCAGCAGTCCCTGAAGGCAGAAGCTACTGAAGTGTTCCAACGACAAGATCGACTGCAGCAATCTCTGGGTGCTCTGATCAGAGTGTGGTTGAACTGTCTGAATACATTCAGAGGCACCTGGTCCTCCTGCCTCCTCCAAGGAAGAGATGGGGTAAAGTGACCACTCCAAACCGAAAGTTGCTGGCCTTCAGTTTCAGGGACTGGACAAGGATGATAACAATAAGACCATTGGCCCATCCGTGGGGACTTTGTAGAACAAGGATTTGAATCTGGACCCTTTGCAAGAGAGGAAGCCTTGGAGGCAGCATCGGGGTGCTCCATCTGACACATCCGTTGAGAAATAAGTGTCAAATTAAACCACTCCGCCTGATTGTTTTCAGCCACTTCACGGCTCCTGAAGGGCAGGCTACCGAGATCCCATGGGGTCAGAAGAAGAACTAGAACCAGTGGACCTGAAGTTACATTATCAGTGTTCCTGTCTATCTCTGCTGCGAAAACAACGTTTACATGGCTTTGTCTGTTGCTGGTTTATCCGAAAGGCACACATGTTTCACCCAAGCCCAATGCTATAGTTGTTATCTTCCATAAAATCAAGTTGTTTGGTTTCATAGATCTTTCAGTCAACCATGGCGAGTTGATTCATTCAGCCCAAGACCTTTAGAAACGCCGGCCTGGATTTTTCCATCACATAAGTGATCTATAGCTGCTTGTTTTTCTTGTACAGAATAGGAACATTGACGCTTGCTACCACGTCATTTCTAATATTAGGCCTATGTTAAGATCAAAATATAAAACAGAGAAAATAACAATAGCGTAACAGTGTGAATATGCATGTTGGAAATGGAAAAGTAAAGAGAAAATGCTGTATAGGAAGAAGTTGCCGTATGTACTGTTAATTATTTCTTAAATGACACACACACACAGAACGAGAGATTAACACGAGAAACAGCATGAATGAAGATTACTATTTAGTCCATGTAGCACACATTTGTGATTTATACATGTTAAGTTACAAGAATTGGGGCACATGCTTCTACCACGTAACTGAACTGCACATAACCAGACTTTTACTGTAAATGTCCCAAACAGAGGCATTCTCATTTAACACACATCCACTTCTAAAGGATCCATTGGATCCAGATATGTGACTGATGCATAACTTGATTTCCAACGACTATCAGTGGAATCGATATTTATATAATCTTTCTTTAACCCTTCCTGAACAAACAATTAGCAATAATTTACTTTCAAATGCAAATTAGACATAATTTACCAACCGGAAGTTCAGGTAATACTGAAAGCGTCTCGCTGTCCGAGGAGTTTGCACTGTCTGGTGGTGGACAGCATGATGGAACATCACAGGTCTCTTCGCTCTTCAGCCGCTCACAGGCTAACGTGAAACGAGCCATCATCTGGATGTTGGTAAGTATGAGCAGCGCCTGCATCAACTCACTCACTGACCAGATGCCTGGATTACGAAGAAACTTCTAAAAACAGAGAAAAGAGCGCATGCTAAATTAAAGACATGTGCACAGAATATTATTATGTACGATATAAGCGCTAAATATGTAAGTGTAGGCCTATATGTGGGGTGCGGTGGTGTAGGGGCATGTTCGGTGCCTTGCAGCCGGAGGGTTGCGGGTTCGAATCCACCTCAAGCCGCCACGTAGGGACCCTGGGCAAGTCCTTCACTCGCAATTGCTCATGCGCTTTGGCGTGAAACTCCAATTCAGTGTCCGCGCTGTAGTCGGGAGCACCTCTGAGTAGAAATCTTGAAGGGGCGCTATAACAAGTGCTCATACATACATACATACATTTGTATGCATGACATTGTATGTATGTATTTATGTAGAAACTTACATAACCGCCTTTTCAGTACCTCACAAAGCACTGCATCTGCGAATTTAAATGATGCTAATCATGAGGAACAAACAGTCAATCAGTAAGCAAATAGTGCTCCAATAACTAGATGAGTCACCACTGGCAAGCTGCCACACAGATGAAGAGCCCAGCTGAAGGATTTCCATTCATAGCTGATAGTAAACAACATGTTATTGAACAACAGAGCACTGAAGAAAAGCAGAGACAACAGGCAACAATGCTTACAACAAACAAGTAATCCCTCGCAGTTGGTATAAGACACTACATCCTGGCAACCCGTCATAGTACATCACAGTACAATGGTCAGCACCAATTCAAGAACTAACTTGGCCTTTGCTGCCCATATAATAACCTGAAACCCCTCACAGCGGGAAAGTCCACTTGCGCCGCACGAGGCTTCGATAAAAAAAACGTCTGAGCAGCGAGCACCATCCAAAACACAATGGCGAAAGACAGAAATAACTCCAAAAACATATACTAATTAACAATGGAAGTCCAAACGAACAAAACTGTGGAACAAAAACTACACGTAGCCAACTAGTTGTTCAAAAGTGACATGGTAAAGAAATATTTGGCCACACTTCATAAATGTACGGTGGCAGTCCTGACTATGAATGAAGCAGCAGCTTCTGA
Organism: Aporrectodea caliginosa; assembly: GCA_020284085.1. NCBI lineage: Eukaryota > Metazoa > Annelida > Clitellata > Crassiclitellata > Lumbricidae > Aporrectodea > Aporrectodea caliginosa. The sequence goes on from JACEVL010000322.1 coordinate 820,530, forward strand.
CTAGTTAAAAGACACTGTAATTCGCCAATGCAATACCACATGTCAACAACAACAAAAATACCTTATCTCTTAATAGCAGCAATGTAGCATACACACACTGTACAACCGTCATCAATATTCAGCTGCATAACACCACAACAGCATACTTAATAAAAGGCCCAAACTTATTCAAACATGTGATATGTACAAAGTGAAAGAGAGTGTTGAAATCAAAAACAACAACAAAAAACAGACTATTTTGTTTCCTCAACATATAAATCACAAATATTAGTAGCATAATGAACTTTAGAAATAATTTTTCACACTCGGAAATACATCGGACAAAATAGGAGAACCCGCCTTATCAAAACAATGGGGAAAAAACCATTCCTCTGGTGACATGTGCTCAGTGCTCACTGCTAGGTTCAATTGTTGACAGATTCAGTCAACAGAACTCGGATTTGGCACATTCTTCCCAAGAGGCCACGACAGCAAATAGAAGGCAGCCCAGTGGAAGGCAATCAATTACGGCTGTCAACTATTCTCTACACTTGATATTTGAACACAGCGTTATCAGGATGCCACATAAAAACAATATTAGAATTTTCAGTGCTTGATAGAATAGAACAGAATCTTTGTTTATTCGTTAACACATTGTCACAACACCATGCGATTAAAAAAAATGGCCTTGTGTAGGTTTGAAGTTTGATCCGAGATATTATTGGCTTTAATTGGCAACAGCACAAGCCATTTAAAAGTAGGCCAAACTGACATCCTTGTTTTATTTTTAGCACCGCTATCATACATAATTAACCAGAAGTTTAGCTCAAACATTTTAAATCACCGAAAAATGCATGACGCAATAAAGCACTACTAAAATTAAACTACACCATGGCATAGATCATTTCAGTCTGCATTTGGAAAGGTTACTCTGAACAAAACACCACTTTGTTTTTTGTTGTTTTTGAAATAAAGTGGTTGAAGGGTTGACCTTGTCTCTTAATATATCCTAAGGGCCTTAGCTGCAGACATATTAATCACTCGCTAAGTCAGGACTTTAGTTAGTTATCCTCGTGTTTGAGTTCGATCCCCCCCCCCCCCAGATCCACAACAATACTAACCGAGATACGTTCCGGAGTCAGAAGCCATGGATCCGTTACCAGGATATCATTGATCTCCTTCAACTTCTGCAGCTTCACAGGAACCGATTCGAGACTTGTCAGCCATGACTTGTTGCCACCCAGAGACAAGAAGTTTTGAATGTGATCCCACATTAAAGCAGGGCATGTTTGCGGTGGTAATCCCTGTAAACAGAAAGTATACCTAAAGATGCCAAATGCCCATAGATGTCGAATAGAAACGTCTCATAGAGACTGAAAGTTTCCAAAAGAATTAAAACTCACTGTTAAAAATAAGAATTTAGCAACCCTTATTAAAACATCTCTTAAAGCAAACAAATAAAATATTCTTCTGCTGGGCGCTGTATAAATGTCCAGTTACATTACAGTTCATACGATTTTAAAGCCTTTACAAAAAAGTAGATAAACACACATGTATGTCTCACCAACACTGGCTCATTACTCAATCCCCTTCCTTCAAATCCTCAAGTACTCAACACTTTTTAAATTCACTTAACAATAGTAAGTCAGAATGCTTTTCTTGCTGTCTAAAATTGCAAATCTCAGAGCATTAACTCCCTACAAAAGCACTTAAATTTCATTGTCTGCTTCCTCATAAAGCAAGTTATAAAGAACTCTATCAGTTAGGAATATTGCGTTCAACAGCATAAACTGCCGGAGAGGTCTGGAACCAGTCACAGAGCATGTTCTTCAAGAACTGACCATTAAGTGTGGAACAGTTGAGCTTTAGAAGATCACTAGACTCAGTCTGCAGGATAAAAAACATCTCCCTCCAATGGACAACCGGCTCATACACTCAGCTTTAAAATTTCTCAGATTCAAAACCATATTCAGCAACTTCATTTAAACCTAACAATTAATTCAAAAGTTTTGCAGAAACATTGCAGTTTAAAAAAAATATAACTAATGCAGAAAAATAATAAAATTCTGATTTACTTAGAATAGCCTGGGTTTTGGCCACCTTAAGGTAAGAATTTTTTACCACAACGTAAAAGCGCTTCCTTTATCATTTCTTCAGACAAGCAAAATGGACAATGCCAGCATGTTTGAGGATAACTCATATTACTCAAGTGCATTGTGTAAACTACACTCCTACACACACTCACACATGTACATGGAAATTGTATATCTGTGACTAATGGATGTGAAAAGAAACTGAGATAAGAGATCTGTCTGTTAAAAACATTTCTCTCTGAGGTTGAGCGGTTCAGGCTTTGTTGGCCACATGGCACATAATTCACCTCCGTTGGCAAAGCCAGGAAAATAAAACGAATTACTTAATGGAAAAACTGAAGCAATCCTCATCCTCTGCCAGCCTGCATCAGCAGCACCATCTGCAGTAGCATAACAAAGCAGCTGAAAGCAGATAGTATGGTCAGGATTGGCAAACACATAGATCTTGTCTGGTGAGGCCGAGATGAGCCTCAGCAAAGCCTCCAGTTATTTCATCCAAAGAGCTACATAACTCACAGATTAAAATTCTGTTTGTCAACTGTCCCGATGGAGAGAAGCTCTGGCAATCGTGATACAATCACAATCCAATTATGTTACAGGTTAGACAGTACTATGCAATTAATTAGGTGGGTCAATAACTGGGGCAGTCAACAAGATGCACAAAGATATGAATTATGTATGAATTGTTGGTAACTTCATTTTCTTAGCAACCTCAGCATATGAGAATGGGTGGCCAGTCATCTCCCTCACCATCTGGCAGTCACGAGCATTGAACCCGACACGTGCCGACCTCTTTTGTAATTACAAACAACAAGCACTGCCAGTGATCATCAGTAAGACCTATTCGTGCATAACCACCATCACATTTTTGTTTTTCTGCTGTTATGCAACACCGCACATGCAGGGCCATAATGTCACAACATGTGTGGCTGTGCTAAATTATACAGTCTGTACTGCATTACAGTCATTAAAATTTTCGTTTGCCAATTTTATTCAATGCATCCGTTATTATCTCAATTTGCACATTGGACTGCGAAGGTGCATGGCAAGGGAAAAGCATTTTTCCTGAAGTGTCTATGATGGTCTAAGGTCACTCTTGTTGTCACAGCCCATGGTTTAAATGCAAAGAACACCATCTCTTAAGCTAACCCCAATAGGCAACCAGGTGTATGAATTGTTAGCAACTTCATTTTCTTAACCTCAGCATATGAGAATGGGTGGCCAGTCATCTCCCTCACCATCTCATTTCGCCACTGACAGTGTATGGTCTGTCGGTCAGTGTACTCATTATATCCGTGTTGGCAAATGCAAAATCGTGGTAAAAATCACTTTAAAAACTTGACCCAAATACCCAGATAGCCACAAATATTCAGGAACGAGCAATTTAGTCTATCCAGATCAATCAACTATGGGCATTTTTAATATTCTGACAGGCTTCCTTTTTCAGAGGCATAACTAAGGTTTTCCTCAAATAGCAATAGCCTGCCCCAGGAGCACCAGCAATGGCTGTTAAATGCAAGTTGTTGTATTTTGCATCACTCTTTCCATAATTACATTCAAAAGTACATGTATGTACAGTCAATCAGACAGACAGTAAGGAATCAAAGAAGTCCCACGATATGTCTAAATATATTTTTAATGTCTGTCATAATTAATTTGATTGTTCAGATCACTGTTTTTATGTATTACAGGTTTGAATCCTGACTTCACAGTGTATCACATTTTGCACCAGGAGATGAACCCTCGACATCATGTCAAGAAAGCACTGTTAAATCTTTACCACCATGTACAATCAGGAAAGAGCTTTCAGGAAAATCATTCTATAGCGTATAAGGGCTTGGTCAGACATAATGAATAACAAGAATAGCTTCTTAGCATTAGATAGGAAAGCCAGAGCCGTAGATATGATCACACATCAAGACTGGTCAACTGGTGGCCATGAAATTTCCATTAGGCCAAAAAAAAATAATGGTGTGTTTCCGGTAACAGAGTTAAAAAAAACTGGGTAGGTAGGTAGGAAAATAATTTTATTTTGGTAAAATAATTTTATGCAGTGATTTCCCAAAATTACGCCACTGCCCATTTATGCACAGCGGTACATGCTGTACCAAAGTATATATTTTCTATGCGAGTATTAAAAATGCCTTTTTGCAGAATGTACCTACAAACTGCTGTAGAAAACAATCTTACTTATTTCATTTTTGCTGACATCGTTTTTCTTGCAAGGTGAAATGGAAGGGGCAGGGGTGGGGAAGGAATTATGGATTATGTACATTAACCCTCAATGGGTCCATGTCAGAAAGTTACGTTCCAGGTCCTTGGGGTGCAAACTGCACCCCCTATTTGTTTGAGACTATAAATCAAGGATACGCTCTGTCTACCGGTAATCGAATACCATGTATTTTATATAAACATACTGTTCAATGTTTTCTCCAAATGACATATCTAAATCAGTTACATACATTTGTCACACAGTACATTTGATATATTGACATAGTGTGCCGGACAAGCAGGCCTACAGCACTTATCGCAGAATTTGCGCGTCTTCCTGTCAAACTTGCTCGGGCACAGATGACAACGTTCCTGTGTCCTCTTCGCTTTAGCTGGTATCTCAGTTCCTGCTCCACGTGTACCTCTTGTAATTCCTCTTGAAGTACCAGCTCTTACACTACCTCTTCCTCTTGTATTCCGTGTAGTAGATGCATGGTTCATTATCTGCTCTTCGTCAGACGCACTGACATCTTCTGAATCGTCGAATTCTTCGGACACATGATCTTCGTTATCAGAGGCAGTGCCAACTTCAGGCAAATAATCTCCATCTTCACTATCATCGGCATCACCTTCAGCTACACTGTCTTCATCAACTTCTGTATCCTCTTCCATAATCATTCGAAGAGCTTCAGCTGTGGAATACCTAGCCATGGTGTTATTTATTTTCTACTACTTGAAATGTAAGCAAAACATAATGGCTGACTTCTAAAAATGTCAAACTAATATCAGTAAGTGTTCTAAAATATAATAACATTACAAATTATTGCAGTAATTAGCACTAATTACCTGAATTTGTTTATCATATCAACGTCATAGTTTTGGGGTGCAAATTGCACCCCCGATGAACCTGTGCTGGCAAAAATTGACGTCAACTCTTTTTTTATCGTTTTATGCATGACTGTAGGAAAAAATGGTACACTTACAATGTCCTAGAAGATAACTGCTGAAATTTTAATAATAACACGTGAGTAGCCATAGAAACGGTCATGGGGTGCAGATTGCACCCCAAGGAACCATTGAGGGTTAAACAATAAACGTGTAGCAGACAACAGCTCTTTAGGAAATATGCATGGGTGGTAACGTGAGAAAATCGCTGACTTTTCGGTGTCTGTTATCTCCTCAACATCATACATGTGTGTAAATTGTCCATGGGAAACATTGAGCCCATTTATTGTTATAATATTATTAACGCTGCATAGAAAGAAATATGGTTTCCTAATGTCGTCTGCTAAGGAGACTGCTTGCTACGAAGATTGGATGCTATGAAGACTGGTTGTTAAGGAGACTAGTTGCTAATGAAGGCAGTTGCTAAGCAGGACAGTTTCTAAGGATAACTGTTGCTAAAGAAGGCGGTTGCTAAAGGGCCAAGTCTGACTGTGAAACTGGTTGCTAATGAGGCTGACATAGAGGCTGCTTGCTACAAAGCTTGGTTGCTAAGAAGGCTGGTTGCTATGAAAGTAGAATGCTACGGAGGTTGTTAAGTAGGCTGATTGCTATTAGGAGGCTTTACTTTTATAATGGCACGTACGATAATAGGTATTTCTGATACAATGAATATGGGGGTCAGATTTGTGAAATAACCCTGTCAAATTACCCTGAGAAAATCCACCACTTTCGAGTCTATTACCTCCCTCTCCCAAACTCCACATTTTAGCCCTTTTATTGCTGTAATTTACAGCACCATTATTTCCATTGAAAGACCGCTAGTTTCCAAACGTCTCTGCTTCAGTGAATGCACCTATAATGTCGCGAGTCTGCATCACCGGCATGCAAAGGCTTAATGTATGTGAAGTAGAAAAAAAAATTTTTTAAATTTTCCGTAAAAAAAATTTTTTTTACAAAATTTTCCGTTAAAAAAAATTTTTTACAAAATTTTCCGAGTCGCGGCAAAAAAGTGAGTCGGTCGGGTTACCGGAAATCCACCATTATTTTGTTTTGGCCTTACAAATAAGACAGTCAGCCAAATATCCTGTCTCTTCAACTGCCCTCTGCACTCAATGACCCTTCAATGTCTCATCAAAAGCATATCCTTCCACAAGTGAGCCAACCCACACCAGTAGTGTGGCCCAAACTTACACGGGGAAAATATTTTTGTTGAAACATGCTGCTCCACAAGGCTGCCCTTGTTCCACTTGACAAGAAGACCATGTGGTGAAAAAATTGAAAAGATCTGAGCATGTTTAGAGGTCGCGCCTTTTTGACACTTTTTTTTTAGAGATCGCAAAAACCGCACATCGCGTTTCAATAGCTACATTATAAATTAGGATTAACACCATGAACTCCACGCACCTTCTTTCTAAATAATAATCTAGATGTCAACTGTATTTCAGTAAATTAAAGAATAATAAGCTTACTTACAAATAAAAAAGCTTGTTTTCAAGTTCTTTGTATTTAGAAAATGGTTGCTGAATTAGAGGTAGGCAATAATCTCTAAACTTTGCATGCTAACTTATAGACTAAAGTTTTCATAACAATTCGTTTAATTTACAATTGGATTGTTCACTATTGCTCCTCATACCGCTACATTTGTATGATTAAAGTATTTTTTCCTTAACTGTGAAATACAACGCATGCCTTTTCACTTTTGTATAATAAACGCTTATATGTAGCAAAAACAGCAGCTGTTATGGCATCAACCAGGAGTTCTCCACAATTTTGGCTGTTAGGGATGCCTAACAAGGACATTCTTGGGTCTGGACTACCAACAAATCGGGCTATGTTTCATCACCAAAATCAATGATTCGGGTGTTAGCTAGCTCCGGAAGTTGTATGACGGTTACAGTCTGCTGAAGAAGAATAGACTTAAATTCAAGATTTCTGCCGACTCAAAGAGGGACAGTTTAAGGTCGATTTAAATTAACTATTTGACATCTCACGAAAAGATGCAATGACTTTAATCACAAGTCAAGAGGACAAGCTCTTTCTAAAAATGAGAAAAGGATCCTTCAAGTTTGTTGCCAAAATCTTGACGAACAGAGAGACTCACAAGAACATTTTGCGGCACTCAAGCGGCTGTTCGAAAGTAAGGGTAAGTAGCCGACCAATAATTATTGCAACTAAGTAGTTTTGTTACAATTCAATGATTTGAAGCTTCTTGCATAGTTTCTTGAATACTCAGACCGTGTCATCAAAGAAAAAGCAGTGGAGGCATTCAGTTGTCTTCTCTGGTATTTCACCTAGCACTCTGTGCCACTTGCTTTGTTTGATGAGAGAACAGTGAAAACATCAAGGCCACTATGATGAAAACCTTACTTACCCCCCTAATCAGCTATCCACGAAACGGCTGGACAGGTGATCCTTTGACCCCCACACTACACTGGAGGCGTATGTCACAAGGAGTTCTTTAAAACTGCTTGGTCTTCTTACTATCCAGGGTGAAGAGCAAGCCAAAACTTTCCTATCGAAGCTTTCTACTCTCTGACCAATGAACCCTACATTCCAGTCGATAAAGGCTAATGTCAAACTTTTGATGTATAGTCAATGACTGCGCAGAACGTGGAGTGGCTCTGATCTAGTCTCACAATGATGTTATCCCTACTATCTAAGGATGAGTCACAGAAACAATACCTGCTGCAACTTGACTCCAGTCATCGCACAATGATTTCTTTTCCGACAAGAGCAAAATGAAAAAATCGCGGTTTTCGCGTTTTCCGGCACTTCAATGACGGTTATTTATGCAGACTGGAAAACTACTTTAATAATAAAAAATATATTGCATTACAAATTATTTGCATTCAATGCACTCTGATTAAGCAGTAACACTGAGGTAGATATTTTATTAGGCTGTTCAAAGTTCAAAATAATAACTGCCTTGAAATTCAAAATGATACATGTCTTTTGACGTTTCATACTGTATAGTGTAAAAGTGTGCAAAAGGCGCGACCTCTAAATATAGTTCAATCTGTCCAAAATTTTGCATGCAGGGTTATATTTTCGTGTGTAACAAGGGCAGCCTTGTGGAGCCAAACATTTCCAACTTTTTTTGTGTTGGGCCACCCTACACACCAGTCATTCCTACACTACCTTCAAGCACCACTAGTGTACAGCCTACTTGTTATTGTGATCCAACTTAGCATCAGCTCTGACATTCAAACCCCAGTTACACTAATAGCAAGTCAATTTAGAGGGTTAAAAATTCAATTATTATCCACAATACATGCATACAGCCATTCTTACTGGTTTGAAGTTAAACAAAAAGCAATAACACAAATAATGAAATAATACAATCTTAGCATTACAATATGTTTAAAAGTATAAACTACATTACACTGATCCTTGACGGGAAACAAAACACATAAATTTGCTAAAGCACATTCACAACTCTTTCTCAGTTAAGTACAGTTACCATCCACAGCACAAGTACAGTGAAACCCAGATACGTTGGCTACAAAAGAGCAATGTGTTCCCTCAACAAAATGAACAACACCTTGTGAGGTACTTAAAAGTTTCTTAATACATATAAGCCTACATACATACATACATGCATGCATACAGACATACATACACACATAGAAGTCAGAGCTATATTGGTCTTACCATTATGGCTATATAATGACGCACACCAAACTGAAGAGGACCGTCTCCATAATGCAACTGGTCATGTATTGCACCAGTGTTTAACAGACAGAAACTCTGAAATTCGTCGGCCATAACACTCTCTCAGTATCAGTGACATGTATCAAGCTGCCAAAAAAAAACAAGACACAAATATAAGTGATACATATACACATCAATAAATCCTAATCATAAATTTGTACACATGTCTATGTGATGGGTTGTGATTGCTGTATTACTTACATATTGTGTGCCACTCACGTAATTCACACAAACATTACGGTTAAGACCGAAATTTAAGCCAAACAAGAAACAATAATACCAACTGAAATTGGTATCATACAAAACAAAAATGACATTAAAGAGTAAGGTCCAGATAGAAAGGAATACACATCAAACTGAAATCAAATATGAATTCACTGGGAAATCAGATTGCAGAGGCAGCAGAAAGTCTTATGAATGGATACAAACAAGAGAAAATTCGCAGGTCGTCAACAACAGTGTCAAAGAAGAGGACTTGTAAAGAGAAAGATTGATACACCAAGGGAACCCCAATACAAATAAAGGAGAGCTAAATTGTACAAAAGAAACAAGAAGGACAATGTCTCAGAAAGTGGATGTCTACAGTTACTGCCAAGAATTCACAAGGTTCACAAGTCTAACGGAGACTTAATGCAATGATCAGTTCCCATAACAACTTTCAATCATCAACAACCATATCCACATTTAAGCCAAGAACCTAGCCAAAATACATGCTGACATGACGCGGTTAATCAGGAGTTAATGTTGTACTGATCCATTCATAATTTATACATCAGTAAATAAAAAGGTAACAGCAAACTTTTATAACCAATTTGCCTTTTCCGCTGGCATATCTGGACCTTAGAAAACAGAAGATAAATTTAGCATGCAGATTGTAAAACATGTCAAGAGATTTAAAAGTCATACCAGAAAAGCAGGAACCAGTTGTCTACCAATGGCCAAAACTTGTCAAGTGATGTTAAAGCCCCTATAATTATAGAAAGCTAGAGAAAACAGTAGCTCAACTAGTACTTAGCAAGCCAGCAGAGGTGACAGTCTATCCTCTAAGAATGAAGATAGCCCCAGTGACCTTTAATCTCTATTATAGTAACCCTGGACAGCAGCAGGCAGCCACAGCCAATAATGAGTCAGAGCTCTGCCTCACAAAAAATTCCAGCACCCAGGAAGGAAGTGTCAATCAACAAGGGAAAACAAGTGCCAATCAGGGCAGTTTCAAAGCCACAACCTAGATACCGGTACACTACTCCAACTTGCTAAAAAAATTATTAGTTCACTCTCTCTATATATAACTATATATATATATATATATATATATATATATATATGTGTGTAATATACATACATATATACATATATATCATTATCAGACCCTGACGCAATGGATAGGAATGAATGGCCTCCATTGTCCTCGGTCATTTGTCAAGACCGTTGCTCCCCTTAGCGTCATTCCAAGTGATGTCAAGTCCTCATTCATATTGTCCATCCAGGGTAGTCTTGGTCTGCCTTTGTTTCTTTTTCTTCAAATCTTGCACGTAGTGCATTGTGTGGGATTCGGTCAACTGGCATTCTCTTTACATGTCCAAACCATCAAAGTCTTCGTTGAACGACTTTGTCTAGCAGAGTTGTTTGGATTCCCAATGATTGTCATATATAATTGTTTCTTATTTTCTGCAGTCTTGAAATCCCTGCGCGATCTTCCACAGCAAACTCATTTCTGCTGTAAGAATTTTTTTTCTCATCTAGCTTTCACATTGTCCATACATATAATGTACAAATTTATTCTACACAATGGCTTGTATTTACCAATCACTCCACAGACGACTATTAGATTCTGATCCCGCGATGATTCCGATTTCTCTTCCACTACTGCTCTTCCAATGTCAAAATTACTGCTTGTTCTCTATTTACACTCAACAGAAATAAGATGGAAAGAGCAGGAGAGGACTTTTACCTGCCGTTATGAGGAGGCTGAGGAAATAAAGTCACACTCTCTCTATGAAGAAAACTCCTTTTGGTCAGTGGAACTATAAAAACGCATATGCACACAACCAAGTCCATGCACAACTGTATAACACATTTCTCCTTAAAAGTCCTGAACATTCTCAAACAAGCAACACGATCTGAGAATCCATGTAGACTTCCCTGTTTGCTAGCCTAATAAGTTTACATATGATACACAACTATATCCAAATAGATGTCTTGTATACATACACAAAACACTTGCTTCACTTTCACGACGATGAGGGAGATGGCTGCTTCTCATAGGTTTGTCTACAGATCTACTTGACATACGTATCATATGCACCGATGTATTATAATCCTGTAATATCCTTGCAATAGAGGACGTAATATGACAGGACAGATCAAGGCAACAGGTGAGATTTCAATTGACTAAATACCTGAGAAGCAGAAAATTTTCCACCAGATGGGGCCACAGTTGTCTAGCTGATGCAACACCTCCACTGAGGAGGCCTTGATGACAAAGGTCTGAGTCAACTTATTGTCACCAGGCCTAGTTCTCTAAAGCAGCAGTACTTAACAAGGCAAGAGGACGGACTAAAGACAAATTCACAAGTAACAGCAGATGGTCCGAGTGGGTGGAGTCCCGTGGGCCCAATACAGATGGAACATCTGATCTGACCACAAAATTATACAATACAACAGTTTCATAAGGAACTATCCTAACACATATGATAAACATCTTAAACACTCATGATAATTTGACCCTACAAAGACAATACATAAATAATTTGACCCTATAAAGACAATACATAGTCGTGACAAGCAAAAATATTCCACGATAAACTCAGTCGAAGGCTAAACCATCTCAAGGGTTCAACTGTCAACAGTATAAAACCACTCGCGTGACCTGCTGAAAAGTAGATCCTTTGTAAATTTCCAAACAGCACGCACTGCTATGCACAAACATTTACGAGAATATTGTGGACCAGCAGTAAAAGCAAACATAAACTTAAAATCAGTGTTGCTTTGGAAGGGCTGAAAGAATGTTCATGGCCTGAAAGCCAAAGACAGGATAGCATGCAAGATTATTAGGCAAATGATAAAGGAGGGCAAGATAATGATGGACAACAATTGTCAATTTATGAACAGTAACAACAGGGACAACAGTAAACGAAAATTATTCAACAAGCACTTTTTTCGAAGCGACCTCATCTGTATAGAAAGTGACCTGATGAAATCAGACTTGGGGCAGAGAGATGGTTGAATGGTAACAGGCTGGCACGAAGATCAGAAGGATGCAGGTTCGATATCCGCTAGCCCCATGGCGATGGTAAAATTAGCAGGACAGATGGGCACCTTGCAGGCTGCCATACAGCTAAATTTGACTCCTGTTAAATTTGTGATCATCTGTTACTGGCCCACAATCTTTAAGTCAAGTATGACGCATTAAAGATAATTCCTAGTTTAGTTGTAGTCCCCTTTTACTGTACCCAGCTGCAGTGTGTCATCTGGTCTTGCAATTAAACGAATATATAATAATATTACTACATCACGTAATCTTACTACATATTTGTCAGTTTGAATTAATAAATGAATAGTTAAGAAATCTATTTTCAAGACTTTTACAACATTAATCCACTAGGCAACAATCATTATGCCATATCCATTGAATACATAGCAGTGGTTCACATAGGTCTGCAAAATATAAGGATCAACAGGCATGAACATGACCAGTGAAGAAGTTCAGTGTTAAAAGGACATAATACAAGGGCACAAAACTGCTCAAATATCCTATGCTTTTATTTCATACGCTGCATTATGTCACCACACCAAAATCTGGACCATGGTTCACGAAAAGGACTTGCCTCTCCTTAGCTAAACAAATGGATAATTCTATGCTATATTTTTCCATCAAATAACAAGACAACCAGTTAACCAAAGGAATCTTTCATCAAATCTGTTGTTTTGTAAACCACTGAACCATTGCTAAACTGTCTGTCTGAAGATCCAAAGCTTCCCAAGTTATAATGGAAAATTACATGTCTGGCCTATACAATCCAAAAACCATCTGTCTGTCTGATTAAACCAGTCAAACCAGCAAAGTTACACAACCATGACCTTCTTAAGTAGTAAGTTCATAGACAGGATAATTATGTTCTTCACAATGCACTGGAATTTGTTTATTTCATTCAGACCTGAAATTCTTAATCAGCCTTATACATGCAGCTTCCCCAGTTAGAATGGAAAAGTACATGTACCGCCTACACAATCAATAACCATGGGCTTATTGACAATGTTTCTGGACTAGTATATATAGTACATGTGGCCTATATATGTCTGGACTAGTATATATAGTACATATGGCCTATATATGTATATATATATACATATATATATATATGTACTATATATTAAAGGAGTCCTTGGGGTCAAAGTTCAACCCACCCAAAATGTGCAACTCACAGAGCTTAAGAATTTTGTTTATCTTCACCTCTCACACCTTTCTTCTGCACATCTCTTAGCCCTCTCCCTATCTTTCTCTGCTTCTCCCTTCCTGTGTCACTCTATCTCTCTCCTGTCCCCTCCATCTTCTTCCAACCACACAGCTATCCATTTTCTGCCTACAGTTCCTTCCACAAACCTTCAACATTAGATTATATATATATAATATATATATACACATATATATATACATATATATATATATATATATATATATACATATAATAAACCCTACTCTAATTAATGACTCTGGACAATCAAACCTGGATCAACTTAAACACTTATACTTTGGGTGCTCCCTCTTTATGACAAGTCTATGACATAATGATTAGCTAATTAACTAATCTTTGATCTTGGTGCAAATCAATACTGTTTCACTAATTAGCAAATGGTAGCTCCGTAGCTTAGTTTCAAGCTAGACAATGCACAAACAATAAGTCAAATGTCTTATTAAACCCAAGATTACATTACAAGAAGAGATCTTGGTCAAATTGGACCTCTGTCCCACAAAATTCTCCATGCATTTGCAGATTTATTCAGTGAACTCATATTACAGTTAATATATAGGAGTTCCTTCCTGGTCATACTATGTGGCCATTTCTGAGTTTTCAGCACACTCTTTCCCTTAGTACATTCAAAAACCTCAACCTGACCAACGAGATCCCATCTAAACATCTCTGGATAGTATCAAAATCAAGACTGCACGAGTGTTTCAACCCCCAAGTAAACAGTGTTAAACCTTGTATAAGGTATCAAATACCTTCTACAGCTTGTGTATCCATCTACTGGCTACTGTGTGCATCCGCTGAAAGCGAGCATCATATCCACAAACTCCTAAATATTATCCCTAATATATAGGAGTCCGTGCACAGGCCAGTAAAGAAAACAACATGAGAAAGACCCACCAGCCCACAGTGCACCTCCTTCACTCCATCTGCTCTGCAGGAAGAGCCCAGGTGCAGAGACCCAACCAACAGAGAACCAGAGCAACCCGTGCAAGGAATCTTAGTCAATAACCTAGGCTCAAAAAGTACAGTATTGTCTTGCAGAGCAGCATAAACAGACTTTCCTCAAGGCAGCTGTGGAAGGTCAAGGCATCTATACCATCCAACAACATCTACTACAAACATATGTGTGAAATAAAAATACACATATACAGATATTTATATACACACAAACACACAGGTGCCCTCATATATATATATATATCACACACACACACACACAATATATATATATATATATATATATATATATATATATATATATATATATATATATCACACACGAACACACCCACACACACGTGCCATCATCCTGTATAATGCTGAAGTCATCTGTGGAAAAAACTGACCTCAAAATCAATGGAGGAAGTGTGTGCTAGCTAGCTTACCGATCAATATCCTGATTCCTGACCAGAATAAATTAAGAAATGGATCATCAGCAACACATCAGTTTCAGCATCTCCTTCAAAATGCATCAATAACACCTAGACGTTAAAATAACCATACAAATTTGGCAAGTTGGATTTTACAATTTCTCACGCAGTGCTGTTATTCTGGTACCAACAGTTTACACAGATCCTGGAACCACATGACCTCGAATGGTTGCTATTACGTTAACCAGCATTCACTAAATGCGGAGGATCTTGTACCAGGAGCTTTCATTTATTAATAGATGGCCTGTTACAGCCCCACAGTAACAAAATCCAAAAGGATGATGCAATCTGAAATCCGGCCTCATTAACAGCTACCAGCTACATTCAATTCCCTCAAGCAGCTGATGCAATGTCCAACGGTTTGCATCATCCAGAGCAGTTGCTAATCTGTCCTTTCATTCAGTCCATCACTGTCACACACACACATCAGTTGATGCCTTGTGCATTAGACACCGGCACAATAGAAGTTGCTAATTACATTACATACACACACACAAACATACATATATATATATATATATATATATATATATATCAATGGCATCAATGGCATTCCTATTACCAAAGTCACCTCTACTAAATTTTTAGGTGTTCACGTGGACCAACATTTGACCTGGAAGGAACATATAAAAACTATTTCTAACAAAATTGCTAAAAACATTGGTATTCTAACTCGAACTGCATACTTATTGCCCTCCTGCATACGCCTAAAATTATATTACTCGTTGGTGTACCCCTATCTTACTTATTGTAATATGGTATGGGCATCTACTTATGATTCTAGACTACGGAGATTAATTCTATTGCAAAAACGTGCAGTTCGTATCATTGCGGGAGTTCCAAGGTGCGTTCATTCTGGACCACTATTTACTGACTTGAAGCTACTTAAACTAGAGCAGATTAAGAACATTACAGATTGGCCTATTTATGTACCGCTATGAACATGGTTTACTTCCAGCATGTTTTAAGGGATTTTTTCATCTAGGATCCGATGTTCATACTCACTACACCAGAAACTTTAACTCTTATCGCCCCATATACGCACACACCAATACTCGCTTATTCTCCATAAAATCTGTTGGCTCCACAACCTGGAACATGTTTCCCTCTCACATACGTTGTGCCCTCCACCTACGGCACTTTAAAAAAAAAAATGCTGCATGCCTACCTGATTAATGGAAATTAGCTATAACCTACCCTGCCGGATATTCTTTTTCACTGTTAGTTAAGGTTTTCGGTTTTTCTTTATATTTTCATAGTGTTTTGAATCGAGTTAATCATTTACTGTGTAATATGTACTATACTGTTTGCATTGCTGTACGAAACTTGATATTGCACTGTTTATCAAGGATTTAGCTAATTCATATTTCTGAAATGTTGTTCTAGGTGTCCCTAGTTAGCGGGATCTTGATCCCTTTTGGGACTCCTCTTGCGGCCAATCCTGATACTTTATGTTGAAATGTTATGTTTTTTTCATTTGGCTTCAATAAAAGAGATTTGATTGATTGATTTGATATATATATATCATCGTCAGTTCCTGACTCCAGCCACTTGGCGGCGATGGGTACGAATAAATGACCTCCACTGTCCTCGGTCTCTTGTCAAGTCCATTGCTCCTCTTAGTGTCAGTCCAAGTGATGTTATGTCTTCATTTATACTGTCTATCCAGCGTTTCTTATATATACATAATATATACGCAGTTTACGCACACATCAAATACACACAAACATGTAAAAATACATCAGACCTCACTGTAGCACACGTTCAGGCAAGCAAATACCTCCCCGTGCTAGTTCTGCTCCAGCTTCTGCTAGCCTGGAATAATGACGCCCGATTGCATTAGTAAACTGCAAATCAGCGTATTTATGTATCTGTCCACTAAGAAAACGCTTACTTCAACCTTAATGAAAATGATAAAATAATGATAATTTATCCATGTATCAGGTGTCCATGCCCATTACACGAGATCCTCAGGTGAATTGCGTACAGAATTTGTTCGCACTAACACCTGGCAATTTTCTTTGGTATACACTGGACCGACCAACCATATGGAATTCTCTACCAACTGTACTTAATGGTGTGCCCACTGTGCATCAGTTTCAGGAATGCAGAATACATTATTTACTTGCTATGCAGTTTGGCTGTGATTTGCATATATTACACCACTGAATCAAAGTTATGCGAATGTTTTTCACTCCATTTTCTTTTTATTTCTTTTCTGTGGCACTTACAAAAAGATTTGCGCAATGTAATGACATTCAAAGTACTAAATGTGCTTTGTTCTGGAAGATATTTAATACAGCACTGCATGTATAAAGTTAACAAAACCTCACGAACTGTGACATTGTTGAAAATTCTGTCATGAATTCTGTTATAAGAAACTAGGTGACCCTGTTAGAGGGACTTGATGTTCCTTCTGGTCTACCTTTGAATGCCTAAGTCCTAACAGCCAATTCTGCATCTATAGTATTAATTCTTTCTTTGCGTGACAGTATTATCGATTGTTATTATTGTTGACTAGAAATTCAGGTATGACATGGTTGTGACAACGGGGTCCATATTTACCACGAACACATATGATCTTATTAGGTAGAAGACTCAAAAAGCGCATATATAGTCTCACTATGCCGATCTTTATATTTTCTCATTGTTCATCAACCTGATAGTTGGTCACATGGTTGTGTAGTACACTGTACCCTCACTATGCCATGAGATTTGAGATCCATACCAGGTAATGTGTCATGGCGAGAGTTGCGTTAAACTGAAGTGGTATGTTGTGACCAACAAAATAATAAGCTAACTGTAAACGCAGGAACAAGCTTATTCACACATGCTCAGTGAAAACAAAACCCGTAGATAGGTAAAGTTAAGAGTCATTTCCAGTTCAAGATACAAAAGGTCAGGCAAACAGACAGTCAGCCTGACCTAACCTATTTCATTTAAACTGGTCTTCTCCAACAGATTACTATTTCCGACTTGATTACGTCTGTTGACTCTGGATTCACTTGAAGGGACAACCACCAACTAATACCTACTGCATTATCTAACAGAAATAATAGAACTGGATCTGAAATCATGTTCAGAGGTATCTGTTGATGGCAATAACAGAGCAAATCCCCAAAAAACTATGCAACAGCAAGTCCTCTGTAGAACAAAACACAGTGCAAGTCAACTGTTAGAACAGAGGTCTCTGTATCATCCAGCCAGAATAAACAGTAGTCTGTGCCTTATCGGTCCATAACCCAAAAAATCAGAAATCAGTCCATTACAAACAAAGGAAGCTCCTAAGTGATGTTTAATGAGAGAAGGACAGAGCCCCAATCAGAATGCATTTGGGATTCAGTGGCATTAAGCTAAAATGGAAGGCAAGGAGATTCATTACTCATAAAGAGAACATGTACAATTGTGACAACACAATTATTAAATGGACAGCTAAAAAGATGTGATTGAGTGGAGTGAATGAGCAGATTCTGGTGTGATTAACAGTGAATGTGTAACATGATTCTATGACCAAATACAAAATAAATGGAACTGATCCAAGGGAGAGATGTCTGGTTGTGCTATAGACTGTGACATGGTTATGGTCCATTGGTCAGCAAGACCTGTGGTTGGGCTTTATTCACATTCAGACAAAGAAGCTTCATGTGTGGGTGACCCGTGGGCTGGATGACCTATAGCAGTGGCTCTTCCGATTCATGCTCCTGCCACAGTTTCACAAGACGCATACATCCACCTCCGATTTTTGCCAACACATGACAATTTAAACATTTTTTTCTGTCCTTTACCGAGCGTATTGCCCATGGACAAAATGCTATCATTTTGATTCATTACATGGTTAATGGTTATGCTTTCCTCAATTTTTTCCAGTGATGTTGCTGCACTGAAAAATTTATTTTTGAAACAGATTGGCCCAACATAAAATGATTGACAAAATGTGTGATGGCTGCATATAAACTACATTATAATAAACAAATGGAAACCACAGCACATTTTCTTTGATGCAAGAAACTTCCATTCTGCATCACGTCTAATTTATTTTAAACCAAAGCATCAATATCTGAAACAAATAGCATATTTTGCAGAGGCAGTCATATGAAACATATTACATGTTAATGACAGGTGACACCATATCTGACACAATTTCTCATCAACTTGAACCAGTTTAATGCACTGGCAAGATGATTGCCCGAAAAATCCAGGTTAAAAGAACAAAATTTAATAGTTTTCTGTTATTTTTTAATGATATTTCTGTGCAAAAAAGACGGAAATAAAACCACATTCTCATACTATTAATCTGCGTAATATTATCTTAAACTGTTTTTAGGAAATAAGCCCACAGCACCTTTGATTTATTTCTGCATATCGATTTTAGTTGCAGGTGGCTTTTATGTTATTGAGCAGGCAGGACTTGTGTTTTGCTGAAAAGATGACGAGTTCTATGACATCAGATCTTACTGTATATGAATAGGAAGATTCATCAGCAACTAAATAAATTTTAAAGCACTTTAAACTACTAATTAAATGCTTCTACAGTGCCAATATCTAATGTTCAAGGCATCAACCGATGGCACACCAAACCTAAGCCACAATCAGGTCAAAATTCAGAAGATCAGTCTGTTCAGGACAGACAGCTTTATGGTGGATGAGCAATCTGAGACTGATAAGTTTTAAGTTGAGAAAGAAAAGACACTTGTAAGCAACTGAGCAAAATGAGCAGGTAAACGAGTTAACAGCAGTTTCCTTCAGTGGGGATGAACTACCACATGAGCAAAGAATACAGAAAAGATTCTTCATGCAATGAAAAGTTAATATTTGAAGTAAATTGTACAAGGACTAGGATCCAGCAGGTTGACTATTTTGACTGTGCCAATCTGCTGGATCCTAGTCTGCACCGTACGTCACTCACTCTTCCCTCACATGGTGACCACTCTCATCCATGCGCTGAGTTGTACCTGGCTTCCTGCAACTACATAAATACTGGTCTCTCTTGACTAATGTTCCAAGCTTCAGATAAATACTTAACGCTCCTGCCCTCTTTATTGGTGGTCTCCCAAGGTTTGCCTACATACTTGCCTTCATTCGGGACACTCTCCAATGGCTTCCTGTGCCCGAAAACATCCAGTTCAAAATTCTAACCCTTATGCACAACTGTTTGGTCGGTGTAGCTCCTTCATACCTCAAGACCTTCTGTACCCCGGTCTCTTCACTTCCTGGTGACTCCAATCTCTGCTCGGCTTCCAAATGCCTTCTGGTTGTTTACTCGTATGTGCACGCAACTGCATCATCTACCATCAATGAGGGGTCACAGGGAATGGTGTTATCATATACCGTGGATGTCACACCTGTCATCACTTCACACAACCAACAAATGCAACATGGTCCACAAACTCTGAACATGATGCCATCTGTCAACTTTAGATTGGAATCCATTGGTTGGCTCCACGTCTGAGTGTAGGGCCTATGTGTGAGCTCAACACTGGTGACTTTCAGTTCTTTGTGCATTGTTTTCCTTACTGATGAAATTTCTCTATTCTTAATGACATTTAACCAGGGATCGGTTGGGACTGGAACGCACCGGAACAGCGTTCCAGATCTTTTTTGACGACCAGAACACAGTACCGGTAAAAATGTCTAGATTACCATGGCACCTGAAGCCAGCGTTCCAGTTCATTTTTGCTGAGGACAGGATCGCTGCATTTAACATCATATAGGCCAGCATAGAGAACGCCTCTGATTAGTTTTCCTTGAGTAGCACCATATAAATTTTCAATTACAATGTATATGAGCTGATGAACGACCAGAAATGATCATTATTCGTGTTTTATGGCACGAAGCCAATCCAGGCATCAATTGGATCGCAGACTAACCCTTCCAGTCCCAAACTGTGCAAGTACATATCGGCACTATAAGCAATTTCGCCGAGTCTTCATTGCTCGTTTACCTACGGTTTAACAACATTTGCTTTCAGCTGACAAACATGGTACACGCCTAACTGGGTAAGGTTACTCATTAGGGGGCCGCGGCCAAATGTTACCAAATTTTACCTGATGATACCTGAGACCATAAGTATCGAAACGCGACTATTCCCAACGCTAGCTAACGATCCGGCGATTTTATACAAATTTTTGAAAATCTCTACTAACTCAATGGCTTTCGCCGTGTTTATGCATATTGTCGTGACGTACTACGCAGATCGTTCAAGTCTAGAGTGCGCACAGGTCCTTTCTCTAGCGCAATCATATGATTTATGTAGCGCAATAAGCCTGAATTTACCATTAAGCTAAAAACAAGATGCCGCTTAACGGTTCGGGGCCGCTATTCCGGGGCCGCTATTCCGGGGGTCCGCTATTCCGGGGGTCCGCTATTCCGGGGCCGCTATTCCGGACTAATGAAGACAAATATATATGTATATAATTATGTACAATTGTACATTATATGTATATAAATGCATGTATATGTATCGATTTATATATATATATATATACATGTTTGAATATGTATACATATGTTTGTATATATATATATGTACATTTTATATATTTGGATATTAGTGTATATATATATAGATATATATGTGTGCATATGTATACATACATGTGTATATGTACATATATGTTTATAATATGTAATATATACATATGTATGAAGCCTATCTATATGTATATATGTATGTATATACTATATGTATATAGATGTATGTGTGTATATGTACATGTATATATTTATGTAAATACGTATATAAATGTACTTATGTAAATATATATATATGTGTGTATATATATATGTAGATATACATATATATGTGTATATATGTATGTATAGGTATGTATAAGTAAATAAATATTTAAGCATGAATATGTGTTTAAATACCTACATACCTGTATATATACATGAATATACATATACTTACATGTAAGTATATATATATATATTTATGTATGTACATATGTATAACTACAAACATACATGTACATACATAATACATTATATATATATATGCTTACATATAACTATACAAACACATAGACACAAATACATATATATGTACACAAACATGTATACATGCACACACATATGTATTTACCTAAGTACATATATATACGTATATACATATACATGTACATATACACATACATCTATATACATATATACATACATACATACATACATACATACATACATATATACATACATACATACATACATACATACATACATACATACATACATACATACATACATACATACATATACAAATATAGATACTTACATATATGTATATACATATATATATATACACACAGATATATATATATATATATTTCATATGGTTACGTATCGATAGTCCGAAGGTTCGATAATCCGAAGATTTCATGGTAAAACATATTTGCATATGTACATGTATATGTATATGGACAGTATATGTATACATGCATGCGTGTATATGTATATATATGTTTGTATATGTCTATATATATTTGTATATATATACGTATTTATATATATGTGCATATGTATATATATATATGAATATAAGTTTGTATATATAATTTTATATATATGTATTTATATACATATTTTATATATACACATGCAATGCATGTATATATGTATTTACATATATGCATGTGTGTATTTACATAATTATATATACATTTAATTAATTATATTTTATTATATATATATGTAATTATATATATGTATATTGTATATATATTTTATGTATTTTATTATTTTATTTTAAAATAATTATTATTATAATAAAATATAAAATAATAGATTAATTATAGTTATTAATATATAATTATAATTATAATTAAATTATTAATTAATTATCATAATATTAATTAATTATTTATTATAATAACATAATTATTAAAATAATATATAATAATAATTAATATCATTAATAAATATATTAATTAATTATTTATTATAATTATAATATATAATATCAAAATATTATATTAATTAATATAATATATTAATATTATAAATATATAATATTATTTATTAATTATTTATATATAATATTAAATAATTAATATTATTATAGTTACATAATTATATAATACATAATTATTAAATTATATATAAAATAATATATATACATATAGATATATATTGTATTTTATTTATTATTATATGTATTTGAATATATATTTATGTATATAATATATATAATTATAATTATATAATTAATATTAACACTAATATTATTAATTATATTAATATTAATCATATATAATAATTAATTTGATTATATTACTATAATATATATTATTAATTATAAATTGAATTATAATATATATATATTATTTATATTAATATAATTAATTATAATCATTTAATTATATATTATATAATTTATATACATAAATATAATATATATATAATTATTATATAATAATTATTATAGAATAATATATGCGATACATATACATAAATATGTACATGTATATACATAGTAAATACATATATATGTATATACATATTCTTACATATATCCATACATAAATATATACAGTACACATATATACATATATATGTTCATATATACATAGTAAATATATATTTATGTATATACATATATATGCATATATATATATATATATCTGTATATATACATATGCAATTATGCACACACACATATATGTGTATAATATATAGATATATTATATATACATATGTACATATATATATATAAATATCATACATGTATACACAAACTTATATACATATATATATACATATGTACATAGTAATTACGTATATATATAAATATATATACGTATATATATCCATATATATACATATAATATATATACATAGCCTACGTATATATATCCATATATATATACATATATGTACATATATAGATATAAATACATATATACAAACATATATACATATACAAACATATATACATATACATGCATATACATGCATATATATATACATATACTGTACATATACATATATGACTATATGTACATATGCATATGATATGTTTTACCATGAAATCTTCGGACTATCGAACCTTCGGACTATCGAACCTTCGGACTATCGAACCTTCGGATTATCGAACCTTCGGACTATCGACCTGTTCCCATTTCATATATATCCAGAATTCCAGATGTATATACATATATAACATTTGTGCATGTATATAGATCTATGTACATATATATATATACAAACATATGTATACATATTCAAACATGTATATATATATATATATAAATCGATACATATACATGCATTTATATACATATAATGTACAATTGTACATAATTATATACATATATATTTGTCTTCATTAGTCCGGAATAGCGGCCCCCCGGAATAGCGGACCCCCGGAATAGCGGACCCCCGGAATAGCGGCCCCCGGAATAGCGGCCCCGAACCGTTAAGCGGCATCTTGTTTTTAGCTTAATGGTAAATTCAGGCTTATTGCGCTACATAAATCATATGATTGCGCTAGAGAAAGGACCTGTGCGCACTCTAGACTTGAACGATCTGCGTAGTACGTCACGACAATATGCATAAACACGGCGAAAGCCATTGAGTTAGTAGAGATTTTCAAAAATTTGTATAAAATCGCCGGATCGTTAGCTAGCGTTGGGAATAGTCGCGTTTCGATACTTATGGTCTCAGGTATCATCAGGTAAAATTTGGTAACATTTGGCCGCGGCCCCCTAATGAGTAACTCTACCCCTAACTGTGAGTACACACAACTAAAGTGTGAGGATAAACACGCATCGAAATCCTTATCATAATCTTCGTTTAGCACATCATTATTAGTCGGTGCAACGACAACTATTATCAGAAAGATACAGCCTCCGCAATCGCTCCATCAATGCAAACAAATGGAAAACTACAAACTTCTTTGCTGAAATAGATCAACTTTTTACATATTCATCCAGTTCACTTAACTATCAAATCTACGAGAATCTTCACCAAATTTTACAGACAGTTTCATTTATAAAATTGACCGGTGAATCAAAGTAAATGGGAACCAACCTCTCACAGTAAAAAGATCGCTGCAGCTGCTAATCAGAATTATTGTCGGCTCTCGAATAAGTAAAGCAGGAATCTTTTTTGCTTTGTCGGCTTTACTTCTGTTGGCTGAGGCTGGAACAAATACCAACCATAGATTATATAGTTGGATGCTACGCTAGAGCACAAACTACGTCACCTATATCCATTGCCAAGGACCTATTATACACAGCACTGGAAAGTCCTATATAACGTTCTTGTTCTAGTGTCTGAGCGATAATCGGGGTAACGAAATTTCACATCTTGTTCTCATAACAAACGCATTCAATTAATTATATTTTATGAAGGCAAATTGACGAATAATTATGTTTGCAAAATAATAAATTGCCGGTGAAGATTTAAAGCATTCTATTTAATATCAGAAACAAAATTTGAAGTGGGGCGACATCTATGTTTAAGAGTGAAAAGTATGTACGCATTATTTTCACGAGTCCGTTGCCGTCGACAGAAATTAGTTTGGCATATTACAGCTCTATCAGTTTATAGTATATTTTAGATCTATAATATACTATAATATAGTATATTATAGATCTATGTGGCTTAATTATAATTTTTCTTTGACTGAGGCTGGAACAAATATCAACCATAGATTATACCAGTGGATGCTACACTAGAACACTAAAAGTTACGTCAGCAGACAGTATATAAGTAAGTAAGTAAGCGTGTTCTTTATTAACGCAAGCAAACGCTCAGCGCTTTACATACAAAGTCGATGTATGTATGCCAATGTGATAGTCAGTATTTTACTGTGATAATTATTATTATTCTTATAATCACATGTGCAATCATAAACTCCGCTGTTCGGCAGCGTTCAAAAGAACCAAGTAAATGGAACCTTCAGCACAATGGACGACCCAGGTTAATAATATTATTATAAGATCATGTTTGGTTGCGAGTCCAAATCCAAGGTTCATTGGATTTATACTAATAAATTTTTATTTTACTAATAAAATATTATATTAAAGTAGATCCACTGTCTTGTATGCGGTCAATAATGCTTATGGTTATGGCCGCTTAATTCTATAATTCTAAGCAATATCGTTGCGCAAGCCAAATCCCACGTAATAATCGTAACCTCGAAACTTTTCGAGCGCCCATAAAGCGAAGTCGCAGGAACCAGATTATTCACAGGCCAGGGTTTAATCTAGATGTCTCTGGGGGGGTAAAGTTTCCCCAGGATCCCCCCCCCAGAAAAATTAAAGAGATGAAATTTTTGTCCCAAGAAAAATGAAAGACATGTAATTTTGTAGAATATTGTCTTGGAAAACTCTCGATACTACTACTACCCCTCGAAAATTCTTCTTGGAAAAAGTCTTGTTACTACCCCCCTCGAATATTGTTGGAAAATTGGTGTCACTACCCCTAGAAAATGCTTGGAAAACTTAACTTGTTACTACCCCCCTCGAAAATCCTTGGAAAACGCTCGATAGCCTACTACCCCCCTCGAAAATCCTTGGAAAAATTTGGTAACACTCGTCACTACCCCCGGTCGTCAACTTTTATAATAAGTTGGATACCCCCCCCCCCAGAACCCTCGATCCCCCCCCGACAGCAAGGGGACTAGATTAAACACTGTTCACAGGCGCTTAATCAAAACAAAGCCAATAGGCAAGTGGTCAAAATCCGGAGAGTCGAGCAGGCAGCCGGCTAAGGTGGGTGTTGTAGAGTTGAAACTGCGAGGTGGGTAGAGGAGGCGGAGAAAATATTGTACTTACTATTTTGTGGTTACGTCACACAATGACCCACATCAGAACTATGACCTACATTATATGATGACGTAATTCTGTGTACCATCGATGTAAATATAGATATTCATAGTAAATGTAAGATGTCTATGGTGTAAACACACAACTGCCGTATGCATATACCTGATTTGAAGCTCTGTGCAAATAAAATTATGAGCCTTCTTGTGCTTTCGTAGGTGGACGGTGTAGGCCTAGGAATAATTTTCCCACAGTTTTACGGTGAAAGTGGAGAGATTAAAATGCTTTAAAACTCATCTGTGTACATGATAATTTTCTTTTGTTCAACAACTAATTAAGTGTGCATATTGTGAGCGATTGCACGAACTTGAGCGATATCAGATTGAGCGATAGCAGAACTGCTAACAGATAGGCGTAAAATAGCTGGAGACTATAACACGTTCACAATGTTCGGACAATGTTCGGACAATGAATAATTAATAATATAAACGCACAGAAATCTCTGTGCCTGCGTGCGTCCATCTGTGCATCTGAAGCCTGTAACGCTTACGTCATTCCACGTCATCGCTATAACCGAATATAGAAGTTGTCATAGCAACGCGAGATAATGCAATACGACATGTGGAAGGGAAAGGGAGGGACGGATTTTGAAGGGAGGGAAGCAGATACGGACGGCCGGGACGGACGGCAAGGAAGTACGGGGAGGGAGGGAGGGACTGACGGCCGGAGAAAAGAGGGAGGGAGAGGGAGAAGACACGCACGATCGTCGCGAGAGGCGTGGCGGAGGGACGGACGGACGTTGAAGGGAGGGATGGAGGTACGGACGGCCGGGACGGACGGCAGAGAAGTACGGGGGAGGGAGGGAGGGACTGACGGGCGGAGAAAGGGAGGTAGGGAGGGAGGAAGGAAGGGAGAAGACGCGTACGATCGCCGCGAGAGGCGTGGTGGAGGGACGGACGGACGTTGAAGGGAAGGAAGGAGGTACGGACGGCCAGGACGGACGGCAGAGAAGTACGGGGGAGGGAGGGAGGGACTGACGGACGGAGAAAGGGAGGGAGGGAGGGAAAAGACGCGTACGATCGCCGCGAGAGGCGTGGTGGAGGGATGGACGGACGGGAGGGAAGGAAGGGAGGGAGGGGAAGGAAAGGGGAGGGAGGGGGAAAAGACTTATGTCAATCATAGCACGAGAAGACGCAACTCTTGACATTTTCAAATTGTTTTTAACCGTCTTAGGACGGGCAAACATCTAGTTAATAATATAATAGAACAGAAATCTCTTTGCATGCGTCGGAACGTACGTGGTGTAACGCTGAAGTTCTTTGTGTGACGTCACAATAATATTGTGACGTCACACAAAGAAAACGTCATAGCGACACAATATATATCTCAACAATGGAGGACGGAGAATAGCTATTATACAGGCGTTCATAGACGGAGGGTTGGAGGTAGGAAGAGAGAGGTGGAGGGCGGGAGAGGGAGTTGGAGGGGAATGAGGAGAGCAGGAGGTAAGGGAGGGATGGAAGGGGAGAGTGGTGGAACAACAGAAGCTACAACAGAATTTACAGGATCACCAAAGCAAAAAACCAGTTAAACTCAATCTCAGTTGACAGGTAAATCTGTCATAATGGCATAGCAGAACCTAAAGGATTACCAAAACAAAAACCAGTTAAACTCATTCTCAATTGACAGGTAAATCTGTCATAATGGCACAACTGAATTTACAGGATTACCAAAACAAAAACCAGTTAAACTCAATCTCAGTTGACAGATAAATCTGTCAAAGTGGCACAACAGAATTTACAGGATTACCAAAACAAAAACCAGTTAAACTCAATCTCAGTTGACAGATAAATCGGTCATAATGGTACAACAGAATTTACAGGATTACCAAAACAAAAACCAGTTAATCTCAATCTCAGTTGACAGATAAATCTGTAATAATGGCACAACAGAAGCTAAAACAGAATTTACAGGATCAACAAAGCAAAAAACCAGTTAAACTAAATCTCAGTTGACAGGTAAATCTGTCATAATGGCACAACAGAATTTACAGGATTACCAAAACAAAAACCAGTTAAACTCAATCTCAGTTGACAGATAAATCTGTCATAATGGCACAACAGAAGCTACAGCAGAACTTACAGGATCACCAAAGCAAAAAACCAGTTAAACTAAATCTCAGTTGACAGGTAAATCTGTCGTAATGGCACAACAGAAGCTACAGGATTACCAAAACAAAAACCAGTTAAACTCAATCTCAGTTGACAGGTAAATCTGTCATAATGGCATAACAGAAGCTACAGAATTAACAAAACAAAAACCAGTTAAACTCAATCTCAGTTGACAGATAAATCTGTCATAATGGCACAACAGAAGCTACAGCAGAACTTACAGGATCACCAAAGCAAAAAACCAGTTAAACTAAATCTCAGTTGACAGGTAAATCTGTCATAATGGCACAACAGAAGCTAAAGGATTACCAAAACAAAAACCAGTTAAACTCAATCTCAGTTGACAGGTAAATCTGTCATAATGGCATAAAAGAAGCTACAGGATTAACAAAACAAAAACCAGTTAAACTCAATCTCAGTTGACAGGTAAATCTGTCATAATGGCACAACAGAAGCTAAAGGATTACCAAAACAAAAACCAGTTAAACTCAATCTCAGTTGACAGGTAAATCTGTCATAATGGCATAAAAGAAGCTACAGGATTAACAAAACAAAAACCAGTTAAACTCAATCTCAGTTGACAGGTAAATCTGTCATAATGGCACAACAGAAGCTACAGGATCACCAAAGCAAAAAACCAGTTAAACTAAATCTCAGTTGACAGGTAAATCTGTCATAATGGCACAACAGAAGCTAAAGGATTACCAAAACAAAAACCAGTTAAACTCAATCTCAGTTGACAGGTAAATCTGTCATAATGGCATAAAAGAAGCTACAGGATTAACAAAACAAAAACCAGTTAAACTCAATCTCAGTTGACAGGTAAATCTGTCATAATGGCATAAAAGAAGCTACAGGATCACCAAAGCAAAAAACCAGTTAAACTAAATCTCAGTTGACAGGTAAATCTGTCGTAATGGCACAACAGAAGCTACAGGATTACCAAAACAAAAACCAGTTAAACTCAATCTCAGTTGACAGGTAAATCTGTCATAATGGCATAACAGAAGCTACAGAATTAACAAAACAAAAACCAGTTAAACTCAATCTCAGTTGACAGATAAATCTGTCATAATGGCACAACAGAAGCTAAAGGATTACCAAAACAAAAACCAGTTAAACTCAATCTCAGTTGACAGGTAAATCTGTCGTAATGGCACAACAGAAGCTACAGGATTACCAAAACAAAAACCAGTTAAACTCAATCTCAGTTGACAGGTAAATCTGTCATAATGGCATAACAGAAGCTACAGAATTAACAAAACAAAAACCAGTTAAACTCAATCTCAGTTGACAGATAAATCTGTCATAATGGCACAACAGAAGCTAAAGGATTACCAAAACAAAAACCAGTTAAACTCAATCTCAGTTGACAGGTAAATCTGTCGTAATGGCACAACAGAAGCTACAGGATTACCAAAACAAAAACCAGTTAAACTCAATCTCAGTTGACAGGTAAATCTGTCATAATGGCATAAAAGAAGCTACAGGATTAACAAAACAAAAACCAGTTAAACTCAATCTCAGTTGACAGGTAAATCTGTCATAATGGCACAACAGAAGCTAAAGGATTACCAAAACAAAAACCAGTTAAACTCAATCTCAGTTGACAGGTAAATCTGTCATAATGGCATAAAAGAAGCTACAGGATTAACAAAACAAAAACCAGTTAAACTCAATCTCAGTTGACAGGTAAATCTGTCATAATGGCACAACAGAAGCTACAGGATTACCAAAACAAAAACCAGTTAAACTCAATCTCAGTTGACAGGTAAATCTGTCATAATGGCACAACAGAAGCTACAGGATTACCAAAACAAAAACCAGTTAAACTCAATCTCAGTTGACAGGTAAATCTGTCATAATGGCACAACAGAAGCTAAAGGATTACCAAAACAAAAACCAGTTAAACTCAATCTCAGTTGACAGGTAAATCTGTCATAATGGCACAACAGAAGCTAAAGGATTACCAAAACAAAAACCAGTTAAACTCAATCTCAGTTGACAGGTAAATCTGTAATAATGGCACAACTGAATTTACAGGATTACCAAAACAAAAACCAGTTAAACTCAATCTCAGTTGACAGGTAAATCTGTAATAATGGCACAACTGAATTTACAGGATTAACAAAACAAAAACCAGTTAAACTCAATCTCAGTTGACAGGTAAATCTGTCATAATGGCACAACTGAATTTACAGGATTACCAAAACAAAAACCAGTTAAACTCAATCTCAGTTGACAGATAAATCTGTCAAAGTGGCACAACAGAATTTACAGGATTACCAAAACAAAAACCAGTTAAACTCAATCTCAGTTGACAGGTAAATCTGTCATAATGGAACAAAAGAAGCTACAGGATTACCAAAGCAAAAACCAGTTAAACTTAATCTCAGTTGACAGGTAAATCTGTCAAAGTGGCACAACAGAATTTACAGGATTACCAAAACAAAAAACCAGTTAAACTTAATCTCAGCTGACAGATATATCTGTCATAATGGCATAACAGAAGCTACAGGATTACCAAAACCAAAAACCAGTTACACTGAATCTCAGCTGACAGATAAAGATAAATCTGTCATAATGGCAACTGACTCTTTGGCAAACTCAACTGGAGCCACAGTAGAAGCCAATGCAGTGGCACATTCCACTGGAGCAATCAGGTCTTGATGTTTTTCCGTCAGAAGCACATGCGTGGCCACCAGTGGTTCAACAAAGCACAACTGAGTACACTTTTCATCTTCAGCGCGACACTCTTTGAGGCAAGACACTGGTCTGACTTTTCTCCAACATTGGCTTGACAAGAAACTGATCAAAGTTCTTCACAGCCACATGGATACCGACGTTGGATGCCTGGAATTTCTCATGGTCTGAAGCAATCCTCACATTCCAGTCAATGACAGTTGGCTCAGTATAAACAGCAGGACTGCAGTGTGCTTGGTCTGTCGTCTCCAGAGATTCTGAGGACAATGACACTCCTCCTGCATCCAGCTCAGACCAGCTGTGCCTCCTTCTTCAAAGCCTCCGTTGAATCAGCATGAAGACTTGTAGACTCTCTTCTCCAGACCAGCACATTGGTGAACTGCAAGTATAAACAATCACACAAGATTACAATTTATGTACAACTTAACATCTACATTTCCAACACATCCTACTGCTTCAAACACAAGCCATCTGCAATTTATAGCACAATCTAGTTTTATAAGAAGAAGGTGGTAACATATGGACATAGAGCTACCAAACATCATCATATCACTCCAATTCTCAAATATCTCCATTGGCTAAAAATCCCAGAGTGAATTCACTTCAAAGTACCAACTCCTTACAATACTCGCAGCCCAAGTATTTCCGTGAAAACGTCACCATCCAGGCAACCTGTTCCAGGCGATCATCCTTCTATCTCAGTCTTTATCTTTAGATTTTCCAAAATCTTGGACGCCTGCATAGTCACTCGATACGCCATTACCAATTACCCTGTTCACATCACTGTACATATAATGTAACGAATGTTGCATCAGTCTAATGTAGGATCTACAGTCTACTGAAAATAGTCGTTAAAAATTAGTCAAATCATCAAAAGACAAGTGGCCTATACACGTACATAGAAAATTATAATCAACTTCAAGTGCAAAATGTTTATTAAATTGCAGTAACCTACCAAGGTTACCAGGCTTATGGGTCCAGTAGTCCAGAAAGAGCAAAGTTATATACATTCATGCAGATTGCAGCTATCATTTATTAATTATTGTTTGGTCAGAGATGGCAGAGCAGAAATTCACTTTATGAATTAAATACCTTGTACCAAAAAGTTGTGCACAAATTCCTTCTTTATTGTTACACTGTACAAAATAATCACAACTTGCAAAACATAGACTACATAAGTGACCCAAGGAATCAAAAATGAGTCAAATGTAGAAAATGTTAGAATATGAGTATTTTACATATTCTTAAAAGCCACATTTTTTGCTTTAAAATGACAACAAATTTTGGTTCTACCTTACTTTTTGACAAAGTTACAAATGATTATGTGTCCAGTTTTTGGATTTTTTTATTGATTTTAATATATATCACAAAAACTAAAAAAACTATACCCTGTACAAAATCCTGAAAATACACACTAAAACAATGGATTTCATAAAATGTGAGATATCAGAAATGTAAAAAAGAAATTTTTTCACCCATTTTCATTAAAATTTGAAATTGAGCAAATGACTTCTAGTCATATTTTGCTGTTTACCTAGCAATGTAAATTGCCGACATCCGACTCATTTTGATTCCCTGGGTCACAATCATTTGGCTGCATGAACATTATACGATTCTAATGTATCATAAACTGTGAACATGAACAGCGTGCCATAGTGCAAATGCTGTGTAAGAGTCATCATGCTTATCATCTCAATCAATCAATCAATCAATCAATCAATATTCATTTATTCAGTAGAGACAAGATGATGCACATACTTCTACTTATTTCCACAGGTTTGTTAAACTAAATTAAGACCACAGAGCGCATGACCACTTACCATCCACTGCAAGGGTTCTTTTCCAGATGAACACCTCCAGACCTCGCAACCTTCACACGCCATTTCTTCAATCGGCCACAGCCGACTCAGACTCCATACAAACATTGCCTCCTTCGACAACTTTCCCAACCGTCTTACGTCTCTGGGCGAAAAGACTTCGACGTTCTCTCTAAACAAATGCAACCACACAGATTAATAAACCTGTAAGTCTATCTCTGCAGCGGTCATTAACAAAAAGCATGGAATAGACACACTGGAAAGTTCACTTTTAAATAATTAATTTCAGTGTGAATCATTCAGATTTTATTTTAGTTACAATTACAGTTATAGTTAACAGCATTTCGTTTTAGTTATAGTTACAGTTATAGTAAGTATTATTTTTAGTTATTATTATAGTTACTGGATTTTTATTTTAGTTGCTACTTAGTTACAATAAAGCTAAGTGAAACTGCCTACAGACACAGCAGCTGAGCATATTCAGACGTGTTGCACAATCTGCTTAGAGCTTCGAAAGGTTTTGAAGAATGGGTGCATTTAGCTTCATGAATAGACTTAACGTAGACACTAAAAATTTATCAATTCTGATGATGAGGGTCAGCCATTCCAGATCTCGAGTGATCTGCTAGACTGCTACCCTGTTTTGAATTATTGTTTTCACTTTGAAAAGTAAAGAATAAATAAACCTTAGGATAATTATATAAGATGCACAGATGCTCAATCTCTTAAATGTATTATTCCTCAGTCTCGTAATATAAAATATTGCATCAGCAGCACAGCTATTTTAAACACTCTTATTAAATACATGACACAGAGAAATATTTCTATACAATGACATCTATAAACAAAGAGAGACATTGTAAAGCCCGTAAAAATCACCAAACACATTGAAAACCACAGCCATTGGCACAGCTGAGTTTGTTAATTTGACTGCACACTAATATCTCCCCAGTTTTGATTGCCTTCGCGAGCTCCCTTCTATTATAGATCTACACCTCTTCCGATCACTCTCTGTAGGTGAATGGTGATACTTGAGATGACTGAGTAGGCCTAATGAGTAGATTAGTCGTGTTTTACCTGCTATGAGCCGGCCACATAACTTTCCCTCACTAAAACCAACAACGCTGATGACACGAACTTTAATTTGTGACTGTTTCGTTCTCCAAATGACTCCAGACAGCATTCTCAACCTTGCGGCCGTTCAACGTCTTAAATTAGCAGTGGCGGATCCAAGGGGGGGCGACGGGGGCGATCCCCCCCAATTGTCCATAAAAAGTAAAAAGATCGAGCCGACGCTGTTATCCGACCACAACAACTATCTAAAGACTACTGTAATTCCAACACTGACACTCACACTGACACTCACGACCATAAAAACTGACCCTAACCGACCCTCACCGGCCTCATTCGGGCACGCATCCATAATCCATCCTACCCAACTTAAGCGGCAAGTCTCCGCCTATGCACGAAATTGCAGACTTCTTTGACTTTGGGTCCATACTCCATAGTCGTCTAAATCATAGAAGCCTTTGAGCAAATGCTCCATCGAACTATAGGCTATGGCCTAGCCGCCTATGGTTGGTTGAGAAATTTTAAGTGTTAATTGCTAAAGTTATTGTGGGATCGAATTATTATTACCATATTATTTTCACATTTCTATGCATGACTTAAGTACATGGTATGCATATTAACGAGAAGAAAAATTTGTTAGGGGACCTAAATCAAGTGTCCAAAACAGGCTCCAATTGGCAGTAAATACTCTACAAAGCGTTGTCGAAAGTGTCAGGGCCCAAAGACTTCGGGGGACAGATGCCCCTTTTTGGGCCCTGCCACTTTCGGGGTCAACTCGGCGCCTATGTACGTCGAATCGTCGTCGATGGCATAAATAAAAAGAGAATAGACCGCGAAATTAAAGAGAACGGTTTTTGGCGGTCCTCATGGTTCTTCGCAAATCGGTCACGAATGTGCGAAGATAGACTAACTGGTTTAGCTTTGATGACAATTCATCGAGAAATTGTTATGGATATTGACAATATCATTGATCGGTATGCGCGAAGCAGAAAGCGTTTAATGGAATTTGTTGTCTAAATTACTGTTCAACAGTAGCCTATATGAGAATTGTACGTTGTTTTGATATTCAAAGGGTAGTTCAGTACTTCAGTTTGGTCTGAAACTAATGATTTGTTATTTTGACCAGTGCAGTATAAGTGTGTTGATGGACTAATTGTCAGACATATTGATTAAAGGTTTTTTATGTGAAATAATGTGGCTTAATGCACGTAATTTACTTTTGAACCGTATTATGTTCAATTTTTCATACATTTATATGATTGAATAATCCCCGAAATATATTGCCAAAAACAGGCCTCCTTTGATCTCAAATGCTGCAAAATGCGTTTGCGTCTGGGGCTCCAGACCCCGCTGGGGGAGCTTACGACGCTCCCCCAAACCCCCTAATCGTAAGGGGGCGCCTTCGGCGCGAGCAACTCTCCACTCAAGGCGAATTCGCCCCCCCAAAATAATAGCCTAGATCCGCCACTGTAAATTAGAGACATTTTGACAACAAAATTAGGCCTACTATGACTACTAATTTGCGAATTTGCACTAGTCAACGTCAGTCGCAATCACTATAGAAACGTTATTTTAGTTATAGTTAATGATTTTTCTAGTTACAGTTAGGCTATAGTTACGTTAACGAAATCATTTTATTTTCGTTAACGAACATTTTCGTTACCGAGAACTATAGCCTACTTACTGGTTCATTTTAATAAAACTGGCTTTATCAAGTTTCGAATAGAACATTGCGTTGATGACTTAGCCTACGGGCGAGGTTCGTTATTTGCAAGCAAGAACGATGGAAGTTAATTCGATATAAAAATGGAGATTACTGTTTATTTCAGCTCATCTTTTTGTCCCTGAGCAAGGCGAGGGTCCGGCTGGGAACGAGTCCCCAGACAGGACAGAAGAGAACGAAGCATCTCGTCGAAAAATTAAAAGAAATGTACTCAATCACAAACTTTCCAGACGCAGCCAAGAGCATGACTGAGGATTTGGGACGTTAAAGACAATGGGCTGGCGATTATTTGATGACGTCGACCATTATTAGACGTCATCAAGAATGATTCGCTCATATTTGCGCCCACCGCTTTGTACATGGAGGCGTACATGTTTGTAGGCTCAAATCCCATGCAGCCATGTTCAAGGAACTCAATTAAGCGGGGCGAAGCGTAGGGCCTACCACTTGTAGCAATCTTTTGACCCTGCTGAGTGCAATATGTTGGTCTATTAAAGGAAATGGCTGTCAGATGTCGGATACCTAGGCCTAGGCCTATCGTTGAGAAAGTACTTTAAAGGGAAGTTAGAAGGTAAACGGGGAAATGTATACCCATAGCTTAATTTCGGATGCAATAATGCTAGGCCACAGGTAGGCCTAAGTGGGTCCAAAGCGCTGACGTCTATTAACACTACTATTAAGTTAACAGAGATCACTGGTCTAAAGTGGTTTAGTAGGCCTAATCGAAATCGGCGTAGGTCGTTTTTGAAGTGGTTCATGCGTTCACGGCGCACACATCTAAGTCACCTGTATTAATAAATAGTCCTACCTCTGGTCAGAGTCGTCACAGGTGGCGCTTCGGTTTTATCAGAAAAGCGTTTCAGATCGGTCGCTGTCTGGACTTTGAGCGTCTCTGTCTGTAGTCCGTCCGTCCGTTCGGCCACTGAAAGTTGTTCGGCCTTTCGTCGTTGCCAGAAGATTTGGACAACTTTGTAGAGGTACGTTTAGAATAGTTGTTTAACCCTTCAAAATGCATGACTTCTAAATAGTTTCTGTGCGCGGAGCATGTAAGGATTTTTATGATTGTTATTAACGTAGGCTATAAGTCCTATAGGCCCCTACACGTTTATACACCATGTAGGCAGAAAGTAGGCCTACAACAAAAATTAAGTACAGACAAATTAATGGCAAAAATGGCGTACATGTATGAGATGATCACTTCTGTGATCTAACGTAGGTATATCAATACCATACTCATCACAAAGTGGTACAAGTTCCATATTGTAACTATATCCATTGCCACAAAAACTGAGGACATTCTAAACTCCATACAACAATCAACCAAAAAAGTGTAGTTTACGCAGGTGTAGGCCTAGTATAGGCCTATGAACGAGGTCCATACGACCAGAACAGAATTGAATGTCTTTAACAGATTCCCATTTATGCATGTTAAATATCTTTCTGTATGCATTATTCCAACACACATTCAACTAATGCATCTGGGCTGTTGGTAAGTTAATAGCCTCTAAGCCTAGGAATGAGCTAACAGGGATAAGACAGAAGATCTATCCATCTCAGTTTCACATGCTCAGAAACATATTTTGAATGGCAACATATGGCGTTAGCACGATCATAAAATTTTTTTATTGCAACAGACACATGAATTTTAAACTTTTTACAGGAGATAGTGTAGCCTATGATCCAAGATGTTTCAATTCATTCATCCATTTGATAGATTCTGATCCAAGGACCATATCACAGTATTGGTTATTACAAGAAAGACTGGCATTTATATTTATTGGCATTCAATGTTGCATCAAGTTCTGCACCTTTCTTAACACACATTTCAATAATTTCTTGGAGTCTACCCACTGAGGCAGATGGCAATATAATGTCGTCTGCATAAACAATGTACCCTATATAGTTTTGACTGATGTGGCAGCCAATGTCTGAGATTTCCAGAGCATTTATAATCACATCCATAAAAACGTATAAAAGAAGATCAGAAAGAGAATACTGCTCAGCATTTATAATTCAAATTTTTTAATGGAAACTGCATATTAAGTGGTGTGTTAGTATTAAACGACTAGAATGAGGTACGAATTATCAGGACAAAACTGTCCATTTCTGTAGGCTTAACTTTATTTGAGTTCATGTTACATTGTAATGTACTGAATGTAAATGGCTGAAATTTCTCTGTGATGCACAAACTAGCATCATGGAAACTGGTATATACTGGCCGGCGTTTTTAGTCAAGTTGTTGGGTCAGTTCATTTCTATGCCATCGTCCAATCCAGAGGGGTCATACAGAGAAAAGGTAAATTTCACCACATGACAGAGAGCATGATGTGCTGTGGCAATGCGCTGTTATAGTGTAGAGCAACAGGAAATAGATAATTCAGCTTATGTATAGTTCAGATGTATGCAATAGCCTGGCTAATTAGCGTGTGGGACTGTAAACTGTGAGACCCAAGGTTAAAATCCGTTCTATAACAGAAATAAGATTCAAGATTTCTACTCCATCTGCAACCATTGGAAAACTGAAATATATGAACATAACTGTACACTGTCAGAAGATCATGCAATGAAGGAGAAGACTGGCCACCTGTTAGCTGAGGCTGAGGCTGAGAAATTAAGTTTCTGACGGTTCATACCATGCAGTGCCAGCTATACAGTTTCAGCAGGTTGCATCGGAGTCATGAGAGTTATTCGGCAGGTTGAAGAAATGAATGTTTGAGTTTGACGCATCAAGCAAAGAATACTTAAGCATTTCAGTTTTTACATAGACTTCTATTGAATTTGACATACTAGCTAAAACCTAAAAAAGTCGTTTAGATATAATAATAATTGCACTATGAGACAGATGTTGATGCTTTAAATGTAAAGAAGATATTAAATATTCAAAAGAATTTTACACAGCAATAGGTTGTAAGTAGGCAGGGCATAAGGCAGGTCAAGAGTAAAATAGGCAGAGCAAATGACCTGCCTATTTTACCTGCCCACGGTAGCGCCGCCACTGATACCATGGCTACTTTTCAGCATTAGTTCAACTGACTGCTCATCTTCTGCTTAAGGAATGTCAGTCAGGTAGGTCTACAGTGGGCCTTTCAGTGTTTCCGTTAGAGTTCAAAAAGAGGACCTATTTACGCCCTGCCCTAGAATTTTTTGGACGAAGCTCATGTATTTCGGCTTTGACACCAAAAATTTGGACGTGTCTAGATGAAAACCAGTTTAACTGTTAGTAATTTTCAGGGATGGGCAGTAGTAAACTATATACTGTAGTTAACAACTACAGTAAAGCATTTAAAGAGTAGTTAACTACTTTTTCAGAAGTACGGTATTTGTAACTAAACGTTTAACTACAAACGTAAACTTGCAGTAACTACTTTTCTCTAGCTACTGTTTCTGCAAGAGAGTTGAAACTTTTCAGTTACATACTTACCAACTAGTGTCTCCAACTTTTTCTGTCCAAAGTATTTTCCTGTTAACATTGCTTCTATAGGTCGTATTTCAGGTTATGGAATAGTTGTGTATTAGTCACAATGAGTAGTTAAATAATTCATAGATGTTACAAAGATGAGGCTAAAAAAGTGAAACTGGAGTTGAAAAAATGTACATTTTGTTTGCATTTACTGCTCCAAGAAATTTCTGGAAGTCAATCAAGCTCCTCCAAAATACTGCTTCAAGTCATCATGACATTCATTAAGCAAACACTGTGACATATACTACTGACTTGGTAACAAAGAGATAGTGATAGTGGTATGTGTAATATATTGTGTATTCAGCATATTGTTTTTTATATGTTTTCTCATTGTGGTTTTCAATGTCAGACATTTATTAGCTGCAAAATACAATGTTGAACATTTCTTTAAGAATTATTTGCCTGCTGATGTGTTTCAAGATTAATCATTTATGTGCTTCAGATGCAAGATTGCAACTTCACAAAACTTTCTGTGCAGGCCGTAGGTGCAAAATTGCAGCATTATGTAATTATGCTCTTGCTAAAGTTAGGGAACCAGTATTCATATTCACAATATTGGTGAATGGTGATTATCAGTCTGTAATATATTCTCTGGGAACAATAAAAAGATTGATTGATTGATTGATTGATTGATTGATTGATTGATTGATTGATTGATTGATTGATTTAGAGGCACCTGTGCTGTATTCAGAGATGACCACACTGGGAGCTAGTGTTTGAGCTGAACAGCTATTCATCACTGTCACTGACAGCTTCAAAACATATGTATACAAAATTAATCTTTGAGGTAAACACCTCACTGATTTAACCACCAGCTCCACCTTTCAAGACTGCACCTTAATGCATTTGGAACTGGAACCGAAATTCTTATTATTTCTCTGGAATTTGATACCATTTTTACTTAAATTAATAAATAATAACTCATCGCTTATTGCAGGAGGAGAATTAGATCCCCTGCGAAGCATTACACTTTCATCAACATTACACACTCATCTTCCCTCTTGTGGTGAGTGGGTTGACTTGTCTTTAGAAAAGTCAAAACCCATCCCTGGTTTATAGAATGTACTAATGCATAGTGTGAAATTGACTTAGGGAAGCTAAGCCTATATTAATAATTATCACTGCATGAAGAAGAAGAATAAGAAGAGCAGTCCCTTAAGCTAGCCCTGAAGTGTTAGCGACTTCATTTTCTTAGCCTCCGCATATGAGGGTGGGTGGCCAATCCTCTCCCTCACCATCTCATCTTCCCACCAACAGTGTACGGTCGGTGTACTCATTATAGCTGAGTTGGCTAGGGGGTGCTGGTGGAACATAAATCTTGAATCTCTGCCCTGGCGAACTGTATTAGAAATGTTTCACTTTTTATACCATGTTGCCTGGCAACTTATGAACGCCCATCCTTTGTATGAGACTGTTTTCACTGATGCTTATCACCTCGTATTAGGTCATGTGGTTTCCTGTCCCACATTTAACCTTAGTCAAGCAGACATATATTGTTTAGCATCAATTATTTATGGTCTGTTGGTTATTCGACCTTGAAATGCTTAACTGAGAATTAAGAGGCACAATGCTATATCCAGTATCTTGAGCTAAGTAGTCGATATCTGTAATGTTTGGAGTTGATATGTGGATTATACAGCTGCGTGGAATTGATTAGCATACAATCGAGACTTTATTTTCAAGGCAGAGCTTGCATCTCTTTCGTTTGATGCTTATCATGATTGCACGAAGCTTTCATCTTCCTATACATATAAGTAAATAAATATGTCAGAGAGCTATGCAGATTAGGTTAGCAGCTTAACACTTTAACGATGAGCTGCTTTGGTTTCCCAGTCACTGTTAGTACACTCTGGTCGTTAATGTGTTAATACACATTTATTATGTACTTTTGTAAGAAGCACTCTGCTGGTTTTGCTGGAAATGCTGTCTTGCAAAAATGATTCAATAAAGTGAAAATATTTCATACTATTTAATGATTTCGCTGTGAAATTTTAAATGAAATGCCAGGTCTGAAACACAGGACTTGCTGGTGAAAGTCATCTTGTGACAGGCACAGGATTCAGATTGCTTTCAATTTTCAACACCTACAGAACATTCATGCTGTTAACGTGTCAACAATATTCCTCAAGTAGAACAATCTTTGAATTGGCTAAGAATCTGAGTCGTAGGTTGCCTGTTAACATCTTAGTCTTACAATCTGACCTCTTAATGATGCACTGCAAGATACATATATATGAGGCTGTTGTGTGTTGGACCCCACAGTGACTGACAATTTCCACAACAAGTGTATAAATGATCCCTTGTAGACCAGTATCTAATATTTATGATGAGCCATTGTAATAGCTTAGCCGCCTTAGTGCATGAGACTCCTTGCAATGAAGGCACCAAGTTATTATTGTTATAATTATATTCAGAACAACTGGAAGGTCCGAGTCAGGCATCTTATTGTCTATAATTATATTACTATTGTGCTAAGTTTGGCAGTGAAAGACAATATACATTAAATTAAAAGGGGAATGACATCAATCAAATAGAGACGCCAATCAGCTGATAGATCTTGAAATGATAATTAATTGATCAGTTCAATTCATAAGAACAATAATCCTATTCTGCTTATACAGCACTAATATAATACTTCATTGAAAATATAGGTGTAGTGTTGCTTCAGTAATACAGTTTTGTTATGCTTTATGATGAAATCTGATACAGACAAGTAACATGCCTTTAACGTGACAGACCACTAGTTACATTTGCATGATTTTATTCATTGCAACATCTTTGTATTGTACATTGATTCATTCAAACACATCATCTTTGGTTTAAAAATTAGACTAATTCTTAAAAAGTGGTGATCTCCGATCTATTATTAAGAGTGTAAATGCATTGAATATTTCGAAGTAATTAGCTGCTCTGACGTATGAACTGTGTTGGTGTATCAGTCATGATATAAATATATCCATTGATACGACGACTGGTATGGTCTCCACCAAAAGAGATAAATCATGCTGAACAGGTTTTGTCTGATCGAGAGCTATGTAATCTCTGATTCAGCTCAATGGCTGATCTTATAAGCTTGACTTAATCTTGATTTTCTGTCCTACTGGGAACACTGCGTGACCTTTCAAGTCTTTCTTGATGAGCCGAGTTTAGTGACTTGGCCGCCACTTGTTAATTGCACTAGAACCTTTAGCCTCTTCATTCCAGCTTTGAATTTGGCCTTTTCTATGTACAAAGTGCTTGGCCTTCTTATTCGGCCTATTTTGGTCTGGTTGAAGGGCACATTTCATATCAGCCATCTTACACTGCCTGTATTGTATTTCAATTCTGGGAAAGGATAGAATGCAGTGAACTGAATTCGCAAATCATTCACTTAGACATAGTTTAATTCAGGGCTGAAGAAGCTCATTTTACATGTACCATGGAAGTTCTCAGCACGGGATTGAAGTTCAGTAGGACTGCTGAGTTGAGCTTCCTCAGAGGAACTCAGTAGTCCAACTGATACTAGAGAACAACTAGTTCTTCCATGTACAAATGATGCTGATTTGGCTGGAGAAGATCTCCAT
This sequence comes from Aporrectodea caliginosa, assembly GCA_020284085.1. Taxonomy (NCBI): domain Eukaryota; kingdom Metazoa; phylum Annelida; class Clitellata; order Crassiclitellata; family Lumbricidae; genus Aporrectodea; species Aporrectodea caliginosa. The sequence goes on from JACEVL010000322.1 coordinate 863,641, forward strand.
TTACAGTCTTGTGCAGAGATGTAGAGATCAATGAACAACTCCACCAAATCCGTAGTTGACAGTTTATACATATTCATAGTCCATGGTAATGGTAATGGTAGTGATAATTACAAATTTATATAGCTCCACTTCAAAGAGAGACTCATCAAAGGTGCTCCCGACCTAACACAATAAAACCATGATCAAACAAAATGGTCTTCAAGCTTTTGCGGAAAATCTGGAATGTGCTGAAGATGAAGAAAGGCACCAATCCAACTGAAGCACTCACAGGACATACCGGTCATTCAAAAGTTAACAGTTGAGTGCAACTCGTCCAGTTTCCTCTTGCTCCTAGATCTTTGTTGTCTGACAGATTTATGGAGAACTGACCAACAAAAAACTGTCTGAAATGGGTAAACAGCATATGCCTTGAAGTTCAGCATTGTTCAAACTGCTAAATCTATTGGCATTGATATATAAATATATGTTATGAGTTATGACTATAATGTCATTTCGTTATTACAGAGTCTGTATCTTTTACCAGGTTTTGGCTTTCAACTGTAGCTGGTTAAAATTCAACAGGAAGAATGCCAAAAACGGTTTGTAAATTTTTTTATTCACTTTAGCATTAATTTATTGTCAGAAGTGCTGTGACTTTTTAAACTACATTAGCATCTGTTATGTAGGTGATACAGAGGCAGTAAAGGAGATTGGCAGCTTTAGCTAATACCTTACGACATATAATTTAGTCAACAGAAATTCAAAATACACTTGCACTGTCTTGTTCTTTGATACACTGAAGTCCAAAATGTCTTCCGCAAAGCATGAAAAAATAAATGAAAAATAAAGCAGAGGAACTGAAGAGATAAGAATTGATCAGTCAAAATCAGAATACCTGGAAATGGTCTAATTTATTGAAGCCTACCTTCATGTGCACGATGAGTTGAAAACCAGGAACTATAAATGACTTAATTCTAATGTAATTGTTGGTTTGAAAATACTAGATCAAAGGAGAATCACAGCAGTTTTAAATTACAAGTTACAAATTGAAACTGAGAATAATGTCAAAATAAGATGCCAAAGAACATGTGAGATTTGAAAGCTTCGATATTCAAGGTTTCCACTAGGTGGAACTGTGATATGCGGTGCAGTGGTTAAATGGCTCATCCAAACTTTCGCAAATGTAAACCGTAAGCCTGTCTTGTAAATCTATAACCAATACTCAATTTCACCATTTGTAAAACACATAAACCATATGAAACATGAAGTGTATTGTCCATTTATTGTAACATAGTATAGTTACTAAAAAGAATTAAGTGTTATAAAAGACTAGGCTTAGAAGAAACTTTGGAACATCTGACTTGAGTGACGGATCTCTCTGTTTAGGTGACAGTCTCATTTTGTAGGCGGTGGATCTCTTAGTTCAGATGGTTGATCTCGGGTTCCAGATCTGAGATCCGGTGGGATCTTGATAAATTTAACAGCTGCTGCAAAATGTAAAGTAATGTGATGTAATCTAAGCTAATCTAATGACTTCTATAGAACAGTTATAATATCCAAGACATCAGTCAATGATTGCATCAAGTGAAATAACAATCAAAGTTGGGTTAGCCAGATTGGAATCAGAGAAACCAGAGGCTAGTCTTAAGTGTAGACTTTAATCACTTCAAAGCATTGAGAGAACAATCTGAACTGGGTAATGAATTCCAGAGCTTTGGACCAGCTGATGTATTATACTATATTATATATCATATATTCTTTTATTGTGTTAACAACAGACATAACGCTGTAGGTGTACAAAGAAAAGCTAGATAGTATATTATAATATAATATAAAGTAATAGCTTAGTAAGAGTTAAGGAATAACATTCGAGATATAAAGTTTTGTGAGTCTTTGTCAGGAAGGTTACAGTTATGTGGTCTGACCCTGCGAAAATAGGGGTAAAATGTTGGTTGGGGAAAAGGCATCTGAGTGAGTAATTCTCATTTAATAGAACAGCTTTGAATAGCGAAGTGTCTGTTTCATTAGCAAAAACTTTCACAGAAGGGGAATCTATGTGAGTAAATCCAGAGCGTTTTGGTCTTATAACCTCAAATGCATTGTACAACTGTATATTCCTTTTCTGAATTGCCAGTAAAACAAGCTTGTTCGAGAAGGTTCGACACTTAGGTAAAATCAAGCTTGTGTAGCTAGTTGTCAGTACAAACATTTGTCATCTCCAGGAGAAGTTTTAAGTGCTTTGGACTCTATTGTTATATCTCGAAGCAAACATTAAGAATGCTGAGGAGTTCAATGTACAAGTTGTGATTGCTTCACGTCACTTCTTATGCGGCACCTTAAGCTACTTGGAAATAGCATGATCTACAGTTTGGAAAACTATGTGTGTTGCATGTGTGTGTGTATGTGTGGAAGTGGCAGGGTAGGCTGCTGATGGAAAAACTGCCTGATGGATTCGTAGCAGGGATTGAGAATGAAGGTGGAAACTAGAAAACAGAGTAGTAAAATAGACAAATTTACGAGAGACAGATACAGAGAGACAGATACAGAGAGAGGGAGAGGGAAGGAGAGAGAGAGAGAGAGCAAGAAGGAAACAGAGAAACAGACAGAGACAGACAGTGAGACATAAAGAGACAGAGAGACAGAGACTGAGAGAGAACTCAGTTTGGTAGAAGAGCATCAGATGTAAAACCACATTAAAAGAAACCGAAAGAATTATGAAATGGAATAACAGGCAAGAACAAATGAAATAATTGGGAGTGGTGTGTAATAATAAGTGGGCTTTCTAGGAGCATGGGGGGATCTGGAGCCACTCTGATCATAGCTCTTTCCATTCCAGCTTAGAAAGAGAGTGCAAAGAGGGAAGGAGCAGATATGCAAGGGTGGATGGGAGAAGAGGAGGAGGAGGAGCACTATTGGCCATATCCTCTACCCCTAATCTGAGATGGGCAGGACCTTGGCAGGTGTGGCACTGTGGCTGTCACTAGATCTACTAGTGCCTGAGAGGGGGCTTAGTCCAACTTGCATAAGTTAGAGCAATGATGTTTGATGTAGATGCTTATGAATAGTAGTCAGGCCTGAATTAAGTGGGTGCTAAGGGTGCTGCAGCACCCGGGCCTGCAGTTTTGAGGGCCCCACATTTTATAAATATGTGCATGGTGGACTTGTGGTCGTCAGAGGGGGGCCTTTTGAAGGTAATCACAGCACCCGCATTAATGCTAGTGCGGGCGCACTAGCATTAATGCGGCCCTGATAGTAGTTATCCATCAAACCTGAAATCAGAGACATCTTCAGAGACAGAAATTCGTCTGTGGTGCAGTATGTGTGGCATGGTGGCTGATTGGTATTAGCCATCAAGCGAAGTCTGTCTTATTGTTGGATCACTTTGTTTCGTTTATATCTCAGCTAACAGAGCTTGGTCCCCATGACCAAACCTCTGAGAACTAGTGCTGAAAGTATAAGGAATGAGCAACAGCACACAACCTGCACCCACGGCCTCACAACTTTTCCCTCCCTGACACGGATACTGCAAACTTTATATCATACATGATGTATAGAAACGTGTACTGGTCTTGCCCCATATCATGTACAGTTTCACCATCTGTGTTAATGTAACGAGCAGCGTTTTGCCTGCTCGAGTTATTGAAGAAGAATAAGCGAAGATACAAAAGCACGAATCAGTACCTTACTGTATAAATCGACTAAGTTGCTTATAATTATTCCACAAATTATGAAACAAACTCTGACCAGTATCATGTGGTTGGGAACAAACTTCCTTCTTGTAGTGTTTACTAAAACCCGATGCTATTGACCTAAGATTAATAAATCACATTGACAGTATTAGTGATATTTGACCTGGTTGGTACTAGTGTACAAAATTTATTAGGACATCAAGAGCACTCAGTATGTTTTCATATTGCACACAGTTGCATATTTTGAATGCAGCATTCAATGAAGTTGTTATATGGGTAGTATGTATTTTAATTGGTACTATAGAATGTGTTCATTACCGTGCTTTGTACCATACATCAACCAGTATACGACCTTTAATTAAAGCAGTTTTGCATAGATTTAAGAAGTCAGAGTGGGCTGAGTAGGAACATTATGCAAATTACTGATCAGACATGTACATGTATATTGTAAATCTGAGTATGAATGTGTGAATTGTGATTGCAGTGCATGTGCTTGTTTTCTTCAATGTTGTTCAGGTTAATGTACATGTTTCGACGGCCGATGCCGAGCTGGAATTTGCCATTCAGGCAAGCACTACTGGAAAACAACTTTTTGACCAGGTATGAACTGTGTGTGGTGGGTGAAATTGTGCTGCTTTGTGATTAGATTAAATGCATTGTTTATTCAGTTCCTATGCGAAGCTGTGAACCTGCACATTTATTGCACTGACTTCTGTTAAATGGACATGTGCAGGTTCACAACGTCTATCACCTGCGTCAGATTCGCACAATACGTCGCTCGCTTACGACTAAAGCTGCCACAACTCGGATGCGTGCTTTCATATGCTTCAGAGTTGATTATGGAAATGCCATTTACACAGGCCTGACATCATTCAGCTGCAATCTGTTTTAAATGCTGCTGCTCCTCACCTGATAGGTGGCATACCTAGGTTTGGGCATATATCAGAATTCATGTGGGATGAACTGCACTGGTTACCTATGCAAAAGCGCATTGAGTTTAGGATCTTGGTGCTTATGCATAATTGCCTAGCAGGTTGTGCTACTTCTTAGCTCAAGGATCTTTATGTTTCAGTACCTTTCTTCCCCAGTCGCAGATTTCTCTGTCATGGTTTGGGCATGTAGTAAGAATGACGAAAAGATATTGTCAGCAAGGGCATTATATTGCCACGTGGAGGGAACATGGAGTCGAAGATGACAGACAAAGACATGGATGGAAAACGTGAGACAAGATCTTAAAGAACAGGACATGGACACGAGAACGGCCCTAGATGCCATCAGAGACAGAAAGAAATGAAGCCATCTTGTACAAACCTCATCATTGGCACACACCTGACAGAAGAGAGAAGAAGAAGATGAAGACCTTGTAGACTCATTTTAGTGGCGAATGTATTAGTTTGTGGTAAGAGTGCTCATGTTCTCTATTGTCTGTAGGTGACACGAACAATTGGCCTAAGGGAGACATGGTACTTTGGACTTCAGTACACTGACACCTATGGCCTACTCGGATGGCTAGAGTTGAAGAAGAAGGTATTGTTTCGTATGAATTCAAATCAGATCGAAGTAAATATTTAATTTTAAGAGGATTGTTTGAATGAATAATTTATGAAGCGATTGGCTGATCAATTGGTTGCTCTAAGATCACAGATTCGAAAGTTTGATGTTGACAGATGGTTTCATTGGTTGACCTATGACCTGATAGTTAATTTGACTGAAGAGACATTAGTAAAGGGACAATAGGGTCAATAGTAAAGAGACAAAAGGGACAATAACGGGACTAAGGGGACAATAGTAAGGGACCAGAGGGACAATAGTAAAGGGACAAAAGGGGAAGAGTAAAGGGTTAAAAGGGACAACAATGAAAGGGGAAAATAGTAACAGAAAGGGACAAAAGTAAAGTGACTAAAGGGTCAAAAAGGGTCAATAGTAAATGCAGCAGGCTATAGCATTTAATAGAAGTTTTATAAATGGTATTTGTTGTACTTTTCATGCAGGTGCAAAGCCAGGATGTGAAGAAGGAAACACCTCTGAAATTCAAGCTTAAAGTGAAGTATTATCCAGAGGACGCTGGTGAAGAACTGATTCAAGAGATCACACGTGTTAGTTTTGCATTCATTTCGTATCAAGTATCCCTAGTTTTTCAGAATACAAATAGAGTATTACAGATTTCCCTATGAATTGCTGAGGTCTTGTAGTTAGATGATTCTGTTCCATTTGGTGACCAGTTTAAGTCAGAGGTCTCCAAAGTTTTCCAGCGGGGGGCCACATTGCTGACTTTCTAAAGCTCCACGGGCCAAAACTCAGAAAAAAACCGCGAATTAATACCTTTAAACAAACTATTTATTCCTGAGGTCTGATGCAGTGCAGAATTTCAATGCAGATATCAATAACAATTAAGATGGTTTCTTGTTAGTCCTGATTAGTGTCCTATATCTACAAACAGCGCCATGGATTTTGGCAATATGCATGTCATGAGAGTACAGCGGCGTTAAAATTTTCAATTTTATCCAATTTCGTTTGTTTCTTCAAGGAGAGTTCCGCGGGCCAGATTAAAGGCCTTAGCGGCCGGATGTGGCCCGCGGGCCGTACTTTGGAGACCTCTGGTTTAAGTCATCACTGCATTTATTTAAGATCAACTGTCATGGCAGACATTATAAACTTGTAGATTTGATACCCTCACCAGGTGCGGTTTCCTGGGTTACTGGGTAGGATGCTATACAGCTAGGCTACTGCATTGTTAGTAAACTTTTTTTACTAACTTTCTGCTACTATTCGATTACTTTGTATGCAAAGCACCGTGTGTTTGCCAGCATTTAATAAAGAACACACTTACTTACTTATGTTCAAGTACATGATCTAGCATGGGTAGGAAGTTTAGATAAGATAGGTTCCTATGACAGTTGCTGTTCTTTTTGGGTGCGTTGGAGTCGGGAGTGCCTCTGAGTAGTTACCTTGAAGAGGCGCTATATAAATTTCCAAATGAATGAATGAATATACTGAGAGAACAATAATAGTCTCTTAGTATAATTAGATATGTGTCCAGAACAACTGGACTTTCTTTCCATTTTGTGACTTCAATATGTTTGACAAGTTCAGACGTGTATTTGGCATATGTATTTCATGTACGTTGACTGCTGTGATAATATGATAATATTGTATCTTTGGTCCCATATTCTTGTCGCCATATTGACTGTGATGACAAGGTAAACAGTGTGGTCATGCCAAATGTTGTATGCCATCTCTCAACTCCGATTGTAATCATAAACTCCAAATTTCTAAAGCACTACTTCAAAGCTAAGCACAGGCTACCAGTTTATTCTTGAGTGCTGAGTTAAGAATGGGATATGGTGATGCTTTAGTTTCCTGTATGCAGCTTGAACAAGTGAATTTTTGATGAGTAGCAGACATGTAATTTGGGTTGGTCAAGGTTCAGGAAAAGGGAATTACGGTAAACACGCTTTGAGTGGGCAGTGGAGGTAGTAGTGATATTAGAAACAGTTTTAAAGTCAACCATGGATCTGATACAATGGAGATCACCAATATGCATGTGGCAGGTGTACTAAGGGCTGAAGATCTGATTAGAGGAGATGATATTTGGGTCAAAGGTTATGCCAATGTTGTACACAAGTGAGTCTGAGGTGAAAGTGAGGAATGAGGTTGTAATTAATAGGTGAATGGAAGTGTGGGGAATTTCCTTGATCTGATCTGGAAGGCCTAGAATGATGAATTCTTGTCTGGTGGGTTGAAGCAGAAGGGGTTTGAGGACATCCCCATTTTGAGAGTAGGTAAATTACATATAGTAATTGACTAATAGAGGAGGAAAAGAACTGAGGGAGCAGGATATGATGAGGTGAGTGTTGTCTGCATATAGAGATGGTCAATGAAAAGGATTTTATGAGATGGCTCAGCAGTATGGAGAGAAGTGACCCTTAAATTGGTTGGGGAAATGCCACAAGAAAATGGGAGGGGTTGCAAGCAATTGGTTGTAGCTTGAACAGAGAAGGAGTGGAAAGACAGAGAAAGTGTGGGATGAACCATGTCTCTCATGAGCAAACTCAACAATAACTGATTATTTCAGATTAGCAGTTAAAAACAATGCTTTAGTTTACAGCTGAGCTCAATAGTAACACACTGTTCTCCAGAACGAAGACCCTAGATATTCGCAGACAGTTATCTTAACAGTCCTTTTGACCCATTGTGAGTGAGGTTGAATAAACTAGCCTCTTGCAGGCTGTCTGTTCTGTTAGTAGTTAAGATTTATGTCCTCTGTCATTTGTGTTCTTGTGAATTGTTTCAATTGCGTAACTGTACACTGTAACCGGTTGCGGTTTGTCAACCGGATTGTTTCAATAAACGAAAATATTATTATTGTATACGCCTCTAGACTAGCCTATAAACTTCTAAGTTTTTATTGCATCCCACACATTAAGAAACGCAATTGCAAAGACTAATATGAAAGAATTTAAATTGGTTAGGTGTAACTAATGTTAATAATTATTAGTAATTCACTTTCAGCATACCATTAGTTTCCAATAGCATAGGATAATGAATTCACATGTAAAGGACCACTTGGATGTAAAACATGATTATTAATTTATGGTTCTGTTTTCCTTTAAGATGCAAATTTTAATTGTAGCAAATTTTGCGTTAATTAGTTGGCCTATAAGAAGCCTGAAGAGCATAGCTACCGTAAGCTTGTGCTGAGAAAAGAGGCTGTGCTGTGTTGGTTTGAGCTGGATTACACTGGGTCCGTCCAATGCTACTTTAATATACAATAGTTACAAGACATTTATGTTGCTATATACAATACATGCTTCGTGTAGGCAGCCACTATAAGTGACTGAATACACATTAGCAGTAGCCTTTCACCTCAATGTTCAAATCCATGGAAAATTAACATTTCAGTATTGAGCTATCCAATCCGCAAAGGTTATACGGTTATTGTGCTGAGAATATTATGCTTCTGAGGACCAGAGTCTGTGATCTGTGATTGGCAGCAGCGGAAATGTATGGGGAAATGTATCCTTAATAAGTGGAACAGAGTGGGGAAGAGTCCCCTTTCCCTAAAAATAGCATGCATCTTGCTGTGGACTGTTGTTCAGTGACGTACATAATCAGTGAATAATGACAAGTGTCTTATCTTTGTATGATAATGTGGCCAATATACAAGAGGCCAACCAAAGTTCATGAGCTGTTTAAGATTAGGATACAAAAAAATATATTCTATAGAAGGAATTGCAGAGTTTTGGCCAGAAACTGGTTCTCATAAAAGCGAGTCAAGTGTTACCTCATATCTGAAGGCTAACCAGCTCGTGCAGGTCACCAATTTTATATGAATTATAAGAAAATGTTGATGCTCAATGAGGGCATCATTTGTTACATGTTTCTTTGGAAATGCTGATTAGTTGTGTGAACTATAATTCTGTAAAGTTTTATAATATACATATATATATATATATATATATATTATGTATGTATATGTGTATTATGTATGCATATATATTATTTATGTATATATAGCCAGCAGATGTTTCAGAGCTATTATTACACTAAAACATGTGATCTCTCAATCAGCATGTTTCTGTAGGTCAACTAATCGTATTGGGTTTTAGAGATTACCATGGTAGGTCTTAAACATAACTATAATTGCTTGCTCATATAGTACCTTTTCAAGAATTGTTCAAAGATGCTACCAACCACAAGACTGTGGTAAATATAAATTGTCTTTAACAAATGCTAACTAGAGGCAGAGAATGGATCATGTCTCGTGTTTCTTGGTGATATGAGATCAACACATGTTGGACCAGACCAAAACAGAACGAATTCTTTTTCACAAAACAGAATTTATTCTTTTTCCTTTGACAGCTGTTGTCAACTTATCTGACGCAATGCAGTGCTTGTGAATAATAATTAGCTTTAGAGTAGCACTTTAGAAATATGGAGATTATGATTTAGACTTAAATTTAATTTAGATAATGAGCAGAGGTTGAGATTAGGATTTTGCAATTGTGAAAGTATTTTATTTGAAGTGATCTTGTTTAGGTCTCATACACAAATGCTTTTCTGCTGTTCTATAGCATATGTTTTACCTGCAAGTGAGAGAATCAGTGCTGACTGAGGAATACTACTGTCCTCCAGAGACTGCTGTGCTTCTTGCTTCCTATGCAGTGCAGGCAAAATATGGGGACTACAAGCCACAAAGTCACAAGGATGGATTTCTTGAAAAGGACAGATTGCTGGCTCCCAGGTGCTTTACCTTGTGAATTACTCAGATTTAGTACTTAAATGATTTTAGCATAATTATTGAACAACTGCATGAATATTAAAACAGCATTTGGTGGACCAACTGGTATTCTTCATCTTTTAAGCATTTCCGCATGTGTACAGATTTAAGTTTTGACGGGCTGTTTGTTGATAATAAAGCTTTAAGGATCTTAGAATTTTTATGGATTTATGGGCTGTTGATTTATATTATATTCCCCCATATGGATTTCACATGTCTTACATATGGGCTGATATGAAGCGCATTAAATTGCCTCCTTAAATCTACCCCAAACAGTAACATCATTTTCAGAACACGTGAAGCCCATATAAAACTTTTTCCATATTATGTTATATGTACGACTTATAAATCCCTTATGGGAATGTTGTCATATGTGCTTTGTATGTCCTACATATGACATTGCTTTTGGGTTAGGCATCATATGTTTTGCATATGGGCCTAAACATAGGCCACATGGCCTGTCTGTAGGACATAAGAAGCCTACATGGGCATATTTTCATATTGTCATCATCTCTTAGCCTACATATGTTGAAGATATGACACTGATGCTTGCGATGATGGAGGGAAACTATGACAGCTGCCAGTACAGTAGTGCCTATAAGGGACTGCCTCTTACATCATTGTCTTTGCTGGCACAACTAAGACAAAAACAAGCATATGTTTTGGTTGTACTACCTACTCTTCTGTGATATTTATATGCATGCAAATTTATCATTACAAAGAACCATCTCCGCCTTTTCTCCCATTCCGTATCACCGAATTCCTAAATTTGCCACTAGCCTACTACAGTAATGTGCAAATACATGTGATTGCTATGCACTTACTCAGTATTTATTGTATTGTAGGCTAAGTTTATCTGGTGGAAGAGCACCCACTGAAGTGTCTTTGATTTAGTGCCCATGATAATGGATAATATTTTAGATAAGCATTGTTTTTCTTTGCATCCTGTCTTCTATAGAGTCTTGAGTCAACATTCGTTGAGTAAGCAGCAGTGGGAAGACAGAGTTGTTACGTGGTACTCAGAACACAAGGGCATGACAAGGTTCGTCTATACTCAGATGAGTGACAGCGTTTCAACAGAAATCTTTATCTGTTCTATTTCTGGCCACTGTAAATCAGTGATTTAATTTTTCCTTTTCAATCAGTTTTAAATTCTCTATGAATGCCATTGGTTCTAGGATGAATATCGTTAAGTTCATTGGTAAAATGTTGTTTTATGTACAAGAGTGAAACTCATGATCTTGCTGAATCTCCACTATACCATCAGTTCTAACAAAGGTCAAAGGGTGATGCACAGTTGTGAAATAATTAATGTAAAAATCAACAAATTTTAAAATTTTAGGGTAGCAAACAGGTTGTGAGAAGCATGGTAGAACTAGAACTGGTGAGAGAGTTCACCTACCTTGTGTTGAACGTCAAGACTGATGGCAACAGCTGGTAGTGAATACCATTTGAACAGCCTTAACCAGGGAATTTGGAACATGTACATTTGCCTTTACAAAAAATTTGCATTTGTACATCTTACATGCTATCCGTACTTCTTATTTTGGGCTGAGACCAGGATACTCATGGTGGCCCTAGAGAAGAAGCTAGATGCCTTCCAACAGTGGTGCCTGAGGAGAATCCTGTGACTTCCATAAACTGCACATATCGCTAATGCAGGCACACACGACAGACTTCAGTTTTGGAGATGATCGAATCTAGAAGACTTCAGATGTTTGGGTACTTTATATGGTGTGATATCAGGCAGGACCATGCAAGTGTGCTCCGAGCCTTGATTTCCGTGGCAACACTTCAGGGAGGGGCACACCTTTAATTGTGTCGATGATTAGGGCTTAATTGGCTTTCATAGGGTTCTGACTGGTTTTTGAAGACATTATGTTCACCTTCTTTTCATAAAAAATCATCTAAAATCCATTGAAATCCAAAGCAGGCTGAAGACAAAACTCAGATATGTTGACTCGTACCCTACTGTCATCTGAACATATTAGAATTTTTGGGCAATTATTTCTGCAGTAAATGGATAGTATAGTATTAACTCTTGCCCAGTAAAAAAATGAGCAAACAGTTGTGTTTAAATGTATGTTGCAACAATAGGGATGATGCAACTCTTGAATACTTGAAAATTGTACAAGACCTGGAAATGTACGGCATCAACTACTTTGATATTACGAACAAGAAGGGATCACCTCTGCTGCTTGGCATTGATGCTCTTGGCGTTAACATCTATGGCAAGGATGACAAGTAAGCATACTGTAATTTGTGTGTTGGTAGGAACATAAAATGTTACAAATAAGTTCTTGTGTTTTTTGTACGTTTGCAAAAATATTTTTTATGAATTATTCCTTCATTCATTCATTCATTAGTTGATTAATTCATTGATTAGTTTGTTTATTCATTCATTACTAGTTCATTCATTCATTCGTTTGCTCATGCATTCATTCATTCATTCATTCCTCTATCCATCCATCTTTTCATCCGTATTGACTGGAACCATAGAGATCATGTTTATATTTGTCAACATCTAAAAATTATACAGAAATGCATCTTTCTCCTTCTTAATTGCAGATTAACGCCGAAGATTGGTTTTCCGTGGAGTGACATAAGACACGTTTCATTTGCGAACAAGAAATTTTTGATCAAGCCTGTAGACAAACAGGCACCAGTACGTAGTAATTTCAAGGATTATAGCAGTAGAACTTGTAATTCAGTCATTAGGCAAATCAAAAGGCATTGTGTTGATTTAGAAGTTACGTTGCCACGCTAAACCGTAGCCTGATGTAGGCCTATGTGTATCTGCATCCAAACACTCATTCTCATCGTGCTTGGGATAGATAGGGAGGTGGTTTCCTGTTTCCTCCCTCCCATTGTATTTTACAAGACACCATCTTCAAGCACTTATGCTCCCCATGGTCTGTCTTTCTAGTTCTTTGCCATTGGGCATTTGCAATTCCTGGCAAGGACTCAGTTGTCCATCATACACTTTGCTTGTACTTGAGGACCACGTGTATGGTGGGCTTTTGAACATCAGAGGCTTTATGTCCCAAGTTCCTACTTCCCCAAACACTTATATAATGCATTTTAAGAAATTTATAAACGTGCTACAATACGGGTATCAGACAGTTGTAAGAAGATGCATCTGAAGAAAAGCCTAGCATCTTTCATGAGATCTTTGCAGCAGAAGTTTTTTTTTCAAATTTTAAGTTGAAGATTGCTACAAGAGAAAAGTCCATGCTTAAGAAAGTATGCTGTGCTGAGCCATCTTCTGGTACCAATTTGGCCATGCCATTTATGTGCACGCCGTAGCTAAGGATGTGTTTAATGCTGAATATGAGACAGGCTTCGTATTTTGCATTTCACAGAATTTATGTAGATTTATTAGTTGACTGTTTTCAATAGAACAGTAGGTATTAATGTCTTTTCATTAAGCAAAGGTGTCCTTCATTTCTTTGCAGGACATCAAAATGTGCAAGGCAGCAGAACAGAAATTTATCCTTTTTGTTAGGTGAAACTTTAGTATTGGCTGCTTGTACATGTGAGTTGTTATTCCTTGATTTCCTTAGGACTTCGTTTTCTATGTGACAAAGATGCGTCAGAACAAGCGCATCCTAGATCTCTGCATGGGCAACCACGAGCTGTACATGCGCCGACGAAAACCAGACTCCATTGAGGTCCAGCAGATGAAGGCCCATGCCAGGGAAGAAAAGGAAATGAAGGTCGGAGAAAGGTCAGTCACCTTAGGACTGCAGAAACATACACATTTCGGTTCCAGCATACAATGTAATTAATTGTAATTTCCTTTCCAGTTGGTTGAATATCAGCACCAAAGTATAGTATACCATCCATTGTGAGCATATCTTTAAGCACACAGTTTAATCTGTGATGGACAGAGCTTTTAGGCAGGTGTGCACACCTTTTCGATTGGCTGTGATGATATGTATGTATGTATGTTTGTATGTATGAGAACACTTAATATAGCACATTTTAAGTAACTCACAAAGACACTGCATATTAAATATGTTTGTAATGGGTGTGAATATCAGTATAATGCTGATTTGTGTGCTGCACATGTAATTAAACTACCAGTACTGAAAGGCGCAGATGCAGCATTTTCCTATATGTGAGCGTCATTTCCTATATGCGTCATTTAAGTCCAGACTCAAGACACACTATTTCAAGTTGGCGTATCCTGACTGAGTGTCAAAGCGCCCTTGTAACGGCATGTGCCGTGTTACGGCGCTGTAGAAATTGTCGTATTCATCATCATCATCATCATCATCATCATCGTGAGCGGTTTTTAAAGCATGCAGAGGTGTAGGAGTGAATAGGTCTTCAAAACAGATGATGTAATAAATGATTTCAAAGTGCAATGTATTGTGTGAACTATTTGAAAGGATATAGAAGAAATTAAAGACGTATTTGAAAAATGTTATCAGAGTGTGTGAATCTAAATAAAGGCCACGGATTACCATAAACAGAACTTAGGCACATACAATACAGTTATAGGTGATGAATTAGGCCAAGAGATTCATATGTACAAAGGAGAGTTGAACTGCTTACAAGATAGTTAAATCAGAATATAGTACACCATGAAATCAGACAAGTGGCCAAATCCCTGCTGATCAGTAGACTTTTACATAACTTTAGCAAGGGAATGATCTGGAAAATTTTGTCTGTGGTTTGACTGAAACAGACCACTTAGGTCTAAAATCTAATCTAATCTAATAAATTCTCTAGTACCGTTATCGTAATGCACAAGACATCAATAAATGGTTGCTTGAAGTGAAATTGCAATCAAAAGGCATAATACACTGGAGAATCCAGGTTGAAACCCGATTGATTACAGAAACAGAAGCCAGGATACGCTGGATATGCGATTTGAAAGCGGTCAGTTTTAAGTTTAGCTCTGAATGACATATGAGAAATGACAAGACTGAAGTGGGAGCAAATTTCAAGGCCTTACAATGACAAGTGAGAAAGCCTAAAAGCCCAATGATGTTCGGTTGTGGGGCACTGCAAGAGTCATTGTCCTTTGTCCTTTTGATCGAGTGCAATATCTATGAGGGTTGAACATGAAACAAGATAGGCTGGTTGGTTAAAATATAGGACTATGAGGCAGACTTTTAAATGCATTCTTTGCATCATGGTCAGCCAGTCTGATGAATGTAAAGTCGGCTGATATGTAGGGGTCTTTGTAATGGCTCTGGCAAGAGAGTTATTAACCATTTGCAGTTTGTGCAGATCTCTCTTAGTGATCCTGAGGAGAAGTTATTTACAGCAGTTAGGTGTGCTGGAAAACAATGCATTGACCAGTGGGATTAAGACAGTATGAGGCCAAAAAGATCTGATTCTGAAAATATCTTGTACGTGAAATTGAGCAGGTCAAACATCATGCCCATATTTCATGCACATTTAGCACATTCAGCAAATATGCCTATCCGTTTGATGACAAGCTGGGAGACAATGTTTAACAGATGTGTGAAACTAAAGTTTTGTGATTGGGATCTTGCTGATGTTATATCTAAATTTTTTGTTTTAACAGTCAAATGATATTTTCTTATCTTGAAAGTTTGATTTTCTGGCTAATTTCTCACTTACTTGGTGTTCATATGAGTTTTACTTATTTATTTCTTCCCTATATTGATTTTGGTAATTGTCATGCCACGTGACTTGGATGAACACAGCAAGATCCCAACCACAATTCTTTAATCTTATGGCAACTTGGTCCTCATTAATACCTGCTGGCACTTTTGATTAATTATCTTTGTTTGAGTCAGCCATGAATTAAAGAAATGTTCTTTTCTCAGGGTTGCCACGGATTCTGGAAAACCTGGAAAGTCATGGAATTAGACTTTTAAAAATGTAAAGCATGTTCTATATAAGGTATTGTAGACTGGTGGGTTTTGCTGTATATGATGTTGATTGTGGACTTTCTTCATCTGTCGACACAGAATGGCATTGCAGAAGGAGAAGCAAGCGAGAGAAGATGCAGAGAGACAACATCAGGAAATGGTGGAACGAATTAGACACTATGAAGAAGAGATGGAGAGAGCTAACAGAGGCAAATATCTAACTGGCATTTTAGTTGTTTTCATCATTAGCATTGTAATGCTGATGGTTAGTGGAGTTTGGGAAGGATGCATAATACAGCTGATGGCCTTTCTGCACAATCCAATGTTAATTTGTCTGTGAATGGACGTTTGAAAGATTTTCTCATTAAAAATTGTTTGCTGGTGTTTGCATTCATTTGTCATTGTGTATTTACAGTTTAAGGCAAAATACTATGAACTGGTTACTCAATCTTAGTCATTGAACTACTGTAATAAGATTTAATAATAAGATTAATATTCAGGAAGGCATTTTAATAATAAGGTATTAGGATTAAGAATCTCAACCTCAGCAGGCAGTCATG